>CM053578.1:103908996-104077316 GCA_028646485.1 Cryptoprocta ferox
CCCCTCCGGCGTGTCCCCGCGTCCCCGGCCCCCGCGCCCCCCTCCGCGTGTCCCCGCCCCCCCTCCGGCGTGTCCCCGCGCCCCCCCCCCCGGCGTGTCCCCGCGTCCCAGGCCCGCGCCCGCTGACGCCATGACGCCGCGGCGGAGGGAGGGGCGGAGCGGGGCCGCCTCCAGAGGGGCGCGAGCGGCGGCAGAGGGCGGCGCGGCCGATGGACATGGGCACGCAGGGCTCGGGGCGCAAGCGGCTCCCCAACCGGGAGCGGCTGACGGCGGAGGACGACGCGCTGAACCAGATCGCGCGCGAGGTGGGCGGCCGGGGGCCCGCGGGGGCGGGGGGCGGGGGGCGGGCAGGGGCGCAGCCGCGGCGGTCGCGCATCGGTCGCGCTTCGGTCGGTCTTCGGTCGGTCGTCGCTCTGTCCGTCCGTCGGCGGCACGGGAAGGGGGGGCGCGGGTCCTCGGGCCCCGGGGACAGGCCGGCGACGGCGCCCCCTCCCCCACGCCCGGCTCCCCCGGGGCCGCAGCCCCCCTCGAGGAGCGGAGCAGGGGCGGGTGGCTCAGCGCCCCCCCCCACCGCCGGGGCCCGCGGGGTCGGGGAGCGAGCGCCCCGCTTTGCCGCGCTGCATCGTGGGGGTGGAGTAGGCCGACCCCGGAGGCCGGTGGACGGTCCCCGGAGGCCACAAGGCCATGGCGAAGTGGCCTGGTTCATGCCCGTGACCATTGGTCATGGATCGCAGGTGCAGCGTGGGCACGCGCTCGGGTCCCCGTGAATCTTGTTTCTGGACCGAGCGGTTTTCCTCCGAGTTTCCTGGGCAGTTGATTTGAACGGCTGGTGATGAACTCTGAGTGTGGCAAATTAAGGGGGGCCCTGTGCCTCCCTGCACCGGTGCCTTTCCCCCCAAGGAGCCAACTTTAAGGCTCAACTAACCGTGACATTGGAAAGTTGCACAGCAGATTCGCGGGTGGCTCCTCCCTGGGGAAGGGGAGCCCTTCCCTTGGCCTGGTGACAAAGGAAGCTTGATTTTGGCCCCGGCACCCTTGTGTACCTTGGGAATCGGGTGGTGTAATTGCGACTCTAAAGAATGTACATGCAGATACAGTTCATCCTTCCTCCTGTACTCCCTTCAGTTCCGTTATGACGTGGAGTCAGTCTGCACAGCTCTGGCCTCACATGGGAAAGCTCCCAAGCCATTTAGGCTGTGGGCTCTGTTGTCCCCACCAGCTGTTTACCGAGGCCTGCTCTAGAACCCGCTCTTGGGTGTGTTCAGTCGCAAATGCTCGATGTGGCATTCATGGGCACATACATGGCTGTCGATCAGTATTTGTTGAATACCGAAATGGATAAAGACTTTGGATAACGGGGCTTCTTCCCAGGCAAACTCCTATTCATCCCTTAAAACCCACTGTCAATTTGTGTCCCCTGTGAGACCTCCCAGATCACCCCAGGTAGAAGTCTCCCCGCCTCCACCCGGCTCCTCTAGCTCTGGCTCCCTACACCTGGTGTGGGAGTCACTGCGCCTGGACATAATTTGTTCACCCTGGAGGAGGAGACACGCAGGCAGGCAATACCTTACTCACTGGTGTATCCCCAGGGCTCCGCATAGACTCAGGCATGAGGGCCGCACTTCTAAGTGTGTTGCATTAATTAACAAACAGAGGAAGTTCCGGGAACTTAAAGGACGTTTGGCCAAATAAAGACATTGGCTGAAAGTCGTAGCTTGAATATAATCCCCACCTCCGTGAGAATAGTCACTTATGTGTGTATTTGACCCAAAGACCGTTCTCTGGGAGGCCAGAGGGGACGGACATCCTTGTCTTTCCGTGGGTGCTGACAGACGAAGGAACCGAAGACTGAGTGCTCCCTAAGTCTGCCTCGTATCCGCTGCTTTGGATTGGAGCGAAAGGCTGGGGATACTCCCTGGGTTGACATCCTTGAGGTCCTGAGGACAGGGAACCCGGGGTCCTGCCCCCCAGCCAGGGAGACGCAGATGACAGTGACAGATGCAGACTCGGGAGTCAGTCCTGGGCTGTGAAACCGCACCCACGTCCTCACGGAGGAGCTGTGGGAGCCTGGGGAAGAGAGTCACCCCATCCCGGTCAGCCTCTGTCTTCTTGTCTCTGAAATGGGGAGAAGAAATCCGCTCTGGCTGTCAGGAGGAGAGAGAAGGAACGGCACACAGGCAGGGAGTAACTAGGTAAATGGGAGATCTACCCACTGCCGCGAAAACCGGCCACGGATTGAGCTGTGACAAGTGCTGAGTGGCCGGTGTTTGTAACGGTGGGAGGAGCAGGTGCAACATTTTATGTTTCACTACAAATTGAATTATGGTGCCCAACTGTGAAAATTAAAATCACCATTCAGATGGCACGTAGCTGTTCACCACGGCATTCTCGAGACTTCTTCTAAAAATCAACAAAATTGTTGTAAGTTTGGTGCCTTCTTATCTGCTCATGGATTCAGGAGAGTGGGACACAGGGATGGACCTGAAGAGGGTCGCCCTCGAAGGGTTGGGTCGGGAAGGGGTGTGACCTGTAGATCAATAACTGTAACAGAAGACAGGAAGAGAGCTGATGTTAGAAGGGCGTGGGTGTTGTGCGCTGAAAGTTTGGAAATGAGAGGGTTCCGGTTTATCGATGGGGCTGGGAATGGCAATCGGAGGCGGCTTCCTGGAGGAAATGGCATTTCGAGCTTTTTCTTGAAGTGACAGAACCCCTGACCTGGACTGGCCTCCGCAGGAAATGTACCGGCTGGGGTAGGGCCGGCCCTTCTCTCCACGGCACCTTGCGGCGGGGCTGTCATCTCCCGGATGGCCTCATCTCCAGGCTCCCTTGCTCCCGGCAGACTGGCTGCTGTGTCCCCAGACTGCCCCCCATGAGCACACACCCAGTCTCTCTCCTGAGACCTAGAAGCATCTTCCATGACACATCTCCATATGGTCCCCTGGCTGTTCCCGAGCCAAACTGTGACCAGGACTATTGACTCAGCAGCCCACACCAGTCCCTGTGCCTGGGCGTGGGGGGAGGGGGGGTCCTCCCTTGGGACCGGTCGGGCCCATCCTGGAAATGGGGCACGTCGGCTGCCTCTGCAGCCTTTGGGGAGGTGAGGGGGCCTGAATGAAAACCGGAGCACGTTTAAGAAGGTGGCAGGGGGTGGGTGGACGTGGGCCGGTGTCCAGGAGTGTGCCGTCTAGAGAATAAGGAGCATTCTGGGCCGAGGTGACCTGAGGCCCCCTGGCAGGGCCACTGAGCAGGAAGGAGGGCCGGCGGGCAGGGCCCGGTCTGCCGAGAGGCTGGAAACCCCCCCGGGTACGTGCCGGAAGCAGAGCCCTGACTCGGTGGAAGTCGACACGTTCCTATTTCTGCAGCTACCGTGTGGTTTCACCCGAGTCAGGTTTACGGTACGTGGAGTTGTGACTTTGAAACCCGGTAGATGCGTCAGTAGCTTGTCCCTGATGTGGAGTTCGGGCAAGACGCTGTCGGGAGAAAGGTCCAGCAAGCACTTTGAGACGCTCGTCGCCACTGAAGGTGTGAGCGGTGGTTCTCCGGCCCTGGGGAAAGGTGTTCTGAAAGCAGATAGGTTTTCCTCTCCTACTGCGCTTAACATTCTGCTGGAGGTTGCGGGTGGCCTCCCAAATCCGCACTGAGCGCTCTGCCGCTGCTCTCACGGTGCCGGAGGCAATCCAGAGTATTCCTCTCGAAAGGAGAACCACAGCCACAGAAAAATTTAAAAAGGAAACCAGGGCGCCTGGGTGGTTTGGTTGGTTGAGCTTCTGACGTCCGCTCAGGTCATGATCTCGCGGTGCGTGGGTTGGAGCCCCGCGTCGGGCTCTGTGCTGACAGCTTGGGGCCTGGAGCTGCTTTGGAGTCTGTGTCTCCCTCTCTCTGCCCCTGCCCTGCTTGTGCTCTGTCTCTCTCTCTCTCTCTCTCTCTCTCAAAAGTAAATAAACAACAAAAATGGTTTTAAAAAAATCACACGCAAGCTGCATTAGAAATGGACTTGTGGCCCTTTAACGGAGGCTCTGAATGAGTCATCCCCTGCGGCCACTCTGTGCCCCTCCGTGACTGTCCCTGGGGCACAGGATGCCTGCAGGGGCTGGGGTCCCTCTTATCTGTGCTCTGGACTCCCTGGCCTGTGAGTGTGGCTCTTGGAGGCTCACAGCCGCCCCTTCACTGGAAAGGTGCCCCTGGCCGCATAGGAGTCACCGTGGGGGAGGGGTATGACCCTCCCCACTCCCCACCCCCGGGACAGGCTGCAGCTGTTGACCGAGGGGTGTGGGGATATGAAATGTCCCCTCCCCTTGCTTCAAGGTGGAGCTAACTCTGGTCCAGCCCCCTGTGGGACGGGGCTGACGGGACACTCCCGCTGAGGCCTCCTCCTGCCCCTGCTCCCGCGGCCCCCGTCACCCCTCTTCTGCTGCCTGTGCTCCCTGGGTATGAACCCACATACAAATCCCTGCCTCAGGCTCTGCTTCTGGGGACCCCAGCTTAGGGCAACCCCGTGCTGCATTCTGGGTACTCCTGTAAATACAGGACATCCTCAGCCTAAACCCCCTTTGTATTTTACTGGCCAGGGCCCCCCTCACCCCTTCCTTCCCAAATAGCCTTCCTAAGTCACCTTGTCTTGTGGGACCCTGTCTCTTTGCTCCTCCAGCCTCAAGCCAGGCTGGGGGTTGGGCGCACAAGTTCCTTTCCAGAACGGTCCTGGAAATGGGGGTTCATCTGGAGCCTCTGCCTCACCTCCCTCTGGCTCCTCCGAGGTCATGCCGTCCGGGAGTGAGCCCAGCCGGCCTGACACATCCCCGGTCTCTGGCTCCAGTCCCCTGCCCTCAGGTGAGACAGTGCCAAGCCCGGCATTTCCCTGCACACGGTCTTGCTACAGCCTGTGTCCCGTCATTTGAACTGTGGGCCTCATGCCTTTTTTCCAGGTGACGTTGCCCTTCTGAGCTGGGACAGCAGATAAAAATGTTTCGGACACGGACCGGATGGTGTCATCCAGCGTTGTCAGTGGTTTGGGACCGGAGACAGTGTCCTGCCTCCTTCTTCCAGGGAGTGGGAAGGGGCGAGGGGGGTGGGGGGCCGGAAGAGCCCCAAATCCTAACACAACCACGAGGAGTAACCCCAGCCTTTCCCGGGCTCTTCTGCCTGAGACAGACACACACATCCCGGTATGTCACCGGGGGGCAGTAGGAATGTGACAAGACAGGCATGCGGGGGGGATTTTTGTCACCAAGTCTGGGCCCTCAGGGGGCGCACACTGAGCCTGTGACCTTGGGCTGTCTCGGTGAGTCCCAGCAAGGTGGCTCTGGTTGGACGTGGGATCAGGAGCTCAGCTGTGGACAGTCCTGCAGGCCACCGATGGCTTGCGGGCCCCGCCCCACAGCTATTTCTGTCAGAGAGCCAGCTGTCCCTTTGCCTTTTCTGGGCGACTCTCGTGATTCATCGGTTTCGTGGTTAGGGCTGCGCCTTGTGTGTGGGTGACACACAGAGATGGCCCTGCAGGTGGGAAATCAGGGGACCCGGATTCCCGCTGGGCCTGCCGATCGTGAGCCTCGTCGGGGAACAGGATTGGAGAGGGCGGAGGTGGGAGCTGAGGTCGCTTCTGAGGCCTGCAGGGTTCCAGAAGCTTCCCCCATAACATGGAACCCCAGGCGCAGAGTTTAGAGTAGATTTCGGTCTCACACAGAGAAGCAGAATAGAGGTGCCAAGTGACTGGCCCACGGCAACCCAGAAGGTGCCGGCTCAACATCCAGGCGGCCTCCACTTCCAGGATCTACTTCCCGGCTCCAGTCAAGGCCCCGTTGCCCGTGGTGTCCTGCAGTCAAGCCCGCTCACTTCCCATCTCTGGGACTCCTGTCCCCAGCTGACCTGTGGCCATCAGGCATGGCATTTCACGGGAGACTCGATCCCCTTCTCCCCTTGCCCCGTCCTTTCGCATTCTCTCGACTTCTGAACTGTAACGTTTATTTAAGGTAGTAGAGGTTTTTCCCCTTGTCCCATATTCTCAGGCCACTCTCCGCTCGGCAGCTGGGGGATCCTTGTAAACTATGTCAGATCATGTCACTTCTCTGATTAAAACTCTCCAATGTCTTCTCGTATCCCTGCATCAGGGCCAAGTTCTCAACGGCCTGACAAGACCCTGAACGATATGGTGATTAGCTCCGTGTCTATAAATAATACACATGTGCACTCGATCGATTTTCCAAGCGTGGACACTGAGCGCCAGCTTCCTGGCTGGGGGGGCTGGGGCGCAGGGGCCCCGCGTTCTGGGCTTCTCACCGTCACACCACAGTCGTGATGTAGTTCAGGGTTACATGGTGGAACAATGGACTGCGAAGGAGGATGGTGCGACTGGGGTCTGAGTCCTGGGTTCAAGTCCCGGCCCCGCCACGTGCTCTGTGACCTACGTGGCTCAGGCGCCCCATGCCTACGGTGGGAACGTTTTGAGTGCACTTCCCACAGGGGGTTAGGAGGGCAAACGAGCTGTTTCATGAGAGGACCTCACTCAGCACCAGCCAGTAGAGGCTGGTGGTGACGGGGACGTCACGTGCCATGTGGCTGTGGAGCTAAGCAGGGGTGCTAACGTTTCTGTCCTTGGACAGCTTTCTGCCTTTTCTGGAGTCAACGATTTGTATTTCTTTTCCAATTGCTTTTCTGTCTACATGTCTGTCATATCCAGTGCTTCAAAAACTTTGCATATTTTTAAAAATTTATTTGTACATTTATATTTTTGAGAGACAGAGTGAGACAGAGTGCAAGTGGGGAAGGGGCAGAGAGAGAGGGAGACACAGAATCCGAAGCAGGCTCCAGGCTCCGAGCTGTCGGCACAGAGCCCGACGCAGGGCTCCAACCCACGAACCGTGAGATCGTGACCCGAGCTGACGTCGGACGCTTAACCAACTGAGCCAGCCAAGTGCCCGAGTTCTTCAAAAACTTTTTAACAGAGCCCCTCACAATACTATTTCCCGTGTCACTCAACAAAGCAGACGATCTACCATTTCCCCTTCATTCCCTCCTGGGATTCGACCCCCCTGGAGATGTCTGTCCCCTCCCCCAGTCTGCTCCGGGTGCTCTCAGAACTTGTTCGTCATGTCCCTTTGCCACGACTCTATGAATTCCTCTTGCCACTGTTCTTGGGTTGCATCCCTCTTTGTCAGATTCCGTACTGTCTTCTTCCTTGGATTACTATCTCATTTTGCTGGAACACGTCCTTCGTCCTTGGGTAGCCTTTCCCAAGCGTTTGCATGTCTGAAGATGACTATTCTACCCTCGCACTTGACTGATAGTTAGGCTGACTACAGCCTTCTAGGTTAAAAATAACTCTCCAAAGAATGACAAAGATTTCTATGTATTCTTTGAAATTATTTCCAGCATGCATTGTTCAGTGAAAGAAGCAATGTGCGGAGAACGAAAATAGCGCGCTCACTGTCCCTCATGTGAGAAGAGCGGGGATTTCTCTGCATTTGCGTGAAGAAAGCCCAGCAGAGCACGTGGAGTGTGGACGTGAGAGGAAGCAGATTTGCCAAGTGTAACTTCTCATACTCTTTGGATATTGACCCATGTGACCGTATTGCCTAGTCAATGAAATAAACTAATGGTTCTTAAGAAAGTAAAATTAAAAGCTATTTTCTACCATCATTTTAAGACGTTTTTCCCATTTTATTCCAGCTTTCGGGAATGCTTAGAGAATTTTGATGCGTTGTGTATTTTCAGTATCTTGTGCGATCTCTGCTTTTACTTTGTAGAAGCTTTTAGAATCTTAGTGTTCTGGATTTTCCCCGCCATATATTGAGAATTCGTTGGGTTCAGTGGGTCTGAGAAACATGTATCCTAAGTTTCTGGAGAATTTTCTGAATTTTCCCTTCTCCATCGTTTTCTCTGTCTCTTTTACGGCAGCTCCTTTATGGAGAATAACTTCCTCTTCATTCCCATTCTCTAGCTTTCTTCTCTTATGATGCTCTGGGAGATGACTCAACTGTATCTTCCACTCCTTCTACCAAACTTAACTATTCTATATTTCATTTCAAAAGGTGGGTTTTTTTTGGTTGTTATTCTTCGTTCCTTTTTTACGGCATCGTCTCTGATTCTCGAATGTAGCACCTTTTCTTGTCGTCCTGAGGATATTAATTTGTTGTTGTTGTTTCCTCCAAAACTCTTTTTTTTTTTTTTTTTTTTTGTCCACTGGTCTATTTCTTTTCGTCCTTTGTTGCAGCCTCTTTTATCTTAAAGCCTCTTCCAGACGTGTGGTGATCCTTGGCTATACAGATCTGAGAATGAGGCACTAAAACACTATGAGAACAATTTGGGCAAAGGCCAGGAGGGGGCATGCGACAAGACGGGACCAGGACATCACTGGGCGCCGCGGGGCAGCTGAATGCTGGCACCGGACATGCAGTAGCTCCTCAGGGCACACGCACAGCCTGGATCGGAACCCAGGCCCCTCGCCCGCAAGGCCAGCGCCCTGGACAGAGTCAGTATTGGAAGGAACTGCTGCTTCATGCTTTCAAACCAAACCTCCCTCATTTGGTTCCTGTAGGTAGAGATTTGGTTTTGATTCAGGGGGTGGTGAGGATGGCGAAGAACGTTGAAAATTAATCCGAGATTTATAACAGGACCAAATAATCTCTAACGTCCCTACCGCCTGGACGAGGGACCTGGTCATTATGATATTCTTTCACTGAAAGTGGAATAAGATATCAAATTTGGTGCGCAAACACGGGGAATTATGAAAGCAAAATTTTCATAGCTTCACGTGCCGAGGATAATTCACTTATTTGTTTGGAAAACTCTCTAAAATCTGAGCTCTAAAGCAAATATAAGCCACCTGGAGAGTTTAGGTTGGCAGAATGTGATATGGTGTTGGCAGCGGGTAAACTCTCGGGTCAGCAAGTAGGTAAGAGTCAGAGCCGCTCAGGGCCTCCCCTGGGATATTACATTTCGACACTTCACCTACTTCTCGGCTTGGGGGTGTAAATGAAAAATCACACAGTGGTCATGATATATGGAAACCTAAAGGCACCCAGGGCATCTGAAGCTTTTGTTTGGCTTTTAAGCCCCATCTCATAAGTTTATCCATTTTTTTAACCATTATCCTTGATTGACTTTTATTTTTCACTTTCTTTTGTGACATCTCTTAGGCATTGGGGAAGATGTGATACCGCTTTAAGTTACCCCAGATATATCTTAACACCATCCAGAGCAGGGCTGATTTCTAGGGCTTTCCACAGTGATGGCAGCGCCCCGTCTCCACACTGGAGACCGTGGCAGCCTCTAGCCCCACGTGGCCACACTGAAATGTGGCCGGTCCGGTGAGGAGCTGCGTGGCTAATGGCCACCGGATGGCCAGCAGAGGTTCAGTCAGAGCAGTGATTTATTCTTTGTTGTAATACACCGAGCTAGGGGCGTGTTCCATAATGCAGAACACGGCTCCGTGTCCCTCGTGGCCAGGCACAGAGGAGGAGTGTCCGGGGGGTGTGGGGGCAGGACTGGCCGGCCGCGGGAAAACGTGGCTCCGTGGAAGGAGCGCCGTCAGCCTTCTTAAGTTGGGTGACCGCAGGCGGGTTATTGTGTCCAAACCCCCTTTCTTCTGTCTGTGAAAGAGGAAGAAGACTCCCCAGGTGGTTAGTCACGAGTCATGTCCGGGAGACGCAGAGCCGGGGGCCTGGTACACGATGGGCGCTAACGAGCCCTGGTGGTTTTCTGCCTTCGTGGCCGTGTCCACCTCCAGAAAGAGGCAGTGGCAGCACTTGACTGGTCAGGATGTGCCCCAAACCGCTCTTCCAGGGGCAGGGGTGAGGCAGCTGAGAGGAGGGAGAGCGGACTGTGGGAATGGAAACCCCCGGAAGGCGGGTCCCCACGTGCAGGGTCACCGACAGCTCTGAGGCTGGTTCATGACTCTGCGTGATCGCACAGACAGCGGCCACTTAAGCACCGCACGTATCCTCGGCGCCACGACCCCGTGGCTCCCGTGGAATCTAGAGCACATGTTAGCTGACCAGCAGGATGGGCAGGACCCTCTGTTTTCAACAGCGTTTTTGCTTCTTGGCCTTGAATTTGAAGATCAAGAGTAAGAGGGCATCAGACTTTCGAGCTGCTTCACTGTCAAGCAGCGACTCCTCGGGACCGTGGTCCCCATGCTGGAGACCATGGCCCCCCACCCAGGCCTTGTCCTGCGTGGCTTATCTCCAGGCTCACCTGCCCTCTCAGGAGCCACTCAATTACCTGCCCGTCTGTCACATGAAGTGGTGGCCTCGGGGCCTTCCTCTCTCGTCTCAGTGTCTCACGTTCCTCCTCTTACTTTCCGCATGCGTCAGGATCTGCTGGCCTCCGCACTGCGGACATTCAGATATTCGGGGGGACGGCTCCCTGCTGGGGGAAGGCTGCCCTGTGAGTTGTAGGAGACTTAACAGCATCCCTGGCTTCTCCCGGGGGTGGCAAACAAAGTGCCCCGACGTTGGCAGGTGCCCCTGGGAACAAGAAGCACCTTTGGTATTTTCCCACGGCTGCCCCAGCTTTGTGGCTGAGCTGGGCCCCACTCGCCTCGGCCCCACGAACCCAACATTTGCTCAGCCCTGACCCTGGGCGCCGCGGCTCCGTGGGGGTGGGGAGCACAGCCTGGCCCACCCCTGCTCTGCTTCCGGTTCCCCCATCTCCCGCTCCCCGAAGTCAGCAGGTGTGCCATGCCCCGGAGGGCTCGCATGGAAAGTTCCAGGAGCAGCCGCAGACTCAGGAAGCTAGGACATCAGCTGCAAGTTTGGTGCCTCTTTGCTGTTTTCCAGGGTGTGCTCGAGTGGGTGGCGGGGGCCGGAGGGGTGCGGGCACTGGGACGGACCTTGAGTTCTCTCCTCCTTTGGCAGGAACTTCTTGCTGCCCAGGGAAGATGGGTTGGCATGAAGGCGGGAGCTGGTGAGAGTGATCTTTGGAGTGAAAAATTGTACGGGGCTGAGTGGCTCCTTTCTGCCCATCGGAGATCCCTTTTCCTGCCAACCTCGGGGACGTTTCAGGCAACACGGGTCACGTCAGGCCTGGCTCAGTTGGGCGGCAGAGTGGGGGTGCAAGAATTGAGTCTGCTGGGGCCTCAGAGACTTACTGTTCCCTCCAGGAAAAGGCCCAAGGCCATGGCCCAGGTGCGCCAGGAACAGCGTGGTGCCCACAAGGCCACTGCTGAGAGCCGGCAGGGCCCAGAGGTGGGGCAGCGCCAGGGCCGGCGTTCCGGCCATCGAGGGTCACATCCCGCACTGCCTGTGCCTCGTGCCTGCTGGCTTCATGCCGGGGAGACCGAGGACGGGGCCGTCGCTGCCAGGAGATGCCTGGACACAGAGCCAGGCGCCCTCACCGGCGAGTCTGAGTCTTCCCAGGACCTGAGGGTGCCATTTCCACGGGAGCCCGCTGGCTGGGAGAAGGAGAGGAGCCCGGGAGGAGCATCAGGGAAGGAAGTGCCCAGGCCTGGAATGACACTCCCATCCAGCTTGGGGCCCCCAATGGACAGGAAGCCCAAGCTGCCACACGGTCCTGTGGGAGCCAGGCCTCCCGAGTGCACCTGCCCACACCACCCCTCACTTGGAATCCCAGGGGCACTGTGAGAGGGAGGGAGTTGAGGGGGTGCCCGCACCTCATCTTTGCGGCGGGGGCAGTGCTCGTGGCCCATCAGGGTCCCCCCCGGAGGGGGGTGCTGGTGTGGGACAGCAGGAGGGCCAGCCACAGCGAATTTCCGCCGGATCACTGTTGTCCCCATGTCTCCTAAAAGGCACGTAGCTTTTGCTATTCTCAGCTGAGCTTCCTCAACTTGACCCCTAGACCGTGGTCCTGTGCAGGGTCACTGCCCAGTGCCCAGCCGTGGCCGCGCTCAGGCACCTGCAGCCTCCGTGTCTCCATTCTTCTCCCGGCGACAGAAAATCGGCAGTGTCCCAACACGCTCCCGCCCTCCGCCCTCTCCACGCCCTTGGCCCGATGGTGTGTGGGGCCCCCTCTGGCTGCAGTGACTTCACATCTTAATGTTCTGCGTTGGTCATGTTCCCCTCTGTGGCTTAGACCTCCGGCCTCCACTGTTAGGAACGATTTGTGAAGGAAGACACGGTATGCTGTCCCTCTCGTTAACTGAAAATGCAGCTTTAGGATTCCTTTTGGCTTAATAGATCTTTTCCACTTGGATTTTGTGTGTATAGGGTTTTTTTTTTGGGGCGGGGGAATGAGGGTTGGTTTGGTTTGGTTTTGTGAAGTGCCACTACTTTAATGTATTTTTTCTTTCATAAAGATTTTTCCAATTTTCCCCGAACGGGACGTGGTGGTTCATAATTATACTGAGTGGCAAACAGAATGGGAGCACAGCCTTGCACATCGGCAGGCTGGACCCTAGACCATCCTGTTACTGGCCTGTTAAAATGATGTCATGTAGAAAAATGTAATGGCAAGGGGACTGGGGGGGGTGGCACCTGGGTGGCTCAGTCGGTTAAGTGTCCAACTTTGGCTCAGGTCATGATCTCACAGTTCATGGGTTCAAGACCCTTGTCAGGCTCTGTGCTGACAGCTCAGAGCCTGGAGCCTGCTTCTGATTCTGCGTCTCCCTCTCTCTCTGTACCTCCCCTGCTTGCACTCTGTCTCTCTCTCTCTCTCTTTCTCTCTCTCTTGCTCAAAACCAAATAAACATTAAAAAAAAATCCAGCTAAGTACTTCCAAGCTCTAACCAGCTTCACGCTACAGTTCACGAATGGGCAGCGTCCTCCAGAAGTGGAAAGGAGCTCTGAAGTGCTGAGGAAAGCAGGTTTGTCGAGGCAGAAGGGGCGGGAAACAGAAGTCTCTGGCAAAGAGTGGACTGTCTCAGGCAAGGCCTCATTCACGTGGAGACGGCAGGGCTCTACCTGGCAGGTCACCTCCCCGGTGCTGAGCACGTGAGTCTGGACCGACCAGCAAAGGCTACGCTCCTGTCGGACCAGGACCGTCGCTCGGTTGGGCCCTGAGTCTTGCTTTGTGCCGTGGGGCTTAGCATACGTGACTCCATTTGGGGCTTCTTGTCTCTTTTGTGAGACACGTAATAAACGCCATCTCGTGCATAGTTATAATTAATTCTGTTTATTCAGTTTTGTGTCCAGCTTTTAAAAACTTTGAGTTCCTCCAAGTGCGGATACACCTGGCCCCGGGAGGGCTTCGCGGACACGGTCAGGCTTCAGTCCGCAGGCCCTTGCCATGTTCTCTAAGGACGGTTTCTTTCTTCAGGAGACATAGAAGCGGCCAGCTCTGCCGCTGACCGGGTTGGGACGCGGTCCTTTGCTGTCTGGAAGCTTCAGTTCCTGCTCTGTAGGATGAAGACAGGGTCCCTGGGGGGCTCCTGAGAAGGGGCCTCCCCAGCGAGTGCTCAGTATGTTCCAACCTCACCCGGCTGGCTCCCCTCCTCCTGAGAGGCCTCACGGCCTGTGCGGCTCCCGCCCGGGCCTGACATGTGCAGCTAGTGTCCCCCACTCCTCCTGTCACGCTCGTCCCCTGGGTTGCCGTTTCCTTTTAGCGGGTCTAGTCGCCCCATCGGACGATGTGCTGTCTGGGGGCTGCACCAGGCCCCGTCTCTGGGGGACCCCCAAACCCGGCATACAGGACTCACTCAAGAACCCCTGCCGGATGAACGCAGGTCGAAGCAAAAGCAGGAACCAGGTGACTGGTCTCCGCACTAACGGGAAAACCTTTGGACGTGGTCTTTTCCTCCAGGCCGTTCGGGCTGCCTCTCAGAATTCACGTGGGGATGGCACGCCCTGGCTTTCCCCGGGACTCTCCCTAAATCCCGAGCCCTCGTCCGCTGTCACAGTAGGTCAGGAGACGGAATGGTTCTGTCTCCATATCGATAAGCTGGTCAGATGTCATCGGCAAGAGGCCCGCGCCCCCAGAACCACAGCTGTCCCAGAGGCCACACTGAACTCTGCCACCGAGGCCGGGTCTGTGTTAGTTGCCTTTGGGTTTCTTGGCATGATGGGTACTTTCAGCAAGGTGGATGGCATTGTGGGAACCCCCCAAAACAGCGAAATAACTATCCTCCTGATTCCCATGATTGAGATATTTTGTACGCCGTTAAGAAAATACAACACAGAGGGGCAGAGTTGGACTCAGAGGCAGAAGACCTGGGTGTGAGGTCCCATGTCGCCATTTACTGGCTTTGCCGCCTCGGACAAACCACACGGCCCCTCAGCGTTCCCATCTGTAAAGTGGAGGTGATGACGTATGGTCGCGAGGACCAGGTAAGGGGATGCACATGTGATGCTTGGGATAGGGACTCCTGTCGCTCATCAGGACCCCCACGTCTTCCACACACACCCCTCTGAAACGAGGCAGGTGGCCACACATTAAAAGAGATCCGGACTGAGAGACAGATGCTCCAGCTCCAGGCTCCAGGCTCTAGTCTCCAGCTCCAGGCTCTGCTCCAGGCTCCAGGCTTTCGTCCAAACTCTAGGCTCTAGGTTCTAGGTTCTAGGTTCTGGGCTGTACTTCAGGCTCCAGGCTCCAAGCTCTGGCTCCAAGCTCTGGCTCCAAGCTCTGCTCCATGCTCCAGGCTTTCTTCCAGACTCTAGGCTCCAGGCTCTAGGCTGCCTGACTAGGGAAGTGGGTTGGGGTACAAACCCCGGAGACAAACCCCACTCAGCTTTGGCCTCCTTAATCATGAGGAGAGATGCTACCTGCTTCCTGTCTCACAGCACTCACATGGGGCACATGGGAGACAATACTTGAGATAATGCACACGAAGCCTCAAGGGCTTTGCAAATGTAAGATGGTGGTGGTATTGTTGTCAGAAAGTGCAAAAAAGATCCTTAACACCTAGATGTTTCAGGCTGGTTTGTAGCTTCTTCTGAACTTGGAGCAGGTGCTCACTGGCCCTGGGAGTTGTGCTTTTTCTTTACGCAGGGCACTCTCTATTTCTCTTTTGGTGGTGATGCTGCTTTCTTCTAGAAGTAGGGGAGGACGCAGGTGCAAGCCTAGTGTGGGAGTCAGGAAAGGCAGGAGGTACAAGCGTGGAAGGGGAGTGCCAGACCCGTTGTCTGCAGGAAGCCCTGCTCTGGGCCTCCAGACTTCTGGTTCCTTCAGATCCTTGTGGAGTGAGGAGGAAACAGACTAGGATCGCCATCACCATGGCGACCAGAGACTTGAGCGGTGGGGGTGGGGGGAGCAGGGCAGCAAGGGCCCAGCCTTCCCCAGTCTTCACTGGCATCTCCTCATGCCTCAGGTTTCCTACCGTCTGGCCCTGTGTCCGTCTGGAAAGTGCCAGAAAGGCGTAAGTGTTACAAGACCCCATTTCATTTGAGAGCGGCTTCTATTCTTTGCATGTGCAGAGTCCTGACCCTTATGAAAGGGACAACCCTTCCCTCAAGAGCAAAGGAAGACCCTGGACCCTTCCACCTTTATTCGGACCTTGCAGTAAACGGCATCTCTCCGGCTCTCTGCCTTCTCTTGCCTTCCGTAGATGTTAACCATACAGCAAACCTGCAAAGACCACCGGTCCCTCGTGGGGGTGGAGATCAGGTCCGCCTATCACCTAGATGGTTCTAGTCACTCCGGGATGTTCACTGTAGCCTCTCTGAAGTAAGTAGCTGCTGAGTTGCTTGACCAACTTTGAGAAGACAAAGCACGTTGCGTTGGAATTGTGGGTGGTTGATGGTACCCCGGATCAAAATGGCCTCCAGACACGGTACCCATCCCTCTTGGAACGCATTAGGAATGCTGCTTCTCAGCACCCCCCCCCAAATCAGAGCCTCTGGGGGTGAGCCCGCCCTCCAGGTGATTCTCACGCACGCCCAAGTTTAGGAAGATCTGCCTCAGCTAAGCTGATGCCACTGGGGGTCTGATGATAGAGCTGGAGAATAGTGACGCTAACATTCCTGATTAGAACACGATGGCTTTTTCCTGCCCAAGTGCCCGAGGACTGGATGACGTGTTTCAGTGACAAATAGGAGTATTATCACAACCTTCAGGCTGGTGAGGCTGCTGTTGAGAATCTAAGAGGCCTCCCTGCTCCCCGGACAAGAGCCTAGGGTGGGGGACACCTCTGGGCACCCAGCACATGGTTCAGAGCGAGTTCGTGGAGGGATGAGCAGATGCGTCGCATCAGCCCTAGGTCAGTAACATCGAAAGTTCAGTTATTCTGAAGCTAGCGTCAGATCTCCAACATCATCGTGGTCACCTACGTGAGAATGGAGATTTACCGGACACCGTGGCTAGCAGGATCGTACTCGGCCTGGGGCCGAGTCTCTGCAGGGTCCCTGGGCCAGAACAGCGAGCCACCGTGTCCTCTTTCACATAATAGGACACGGAAGGAGCGGTAACGCAGGCGGCTTTGTGTCCCTGCCCCGATCGCCTGACGTTTGCTCCCTCTTTCCAGCTCTTTGTTTTTTGTGACCTTCTCTCTCTTGTGTTTCTCCGCTGACTCTCCGTGTTACGTGTGCGCTTGGAAAAACTCTTCGAATGATGCAGGCCAGGGGGCTTTGGTCCCAGCGGGCAGCGCGGGGGCGATCAGGGTGCTCTGCGCGTTGCCAGCACAGTGAGCTCGAGTGCCCTAAAAAGGCACACACAGTGTCCAGGAAAGAGCTCCTGAGGTTGATGGCACCCTACCAGGGGCTGAAGAAATTTGGACCGTGCTTGTAGAACATTCTATTGTGCGGCCTGCCTGTTGGGGCACAGGGTTTGGACTGGAGGAAGTTAGGTGTATTATTAATACACCCTGCCAGGTGCAAAAAATAGCTGCCTTTGCCTGACCTTAACCTCATGTACGAGCCGCGGTTCTAAAAAGCCGTGTGCACACCAGGAGCCACTGCAAACATCTGGAGGGTGTGACCAAGGCGGTTGGGGGGCATCTGGGTGGAAACTGAAATGAAGAAATACGGACATGTTGCACCGGGAGGCTTAGCTAGACTGATCTTTTTTTTTTTTTTTTTTTTTTTTTTGAGAGAGAGAGAGAGAGACAGAGCAGAGTGGGGAGGGGCAGAGAGAGAGGGAGACACAATCTGAAGCAGCTCCAGGCTCTGAGCTGTCGGCACAGAGCCCGACGCAGGGCCCGAACACACAAACCGTGAGATCATGACCTGAGCCAAAGTCGGACGCTCAACCGACTGAGCGCCCCCAGGCGCCCCTAGACTGATCTTTAAGAGAAGTCGTAACCTGCCCTGAGCAATGTATTTTGTTCACTAAATCACAGACTTTGTAGGCATTTCCTAGTTTTTTTCTGTCCGAGGATCCATTCATGCGATGACCCCACGTTGCGTCTCGTCACCCTGTTCCTTTGTCTCCTCCAGTCCGTGACGATCTCTCTATTTTTCCTGGTTCTCCATGACCTGGGCACTTTTGGAAAGTAGCAGATAGGTGTCCTGCCGAGTGTTCTCTTTCTGGATTTGCCTGATTAGCCTGAGGTTATAGATTTGAGGGAAGAATTTCTCGGAGGTGAGGGAGGTGCCCTCTCGCTCACTTTACATCGGGGGATGCATGACCTCAAACGACTTATCACCGACGATGTTGACCTGGACCGCTGGGCTAGGGAGGGGTCTTCCAGGTTCCTCTACCGTAGAGATACTTTTTTCCTCCCCAGCTCTGTTCCCTGGACCAGTTCCTAAATCCAGCCCCACTCGGGGAGGGGACTTCAGCTCCACCATCCTGAAAGAATGTGTGATCCTGGGTTGAAACCTTCACCATAATTAGTAAATGTCACATGGATATTTTGAGGCTGTGCCAATGTCCTGTGCCACCCTGAAGTCCATCAGCGGATAAGTGATTCTTTGTTAAGTGTGAATGTCAAAAGCTGGTTCCTTGGTGAGAGCAGTGAGCCCGAGAGCAGGGGTTGGGAAGCCCTCAAATGTGTTGCGGCGACTGACGTGGCCTGATTGTGGCCAACCCTGGCTTTTGCCTCTTTCCCTCACTGCTGGGTTCGCGGGATTCTCCGGGAGCATCAGGAACTGCATCAGTGCTGGCCTTCGTTACCTGTTGTCCCCCTTTCTCAGCTGGATTATTCATTGTGCGAGCCCTTGGTGATAAGACCAAAATAACAACAGAAATAGTGGCATCAGCAGTGAACACGCACTGAGTGGCTTGTGCCCTTTGTGCTCATTAAGTCTTCACAGAGGCGGTGTGCCCACTGGATGTTTGGGTGCCCCGGATTCACGTGGGGGAGCCCTGAGCTCCAGTGTGGCTGTATTTGGAGATGGGGTCTGCACGGAAGTAATTAAGTTTAAATGGGGTCATAACAGGGGCGCCTGGGTGGCTCAGTCAGTTAACTGTCCGACTGCGGCTCAGGTCATGATCTCGTGGTTGGTGAGTTCGAGCCCCGCGCCGGGCTCTGTGCTGACAGCTTAGAGCCTGGAGCTTCTTCGAATTCTGTGTCTCCCTCTCTCTCTGCCCCTCCCCCACTCGAGCTCATTCTCTCTCTCTCAAAAATAAATAATAAACATTAAAAATGTTTTTTCACGGGGTCGTAACAGTGAGGCCCTGACCCAGTAAGATTCATGTCCTTCTCAGAAGACATGGGGGGCTCTCCCCCGCCGTGAGCCCACAGACAAGCCCCGCGAGCAGGGAGGTGGTTGTCTAGGAGCCCGGGGGAGAGCCCTCACCTTGAACCACACTTGCTGGCACCTTGAACTTGGATTTCTAGCCTCCAGAACTGTTGGCTAAGCCACCCAGCCGGTGGCATTATGTCACAGCTGCCGAGCAGACTATGACAGGTAGATACTGTGATGCGCACATAGCAAGGAGAAATTACCTGCTGGGTCATTTCCCATAAACCCGCCCACTTATCGCGTGGCTTTGCCATGGTTGACTTTTTTCCACTTTGGATTCTCTTTTCCTTAGTGTTGATACTTGATACTTGAAACCCTACGTCATCAGGGTAGGCTGGGTTATGGTGTGGGAAGATACACCCCTTCCGAGGCCTGGGATGGCAGAGGTTTCTCTCTTGTCCACACTAGGCCCCCATCAGCGTGTTGCAGCTTCGCCGGACCCTGCTGGGCGACTTCCTTTGCAAGGACTCCTGCTGTCACCACAGCAGGGGCTGAGGCCACTGACCTGTTTCCTGCTCTCAATGCTTCCACCCTGAAGCGACACATCATTTCTGGGCACAGAGGGTGGGGAGGGTGCCTGGCCGGCTCCTCGAGCCAATGTGAGGGCCTCTGTACAAAGTAGAAAAGGAAGGAAGGACCCACCCGACAGGCTCAGGGCTGGGCAGGGGAGAGCGCCCCCCCTCTTAGACGGGGCGACGGGGCAGCCTCCCAGAGTGGGTGTGGGGAGGAGGGAGCAGGGGCTGGGCTCCACCCGGTGTTCCAGAACCTGGCGCTGCCCTGAGGGGACACCGGCCAGGCTCTCTTCTAGCCCCTCAGCCAGACTCCAGTTAGCAGGGGGCTCCCCAGACCCCGGCCCCGGCTGGCGTGGAGTGAGGTCCGCCTTATGTAGGATTCTGCCTTCTGGGGTGTTCTCACAGGGACCTGGGGCCGCTGGTGAGACCGCATTTCAGACTGTTCCTGAAGCAGGAGCCCATCCTGGGTGTCAGTGTCTCCGGGATCTGGGAGAGAACATCCTAGAACGTCCTCTTTTCTGCTCCTGAGTGTGGCTCCTGAGTCCGGGGGCATCTAAACCTGCACTTGAGACGGCGCATAAACGCACTGGTCTTTCAGCTTGGTTTGCTTGGGTCCTGGGGCTACACCCACTCGGTTCCGTGTTGGAGTTGTCCCGAAGGCCTGGCGGGGGTGGGGGCGAGCTCGGACCCTCCCCAGACGTGGCCGGATCCTCTCGTGTGGTCAGACACGGAGCCTGGGCGCCCCTCCCTGCCCCCCGCGCCTTCCGGGCCACCGTCGACCCTCCTGCCGGCCCAGTGCTCCTCTTCCCCCGTGTTCAGGGACCGTCCTTCTCCGAAACCGTGTGGCAGCGCACAAAAGTTCTGGCGTTTCTCCAGTGGCCGCACGTCCACTACCATCTGCCATCTGAGGTGCCTTCCGTCCGAGTCCCGGACGTTTCATTTCACGTCTCAGGATGTGTGTTTCGTGAGCCTGGGCAAGTGGCAGGATCTCAACTTTTCTTTGCTTCTCTGCTGAGCGGCCGAACCCATTTTTCCTAGAAAGCGCCGGAACCTAGACCTGGGAGGAAGGGGAGCGTGGGTCATGGTTCGGAGAGCGGCATCCCCCATTATCCCCCCCAAAGCAGAATTGATGTCAGGTTCCACGGGAAGGAAGGAAAAAGCACTGAAATCAACCAGCTTATGACCTCTGACCTCATTTTCTCAGATTCCTGGAAGTCTCCGGGCTTTTCAGGATTTTTCTCCCCTCTGTCCTGTGGGTATGATGGGGTCCGTTCTGCTGTCCGGCTGCATCTGGGAATTCAAGCCTGGCCTCCGCGCTCAGCGAGGTGGCTTCAGAGCGGGGTGGTGGGCTGGGGCCGTCCACACCGCGGCGAGCACCCACAGAGCGGGCGCTACTTAATTAGCTAAGAGCACGATGATGTTAGATGCAGTTATAGGCCACCCTGAGGGCACTCGGTGTATTTTTGGATTTCATTTCCTGAAAAGAAGATGGTGTTTTTCAGGCTGCTGCCGATAGTGGACGGCGAAGGGTCTTGACGTTGTCTTATTTTTTCATTTTATTTCTCTGGTCTTTGCCCCCTCCCTCCCCCTCGTGGTTCAGAACAGCCATGGGGGCCTCATGGGTCCGGGGTCGCCTGTTTGTGCATTTACCTGTTCGTTCATGCATTCACTCCTTCTCCAAGTCAGCGGACCCCTGATCAGCCCCAGCAGGGAGCGACGTGCTGGAGCCAGTAGGCGAGGTGTGGTCCTCATCTCAAACAACTTCCTTCCTTTTTTTTAAAATTTTTTAATGTGTATTTATTTTTGAGAGAAAGAGGGAGACAGAGCGTAAGCAGGGAAGGTGCAGAGAGAGAGGGAGACACAGAGTCCGAAGCAGGCTCCAGGCTCCGAGCTGTCAGCACAGAGCCGGACACGGGGCCCAAACCCACAGACCATGAGATCATGACCTGAGTCGAAGACGGATGCTCAACCGACTGAGCCCCCCAGGCGCCCCTCAAACAACCGTCCACCAGGCAGATGTCTACCGATCACACGCTCTGTGTCGGGGTCTCAGCAGTGCACAGGGCAAAGTCATCGTCGCCCTTCCCACCCCCCAGTAACCCTAAAGATAAACTTCTGAAAGGGCAGCTCTGGGACAGGTCAGGTGTTGGAAGTGCAGGAAGAGAAGCAGGGCTGAGAAGGGAAGGGGGGTTGCTATTGTAAAGGGACGCCAGCAGAGGGCGCCCTGATAAGGTGACATTCCGGGCAGAAGGCATGGCGGCGCCAAGGCTGCTGGTTGAGAGCAGACCTGAGCAGGGTGAAGCCAAGGGGAGCGGCACCTAGGCGCTGGATCGTCGGGGGTTCTAGGCCCCTGTAGGACTCAAGCGTTATCTCCTGGGGAATGAGCGGCGGATGGACCGCTTCATGGAAGACAGGTCTGCTCTGGCTTCTGTTTTCAGAGGCCTCTTCCTAGTGCCGTGTGTAGGACCTTTGTGGATGGCTGTGTAGGTTGTGCACCGCAAAACCCAAGAGCACACCCTGCAGACTGACTCCTGTATGAATGGCCATCACCCACCTGAGCCGGTCGGTGCATGAGCAGCAGCCTGGGGGTGGGGGTGGGGCAGAAGCAGGGGGCCAGATGGCATGCAGGTGCGGTGACCTGGCAGAGAGCTGTGGGTCACCAGGGCCGAGCGGAGCGGTGGCGATGGTGAGAAATGGTCAGATTCTGCGTTCCTTCTGCAAGCAGAGCCCACAGGACCCGAAAAGCAATCCGACGTGAGATGGGAGAGAAAGAACGCCCGAGATGACCCCAGGGGTTTTGCCCTGAGCTGCGGGAGAAGTAAATGTGGAGATTTGACACAAGCCCGTTTGGGTGTTGAATAAAGTCGGTTTCGGGAGAAAAGCCTCATTGCTCTCTTGGCATCTCTGCTCTCCGTCCCCTACGAGCTCTCAGAAACGCTCACAGGTCTCTGGAGTGTGGACGGGGGACTACGGGGGATTCAGAAGCGAAGTCAGGGCCCCGAAGATGCATTAATCTCTACACCGTCCTCCACATTCCTCAGTTGGAGGGGTTTTTACAATTTTTTTTAATGTTTATTTATTTTAGAGAGAAAGACCAGGCGTGAGCAGGGGAGGGATGGAGAGAGAGGGAGACACAGAATCGGAAGCAGGTTCCAGTCTCCGTCAGCACAGAGCCCGATGCGGGGCTTGACCCCACAAACTGTGAGATCATGACCTGAGCCGAAGTCGGACGCTCAACCGACTGAGCCCCCCAGGCGCCCCTGGAGGTTTTTAAACATGAATCTTAAGGTACAACATTTCAAAGCTACCCCGAGTTAGGGAGGGGAGTGCAATACATGCCCACACGTCCATCAGCCGAAACCAACGAGATTTTGCCCCGTTTGCGTCATCCAGCTCTTACCTTGTTTCCTTGCTCAGAGTAAGCAAATTCCAGAGACCGCGTCACTTCACTCTTGCACATTCAGCGCACGTAACTTGAAAGCAGGGACCTTTTCTTACGTTCCCCCGGTGCCTTCACAAATCGCCAATCTGACATTAATTCATCGTATCATCCAATCCCCAGACATCATACAATTTTCCTGATTATCTCAGAAATGCCACTTTACAGTTGGTTTCCTTGAATCAGGATCTACCGAAGTCCGTGCGTCACGACCCGCTGATCTGTGGGAGCCCTCCTGTCCCCTGCGCCCCATGTTGCAGAAACCAGGTCACCCAACCACCGGACGGTCCTGTGGTCTTGATTTAGGGGTGGCTCCCTTCTGGCGTCCCTGTAACTTGTCCCTCCCTCCTCTGTAAATGAGAGTTAGCTTTAGACCAGTGCCGTCCAAGAGAAACATAAGGCGAGCCCCACTGTAATTTTATTTTAGCCACATTTGAACAAAAAGCAAAAAGAAATAGGTGAGGTTAATTTTAACGACATATTGGTGGTGCTGGTGTGCATGAGGCAGCCCGTGTCAAGGTGCTTCTCCAGATTCTGGCACGCCTCTCCCCCGCGGGCGGTGCCGTGGGCTTCCTCTTGTGTCCTGTCAGAGGTCCTCAGTGGTGGTGCCACGTTAAGTGATCTCTGGGGACGGTGTGGGGACCCAGAGCCTTCCACTGTATGTGTCCATCCAAATAAACAAAGGGCTCCCACTTTCTGAGATGGGAAGACTGTGGGGAAATCGGGGCATTAGGAGTGGCATTTGGCACATGCAGTATCTGAAATCCTGCTTGACCCCCAAGGAGAGAAGCAAATGAGGCGGATGGATGGGAGTCTGGAATTCAAGAGCGAGATCCCGGTTGGAGATGTAAATGTGGGAGTCACCAGGGAATCGATGGGACAAGACTAGGTGAGATCAAGGGGACAAGGGCAGGTGCTGAGGGGTCAGGGACGCTGGGCTGCTGCCCCAGACACCAAGTAGGAAAAGCATTTAGAGAAGGAAGGGATCGCCTATGTCAGGTAACACCGATGGGTCAGGGAAGGGTAGGGTTGAGAGGTACCCACTGGATTTGGAGGTGACCTTGACGAGAGTTGGGTTAGTGGAGTCAGGGGGGTGGACCCCCAATTGCAGCAGGTTCGAGAGAGAGGGGGGATTCCTCAAAGAATTAAACAGAATTATCACATGATCCAGCCATCCCACTCCTGGGTACATACCCGAGATAATTGAAATCAGGATCTAGAAAAGATATCTGGATGCCCACGCTCATAGGCGCATTGGCCCCTACAACCAAAACATGGAAGCAACCTCAGCGGCCATCAGTAAATGAATGTGGTCTGTCCACACAAGGGAATATTCTTCAGCCTTAAAAGAGAAGAAAATCCTGTCCCCTCCTCCAACATGCATGAACCTTGAAGACACTGTGCTAAGTGAAATAGACCAGTCACCTGGCAAATACTACATGAAGTCCCTAGAGGAGTCAAGTTCACAGAGACAGAGAGCAGAATGGTGGGCGCCAGGGGCTGGGGGGAGGGGGGTGGGGAGTCAGCGTTTCATGGGGCCAAAGTTTCTATCCGGGAAGAAGAAAAAGTTCTGGAGACCATGGCGGTAGTGGTTGCGCAGTAATGTGAATGTACTTAACACCACTGCACTGCACTCCTAAAAATGGTTGCGATGGTAAATTCTATGCTAGGTATATTTCACCACGAAAGGAAAGGTGCAGGGCACGGTGTACGGGGGGAGGGCGTTGAGGTAGCGTTGTGATCTGGGGGCACGGTGGATGGCCGGAGCGTGGGGGCCAGGTGGGAGGCAGGGATGAGAATGTGGGGACCCGAGAGAATTAGAACAGGGGGACAGGCGGGTCGCTCTGCGAGGGAGCTCGGCTGTGTAGATCAAGGGCGACACAGAAAAATGTTACAAAGGAGAGGAAGTGATTGCTTTTGGCTACTGCTCCATGGGGGCCTTGGAGGCAGAAAAGAATCCAGTAAAGTGTTTGTACCAAACATTTCAGGCTTCTGGGGAGCACGTCTACACCGAGACCAGATGGAACCGAGGATGTAAACGGATAGCCCTGGGGGGATGGGGATGTTCTACAATTAGATCGTGCTGGTAGTTGCCCTGCTCCGTACAGTTACTGAAACTCCTCGCCTTGTACACATAAAATAGCCGAGCTTAATGGCGTGTAAATCACACCTCCTGTAGCTGTGAAAATACACGCACGCCGTGCTCCCGGGTATCCCGAGCTTGCCCCTTGGACACAGACGCCCAGGCCGCTGTCCCCCTCTGACCATGCCAGGGCTGCGGTCTGGGGGGCAACTGCACCACCGGCCCCTGCAGTGTTACAGCCGGAAGGTGGTCTCATCTGTCGCCTCATCAGAGGGGACACCCAGGGCGGCCCAGCAGGTCCCTGCCCTGCTTCTGGCTCCGTGATGACGCCTTCCCCACAGCTGGGGGTCATCAGGGCGACTCCCACGGAGGACACCCCCTTGGCTGCCAGCCACATTCATGGTGGCCGGCCCCACGGAGACTTGGAGGGTGGCCCCTGCTTCTCCACGCCCCGCCTGTCACTCGGGACCGCCCGCAGCTCCCATTGTGCCCCCCGCGCCCCCCATACTCCCGCCAGGCCTCGGCCCAAGAAGCCAGCAGCCGGCTCAGCAGATAGGAACTCAGCAAGGCCGGCCTGCCGCCGAGAGCTTGAACTTCGCTGAGACACTGTCTGTCTGCAAATAGCTCTGAGGCCGGCCTTTTGTGTTAGAGCCAGGCATCACTCCATTCCATTCCATTCTGTCACTTGGCCGCGGACGCCGAGGGCGTGCCGACCCGGGGCGCTTATTATTGGGGCGGCGTTCAGGCCTCTCGGCGACGGGACACGGCGCAGCTGCTCCCGCCGGGCTCCGACTCCATAAAAGGCACATGTCACAAAGTGTCGCCGAGCCGCCCGCCCAGACCGAACAGCTGCCAAGTGCTCTCCTAGATTAAGGGCATTCAGTCAGATGACCGTAAGAACTTAGCTGGAAGGGTCTTCGAGATTATTCATCTGTACCCCAGCTCCTTGATTTGAAAACTGAGATTCGGCGGGCCCTCCGCTTGCCCAGGGTTATGCTAAACCCAGCGTCAGGACTCAGACCTGGCCTGTGGTGCCTGAGAACTCCCCCTGCGGGTCTGTGGGCTCCCCACGTCCCGCCGATGTCCCCGTCCCCCTGTGGGTGGACGCCTCTGTGTCAAGGCGATTACAGTTCTGGCCCGTCCTGTGGGGACATAATGTGCACATTCGGAGTAACAGCAACCTGGTGGTTTTAAGGAGCCCCGGGCGTGGCCGTGACTCACAGTGGAAGTAAAACCTTGATCTAGAATGAAATTCGATCAAACCGCCTCTGGTCCGGAGAGCAGATGAAGGTGTTACCCGCATGATTTTAATGCTCCTGAGTATTTTGTTGGTTTCAGTGTTCACGAGTGACTTTTTTTTCGCATGTTAAGGGGTGTGTGGCACACAGAAAACATTTTTAAATGTTAACAGTTATTTCACATCGTGAGTCACTAATGAGAAAAGCAGCACATGGGGACTTGGAGGCGCCGCCCCAGGCCGGGGTGGCCTCGGGCGCCTCCCCTGGTGGGGAGATTGACGGGGAACTATTCTTTTGGGGCTCGACAAGCCAAAATCCTTCTTTGAACTCACGATTGAGTTCACTGCACCGATTTTAGTTGGGCTTTCGTTCAAGGGGCCTCTCAAGGCCACTCTGGCATCACTGACGTTTTCACGGAGAGGGTTGTTTTTATGTTTAAAAGGAAGGTGGACATTTACAGTTTTTCAACGAAACTGAATTCACGGCGGCAGTTAGGTGAGTGCCGAGTGACGTCCCGTTGGCTCTTAGGTTAGAGCTGCGTTTCTGCCGCCTTCGAAGCAGTGAGAAACCCCCTTGGGCAGGTTGACTAAACCCACCAGACCCGTGGAGGCTCGTCTGCTCACCTGTGCTGTGACCGGATGTGGACAGTGCGTCTTTTTTACCCCATGATACGATTTAACCCAAACCAGTCCTGTGTATTCCCCACAGAGAACAACATAACGGGTCAGTATTGATTGAAACCCAATCATGCAAACAAAAGAAAAACTATCCAAAGAAATTTTGTATCTTTTTCAAAAATGTTTATTTATGTTTTTTATTTTGAGAGAGAGAGAGAGAGAGAGAACGAGCAAGGGAGGGGCAGAGAGAGGGAGAGAGAATCCCAAGCAGGCTCTGCGCTGTCAGCACTGAGCTCAATGCGGGGCTCGATCCCGTGAGCCGTGAGATCCTGACCTGAGCCAAAATCAAAAGTCAGATGCTTAACCGACTGGGCTACCCAGGCGCCCTGAGCACTGTTACCTTTTTATGTCCAAAAAGATCCAAACCCTCAGTTGAAGTATCAAAAGACAAATCAAGAGAGAGGCTACATTTTTGTCTCATTAGATTGCTCTTGAGAAAGACCGTCATTCCACAAACAGCGTAGGCGTCTCCTTCTGGTCTTCTTCTTCTTTTCTGATCTGTGAGCTCGAGGTCCCTGGTCTGAGGTGTGTTTGTGTGATCCACTGTCGGTTTTGCTATTAAGCTTGTTTCTGTTTTATTTCATCTCATTTTTTGACCCTGATCCGGACGGACAGTCTGTGTACAGGGATTGGGAGGGAGATTGGGGGTTGGGAGGTGTCTAGGTGATGGAGTCACAGATGTAGCCTTAAAAAAAAAGCCTGGTCTTTGGTGCACTTTGTATTATGTATTACGAAACAAAACAAATACTGCCTAAGCAAATCGGTGCTACCTCTATAACTCCCTTTCCCTTATTTGGAATTGCAGACTTCTTTTTTCTGCAGCTTGAGGCTACTGTAAGAAAAGTTAAAGGAAAGGTAATAGCTATTTTCCTGGGGGGCAACGAGGCATGCATTTCCAGCTATTCGAATAGATGTCTCAAATGACGTTGGTGCCCTTTTATGCCAAGTGAAGCCGTATGGTTTTCACATCGGTTGAAATGCCTTCTGAGGCCAATCGATCAGCTAATATGTATTGAGCAACTGTCCATGCAAGGCTTTGGCTGGATTGTAAAGACAGTGATTCTTGGCTGAGGGCCTCGGGGCTCCCAGGGCCATGTTGCGCAGTACTCGTGCCCACACACCATCGGACACGGGCGTGGTTACTGGTGTGGGAGCTGCACGTGCACTAGCACAATGAAGATGAATGCATTGTGTGGTACAAATAAAAATAGAAACTAAAGAAAGGAGGACGGAAAATATAACGAGAAGAGCACACATTTCACTTTGGGGAAGTAGCAATAAGAATAAATACGCCTTGTATTTGTATATACTTGTGCTGTTTAAGCCTTTGTCGATGCTACTGTGATTAAAACAAGCAAAGGATAGGGTGTCTGGGTGGTTCAGTTGGTTGAGTGTCTGAATTCGAATTAGGTCATGATCTCACAGTCCATGGGTTTGAGCATCGCATCGGGCTCCATGCTAACAGCTCGGAGCCTGGAGCCTGTCTTCGGATCCTGTGTCTCCCTCTCTCTCTGCCCCTCCCCCACTTGTGCTCACTCTCTCTCTCTCAAAAATAAACATATTTAAAAATAAAAATAAATAAAACAGGCAAAGGAGATTCAACATATGCAAAATTGGAGTCTCCAAAGGAGAAAAGCAAAATGAATAGAACAGAGTGAATATTTCAAAATGTAAATTAATAGAACATTCCGGAAAGGAAAAGAGATTTGAATCTACACTATATCCCAGAAAACATAGTTCTTAGCACAGTCAATACTGAGATACCGTCTAATAAAGTTTCTAGAAAACCGTCATAAAGATTTTGGGGGGGTGGGAAGCTAGCAAAAAAGATCAGGTCGCTTAGGAGGGAAACGCGTTCACGCTGGCCTCAGGTCTCTCCGTGGCAACAGTCAACATAAACGACAGTTGGAACAACACAGCAAAGCCAAGGAAAGGAAGTATGACCAAGAATTGTATCCCCCAAACTGTCATTCAAACTTTATGTAAAGGAGAAAAAAGTTGTATTTGCTTCTACATGCATAGAATTTCTCTGAAAGGATAAGTAGGGAAATAGAATTCCATCTTTTGAAAGAACGAGAACGCAGGAATGTCACTCTCATTCACCCAAGTACAGAGCAGGGAGGTGAGCACACATTCAGTCCAGACAGAAAGCCAAGTCCGATTTCTGCAGTTACGTGGCCAGGCTGGGTGGCAAAGGCTGTCCTGGCCCAGATCCCAGGAGGTCCCCAGAAGATGAGTAAATGTAAAATCTGGCTGAAGACTGTGTGTGCCTAGCGGGACACATGACCGTGTGTTTGGATTCCTTTCCCGGGGCTGCCATGACAGATTCCACGAACTGGCTGGCTTAAAACAGCGTAAATTTATGACCTCCCAGTTCCAGAGGCCAGAAACCCAAAACTCAGGTGCCAGGAGGCGTCATTCCTTCCGGAGGCCCTGAGGGAGGGTCTGTCCCTGTCTCTCTCCCAGCTTCTAGTGGTTGCCGGAAGGAAACCCTGCCTGTCCTTGGCCTGGACACACATCTTCCAACCTCTGCCTCCATCTTCACATAGCATCCTCCCTGTGTGTCCAAGTCTCTGTGTGCAAGTTTCTCTCTTCGTGTAAAGACACCAGTCATTGGCTGGGGGACCACCCCAACCCAGTATGACCTTGCCTTAGCTTGACTGCATCTGTAAAGAGCCCATTTCCA
The DNA here is from genome assembly GCA_028646485.1 of Cryptoprocta ferox. Lineage (NCBI taxonomy): Eukaryota > Metazoa > Chordata > Mammalia > Carnivora > Eupleridae > Cryptoprocta > Cryptoprocta ferox. Next base: position 103,938,138 of record CM053578.1, read on the forward strand.
AATAAGGTCATGTTCGTAAGTTCTGGGTAGACATGAATTTGGGGCGGATGGTATTCAACCTGGTTCAATGTTCTCTTTTTTTATTTTAAGTTTATTTATTTATTTTGAGAGGGAGAGAGAGAACATGCAGGAGGGGCAGGGAGAGAGAGAGAGAGAGACAGAGACAGAGAGAGAGAGAGACTCCCAAGCAGGCTCCACGCTGTCAGCCCAGCATGCGGGGCTCAAACTCATGAAGATCACAACCTGAGCTGAGATCGAGACTCCAAGAGTCGGACCCTTAAGCAACCGAGCCCTGGGGGCTCCCCTGGCACCACGTTCTTCAGCATCTCCTATATGATTTTGCTCTTCGGGGCTGAAATTCGTGGCGTGTGCCATGTGCTCTTAGCCCTTCAACGACATGAGGAACGCCATTTTTTTTCAGGCACAACTACTTGCGTTTATTTTTTTCCTTTCTCTGGGGACTTGAAGATGTGTGATGTTGGGGCACCTGGGTGGCTCAGTCGGTTGAGCATCCGGCTTCGGCTCAGGTCATGATCTCGCGGTTCGTGGGTTCGAGCCCCGCGTCAGGCTCTGTGCTGACAGCTCAGAGCCTGGAGCCTGTCTTCGGATTCTGTGTCTCCCTCTCTCTCTGACGCTCCCCTGCTCATGCTGTCTCTCTCTCTCTCTCTCCATAAATAAATAAAAACCATTAAAAAAAAAAAAAGATGTGTGATGTTATGTCATAAACTGACCTGACATACTGTCTGTTCCGCAGCGCTGTCCATTAATAACACCTCGTAACTAGGACAGTGTTTGCTCCCGTTCTCCATCTGGCTATTTATAGTGAAACCTAATTTCCTGGAATTAAAATGCATTGATTAACGTTCACAACTATAGCTGAAATTTTTGGCTTTAAGAAATTATTGACAAAGACAGTGGCCCTTCTGCAGGACAAGGATGGGAAGAGGCGTACAGCATGCCTGGGAGAGGGTGGTGGGACATCCTGGCCCCGTTCATGGATTCCGGGGGGCAGGTGGGCTGGCAGGGCAGGGTGGGGAGCAAGGGGAGAGTGACGTGCATTCAGGAAGTGTTGTGTTAGAGGTAGTGGAGGGCTGCCCGAATGGAACGATCTAGCAAACATCCAGACACGTTGGCCCAGCTGGTAGAGGAGAGAGGGACATCATCCGAGCTCAGAGATGCGGGAAGCGATGTGGGTCTGTGAGATCTCCTAAGGAGACCGGGAGAGAGGGTGCCGAGGATGGAGCACCGGGGTGCTTGGAGGACAAGGAAGATGAGCAGAAGGGTCACACCTGGAGCTGGCGGCCAGCGGAGCGTCACCCAGACGCAAGGGTAACGGGCAGTGTCACGTGCTGCGGAAAGACCAAAGGGACACAAGTGGAAGAATGTCACTGGCACTTTGCGATGGGGACCTTCCTGGTGGCCTCAGCCTGAGCAGTTTTGGTGAAGCCCTCGGTACGGGGGGGAGAATCACAGGAGGTGGGGGGGAGGCGGGAACGGACATGCAGGTGCCAAGACCCGGCTTGGGTTCATGGCAGCGACCTGTGCCTTCCTCTTCAGCGGGGTTCCATTCGCACGCGTGCCTGCTGCTTTCCGGGTCTCCCCTGTGCCCGTTCCCAGAACGGCTTCCTGTCTCCTGCTGGACCCCTGGGCCACCTGTCCCTGCGGGAAGGCTGATCCAGGGGCTTAATCTTGTTAAAACCCAGAAGCGAAATTTGCCGAGTGCCTGTTGCCCCCTTGCTAGCACCTTGCACCAGTGCAGTGACACAGGTGCGGCCGGGGGAAAGCAGGCAGACTGAGGTCATTGGCATCGGACACCAGGCAGGTGGGAGGCTAGGCTCGGGCGCCTCCCCTGACACACTCCAGCAGACGCCAGGGTCCGGGGTCCCCGGGGACAGGGGTCTGGAGGTGAGGCGGTGTGCCCACGTGCGCGGATGGTGCCCTCGGAGGACACACGTGATCGTCCGTGTGACGGCAGATGCTCCAAGCAGGCGAGGCTTTATCCCGGACAGAAGGGAACTTTCCACGAAGAAACGCAGCTCGGAAGCTGAAGGTGCTTCCTTTCGAGAGTGTGAGGGTCTGGTCTCTGGAAGTGTGTTCTCACTTTCTTTTAACTTCTCTGTTTGAATTTGTAAATTTGAGAAGATGACGTTTGATAAAGTCCTCATCCTACACGTACCTTTCCTGCCCAGTGGCGACATCGTGTTCTGTCTGCATTTTTACCTCAGTTATTTCGCAGAAGCCCGTTTCCCTCTGCTCTAAATAACCTGCAAATGAACCCCATTCGGTCGTCTCTGATTGTCGCTGGAAGAAGTTAAAATTGCTGGTTCGAAGGATGCGCACATCTGTGAGGACCTGTGTTCACGCCGCCCTAATTTGGTTTTCCATTACTCTGCAGAATTTCCTGACAGCTGAGAATTTCTATTTGTAAAATTGAGCGTAGGGATTTTTCTGGAAGCTAATCAATGACTTCAGGCTTATCAGCCATTGCAGTGTGCTGACTCCAAAAGATTTTGAGTTTCTCCCATGTCTTAAAGAACACTACGATTTTAATTATTCATGAAGCATTTAAATACGCTTTTTACTCCATGTCAAATAATGCAGCATTGCTTAGTGGGGAATAAACTATTTACTTATGCTTTTTGAAGTTAACGAAGATAAAGTCTGAGAGTTTCGGATACATGTTAGGGTAAAATACAATGCTAATTTAGTTTAAGAGAAACAACCCTGATTTTCTTATTTACCAGAGTGAATTTTCTCCTGATGTGTTTATATTTTTAAAGTAATTTTCATCTAAGAGCCTGCGATTTTGAACAAAACATATATAAATGAAGTAATCTGTAATCTACAAAACAAGATCCAGACTTTTCTCTCAGGTCTTTTTTTTTTTAAGTTTATTTATTTATAAATAAATAAATGGAGGGGGCAGAGAGAGAGAGGGAGAGAGAATCGTAAACAGGTTCCACACTGTCTGCCTGCACAGAGCCCGATGCGGGGCTGCGAGATCATGACCTGAGCCAAAACCAAGAGACATTTAACCGACTACGCCACCCAGACGCTGCTCTCACAGGTTTTTTTTTTAATTATTTTTTTAACGTTTATTTATTTTTGAGAGAGAGAGAAACAGAGTGCGAGCAGGGGAGGGGCAGAGAGAGAGGAGACACAGGATCCGACGCAGCTCCAGGCTCCGCGAGCTGTCAGCACAGAGCCCGACGCGGGGCTCGAACTCTTGAACCGCGAGATCCTGACCTGAGCCGAGGTTGAACACTCAACCGACTGAGCCCTCCGGGCGCCCCCCTCGCAGGTTGAGTCGAGAGCCGGGTGTCTGGCATCCACTCCCCACATGGGAATGAGTTGGTTCCCGGAAGTAGCTACAAGCCAGAATATCTTCATACGGCGCCGTGTTCATTAGCCGCACGATAGTCAACATTGAGGTTTCATCTTAAGTGGCTCATTCCATGACGCGACACTGCCAGCGGGTAGTTTCGTTTGCAAAAACAAAACAAATAGATGCTCTTTACAAACTTGATCGGTGTTAAAACCCCATGTGACGCAGGAGTGGGATTGTGAGTGGGGAGGGTGTCGTTCAGCGTCTCCCAGCAGGGCCGAGCTCGTGGAGGGGACGGAGGCCCCTGCAGCCTGGCTGGGTGACCCTCCTCCCTGCAGCACGGACGACAGACACACAGACAGACGGACGGACGTTCTTGTTGCTGGAAACCAGCCTTGGACTGCAGTCCGCGCGTGGTCCTCTGGGGCCACCTGCTCCTTGCGGGCTGGGCGCGCAGGGGGGTTTCTATGGCAACGCCCACGCTGCTGCAGCGACCTCTTAGCCCTTGCGTCTTTGGTTCAAAACTCCTAGGGGTCCGCAGCCGCCCCGGGAGGCGGCCCAGGGTCCCGGCCGCACCGCCGACGTGGGCCAGGTAACGTCACCTTTCTGTGCCTCAGCGTCCTTGCTGGGAAAACGCTCTAATTCATGAGCGTGTTGTAAGAATGAAGTCAGAGCATCCAGGTACGGGGCTCAGCAGGGGGCGATCGGAGGGCCCCCGCTTCGCCCCTACATCGAGCACCTGTGCGGCCTTCACACGGACTCCGACAGGTCCCGCGGGAGGCGCCAGCGTCACTCAGCCGTTGCTGCCGTGTTTCGGCCCTGTGACGTCTGTCGGGCAGCCCTTACTGATGGTATTTCCTTCTTCTTTGCCCTGAGCCCTGCGTGGGACTCCCCCTGATGACCCGACCGCCCTCACCCCCCGAGCCGGCCGGCCGCCCCTGCCGTGTCTCCTGTCCCCGTCCCTGCCGCTCAGAGCTACCTGAGCGGGAACTCCTCCGTCTCCGGTCACCTCACAGGCTGCTGGTCTGTCTGCTTGCAAGACTGGTGCCCCAAAGCTGTCCTCACCTTGGTGTCCCCCGATCCCCAGAAAACACAACCCTCCATGCCCCTCCTTACGATCGTTCTTAATGACTCCCCCTAGCTGGCTGGAGGGGTTTAAATCTTGGCCTCCTCTCCCGCCTCAGCTCCAAACACGCTGACGTGCGGACACACATACATGACATCCGTGCCAAACAGACCGAGCTGCCAAACAATAAGGTCTCCCATCACTGGCCGTCCTTCCAGACCCCGTTCCGCCTTCCTCCAGGAAACCCTCCCTGGTTGTGCAAGGATGGCATAGGAGCGTACTGTCCTCACAGCATTTATCCTGACGTTTGGCTCACAACAAGGTTTGTGTTGAATAAATGAAGAAATTACCAAAAAAGAGAAATATTATGGATGAAAAGATATGTTTGATTTATTATACTAACTGCAATACACGTTTATTGTAGAAAATAGTAAGGAAAATTCAGACAATAACAGAAAATAAAAATTACACCCTGTACTGTGACCAAGCATAAGACCTGTTAACATTTTATTTTATTCCCCTCTGGTTTTGTTTTTTGGTGTTTTTTTGGGTTTGTTTTTTTTTGTTTTGTTTTGTTTTGTTTTTTGCTCATAGACATTTTTGAACATAGTCTCAATTGCATATTTGGAAATACTGCATTTTTAATTCCCTTTTTTTAAGGAAAGAAAGAAGCCCAACTTTCGTATCAAATGCTCTGAAAAACGTTTGCATGGCCACAGAATAGAGCGCAGAGGACATCCCATCATGTGCTTGCTTTTTTTCCCTATTGTTGGACACAAAGAGGTTGTTCACAGGCTTTGTGTCTGTTTGTTTATAGCTGTGAATAACCCTGCAGTTAAGTGTCTTCGCAAATAAAAAATACCTTGTTCCTCAACTTGCTTCCTTAAGGAGAACATCAAACGAGCAAAGACAAATGTAAGAAGTGTTAACGCATGTGAGGGTCCTGATACTCGTTCCCAGATTGCTTTCCCGAAAGGTCGCATCCGCGTTCACCCCGTGTTGTCTGAAAGCGGCTTCCTCACCGCGGGGTCGAGCGCTGCGATTATTCTTAGCCTTCGTGAGTTCGACGGCCACAGCCCGGTAGCCGGTAGCTCTCTGGTGCTTCGGGCCTGACGTTCTTCTTCTCATTGTCAAAGCATGTCTTGGGGTGTGAGCTGGTTTGCTCTGGTTTGGCCGATTTGGAGATTACTTATGTCCCTGTTCCTGGCTGCGGCCAGTGTGTTTTCTCAGTTCAGATTAAGAAGTGAACATCTTCCTGAAGGAACTGAGCCTAAGCAGGTGCCTGAGGACCGTACAAGAGCTTGTCCCCTGGGCGTTATCCTGTGAGATGTTAAAGTCACAGCCTGTTGAGCAGAGGAAAGAGAGATGGGGGGTGGGGGTAAGCACCGAAATGATGGCTCCGCCGCGGGTCACTGCTTACCCACGCCTCTCTTTAAAAACAACACGATCTTGGGGCGCCTGGGGGGCTCAGGCAGTTAAGCGTCCGACTTCGGCTCAGGTCGTGATCTCACGGTTCGTGGGTTCGAGCCCCACGTCAAGCTCTGTGCTGACGAATTCGGTGTCTCCCTCTCTTTCTGCCCCTCCGCTCTTTGTGCTCTGTCTCTGTCTCTCAAAAATAAACGAACGTGAAAAACAACTCGCTCTCCTGAAACGCAGCTGGCTGTCCCAGCACACGGCTCCCTAGGGCACAGCTGCTGAAGAGCGGAAGCCCACCAGGTCTCCCTAATTCCCACCATGTGCGAGCTGCGTTCACGTGACTCGGTGCCACATGTCGCCTCCTGGAGAGTCGGCCCGAGTCGGCCTCTGGCAGAAGACCAGGGGAGTCGGGAGGAGATTGGGCACCGAATCATGTAACTCAGCCCAGCCGGGAGGGACAGGTTTTCTCTGCTTTTGGACATCTGGCGAAGGCCCTGGATGGTGATAATCCTAAAAGGGGAAAAAGTAACGCATCCTCTAAGGATGATTTCTCAATTGGGTTTTTGACAGAAAGGAAATTGTCCGAAATGTCCCAAATAAAGCGGTTTGCTGTCATTATAGCACAGCTGGGGGGCCAAAGCAGTGTCTTTGAAATGGAGGTCACTGTGTTCTAGGGAGCCTGCGCCCTGACATACTGGTGGGTCAGCCTGGCCGTGGGGCCTTAGGTCACTTGTCAAGACTGGAATAATGACATCTCCTGATGGGAGTGGTGACCAGGCCGGATAGTGTTTGGAGGCCCCTCCTGGCTGTGGTTTTAAGAAAGAAGGAAAGGAGCGCCTGGGGGGCTCAGTCAGTTAAACTTCTGACTTTGGCTCAGGTCATGATCTCGCATTTGTGAGTTCGAGCCCCACATCAGGCTCTGTGCTGACAGCTCAGAGCCTGGAGCCTGCTTCTGATTCCGTGTCTCCCTCTTTCTCTGCTCCTCTGCTGCTTGTGCTCTGTCTCTCTCTGTCTCTCAAAAATGAATAAACATTTTTAAAAATTTTTTTAAAAAGAAAGAGGGAAAAACGTTTGTCCGACAGCAGTCAGGGATGGGTTGGAAAAGATTCAGGACCATGGAGAGTCCAGCCGGAGGCCATGGATCAATGCCGAGCCTCCGTTCCCACCATGATGCCACGGGACAAGCGACAGCGACCTTTCAGGGCTGCCGAGGCGTCAGTGAGACCAGACACAGCACCTGCGTGAGCCAGCGTCCAGCGTCCGGTGAGGCGCGGGCAGGGGCGTCCACGCTGACTCCGCACGCCCGGGTTCGGGTCTGCCTCCACTGCCCACCAGCCGCAGGACCTCCGCCAGCCGCTCACGCGGTCTGTGCTTTGGTCTCCTTGTCCTCAGTCGGACAGTGTGATCTTTTCTCTCGATGGAGCTGTTGGCAGAAATAACCCCAATAAGGCACATCAGACGTTCAGGTAAACCTGGCACACGGCGTCGGCTCTCGCTCTTGTCCAGCCTCCAGTGGGAAGGTTTCCAGCTGAGGGGATGAGCACGGCCTGGTGCGGGGCGTGGAGCGTGTCCCCAGCTGGGGAGGAGGCCCCAAGCCGCACCTGGGAAGGTCCCATTCCATTCCACCCTCCTGTTTTATCTGAAGTCAGCTATGGCATTTCCAGATCACATACGGAGAAGCCGTCCACAGGGCTGCGTCCAAAAAGGGGCCGAGGGCTCCGAGCCCAGGGAGCCCCTCGGGTTCCTGTGGACTGTTTGCTGTCGCACTAGTATTGCCGTCTCAGGTGCCGAGCGGCACACTCGTGTGAGCTTGCACGTCGGCCGTGGGCCCGTGTGCCGACCTGCGCTGCACTGATGTCCTATAGGCGCTGCCGCACCACTGAGGGCTCTGAAACACTTCACCCCAACCTCTGGAAACAAACCCGGGTACAGCCCGTGCTCCCCCAAAAGCTCTCACATGTCAGAGACCCAGGACAGCACAGAGTAAGTCCTCGCTGGCTTGCAGGCGCCGTTGGACACTTGAGTCGGACACTTTGCAGTCAGAGGTGAACCTACAATGACAGGATTTATGTGGAGTCTTGTATATTCCAGCAACGACTAAAGCGAAGCATAGTAGGAAGAGTACGGGGCGCACAGGGAGCGAGGGCCTTGCTGAGGCCCAGGGGGCTTCTCCGAGCAGCGCACCAGCGCCTTGCTCCGCCTGCTCCCAGCGTCCCTGCCCCGTGGGGGGGGGCTGGCCAGGGGCTGGAGCCCACCCGGAGCTCCGAAGACCAGTCAGTACTGCACCAGTGCTCTATGCATATGTGCGTGCATGTGTGTGTGTGTGTAAGCATGTGTGTGCATGCCTGTGCGTGTGTGCATGTGTGCGTGCATGTATGTGCATGCGTGTGTGTGCATTCGTGTGTGTGTGTGCGCACGCGAGCACATACATGCATGTGTACCTGGTTTTCTTGTGAAATATCTTCAACCACCTCTCTAAGCAAATTGTATTTCAGTGATGTAACTAACCAGTCTGACAGCATATTTCTTCTTTTTTTTTTAGTGTTTATTTATCTTTGAGAGAGAGACAGAGCACGAGCAGGGGAGGGGCACAGAGGGAGGGAGACAGAATCCGAAGCAGGCTCCAGGCTCTGTCAGCACAGAGCCCGACGCGGGGTTCAAACCCACGAACCATGAAATCATGACCTAAGCCAAAGTCGGACTCTCAACAGACTGCACTCCGCAGGCGTCCATGACAGCGTATTTCTTAACACTTTGTCACTGATCTGCAGATGGAAAGTTTCCTTCCCTCACTATGATATCTGCATCTTTTGCTAAGTGATGGGAGTGACATTGCAGTAAGTCCTCACAGTTTCTAGAATTCTGTGGATGCACACAGTCCACCATCTCAGCCCCGGGACCTACGGTCACGGATGGACCCTCTTTACAGAGGAAAGGCCATTCTTGTTGTGTTAGTGACTTTTTAAATACAGTAGACCACAAAGTGGTCTTCTTTTTTTAAGTTTATTTATTTATTTTAAGAGAAAGCATGTGCACGTGTGAGCAGGGGAGAGGCAGAGAGAGGCAGAGAGAGAATCCCAAGCAGGCTTCACGCTGTCGGCACAGAGCCCGATGCAGGGCTCGAACCCATGAACCGTGAGATCATGGCCTGAGCTGAAGTCAAGAATCGGACGCTCAGCTGCCACCCAGGCAACCCCAAGCTTCTTAAAACAGAGATGGAGCATGGAGTCCTTATGCAAGAGAGTTAGACTTTTGTGTTCAGTGTAGACTGAATATTTGAAAACTAAAATATGGGGATGGTAAAAGATTAAAATTCTTAGGTATCTGATATCACACACCAGTTGTTCAAAATAAAGCAGAGAATTTTCTGCACCCCCGAAATACAAATTTTATCTTGCCCTTAAGAAAATACTGGCTTGGGGCACCTGCCTGGTGTGTGACTGTTGATCTCGAGTCATGAGTTCGAGCCCCACATTGGGGGAAGAGTGTGCTTGAAAAAAAATATTGACTTAAGTGTAATCGTTCTAAATTTGGGTTATTATTCTGGCTATTCTGAGAGAGTATCATCTACTGAAATAAGATATTACAAAAATCTAAAAATGGATGATACATATTTTTAAAATATTTCCCTTTGGAGCTCAAAGCTCTAAGCCTTTCAACGCGATTCCTCTTGTCTCTTCAAGTATTGCCGTAGATAAGCCACAAAACACTGACTTTCAGCATCTTTAATAAGTAGCGGCGATATTTTTCGGGTCTTCGTAGAGCATGATGGAATTCCGTTATAACCTGGTGGAGGTGTTCAAAGTTTCAGGGTAAGAACAGACTTATCGACGCACATATATGTTCAGTGTACGAGACGGAAAAAAGTGATCTTGTTTGTATGTTAAACAAAACTCTGACATGGACTAAATTCTTCAGCCGAGGGTTGGGGCCTCTTTAATCAGAAACGCCTAAATGTTTGTAAGTTGCTTTAGTGAGGAGAAAGAATCTTGGGGACGCACCCGCCAAGGCTCGAAGTCACCACCAGGGGGCACCGCAGGCTCACCTGTCACTGGTCTGTGCCGTGGGAGGGGCTGTGCCAGGGCGCCAGGCCACCTCCAGGAGAGCTAGACACACGTCTGGGAGGGGTTGGGGCTTCACCCCAAGTTTCACAAGGGGGCTTACCTGCTCCCCGGCGACCGTAATCCCTTCCCTCTTCCTCGAAGGCCCCAGCCATGTTTCCTGTTGGCCTCCGCATTTCTATGTGATGTCAGGGCACGTATCACGATTAGGATTAATTCCTTACTTGTGCAATTATTTGACGCCGGTCTTCCCCCTGGAAGGCGTGACTGCCTGTCCTCACTGCTACATCCACAGCTGGCTCGGTGTGGGACGTGTGGTGGGCCCTCCATCCGTGTGCGTTGATCGAATGAGGGAGCGAAGGAGTGAATGAATGGGCTCGCGCCGGCGGCAATGGTGGGGGGCTGTGCGGGGTAACCAGTCACTCTGAGGAGACCCCCGAGGCCTGACTGGTACCAGGCAGGGGCCGTGGGAGGGCACCGCGATGGCACTGAAAGCAGAAGCCGGCCGGATGCAGCACTGAAGCAGGAGCAGGGAGAGGGTTGTCTTGGAGAAGAGGGCCAACAGCAGGGGTGCGCGTGGAGGGCATCAAGGCTCTGCGCCCACACCCTGCAAGTGTTGTCCCCTTAGTCCTTTTGACAACCTGTGAGATCGGTGCCACTAGCGCTGCTCCTTCACAGACGGGGGCACCGAGGCTCCGACGTGTTGGGTAAAGTCGAGGGTGCGCTGGTTGGCCCCGCCCCCACGGGGAGGAGCCGCAGGAGAAACCGTCTAGGTGACGACGGGACCTCTGCTAGGGGACACCTAGGTCACCGTCGCAGTGGTGGGGCCGGCAGAGCCCGGGGGGCAGGAGGCGTTACAGGACACGCTCCGAATCCAAAAACACCCACCTCCACCGCGAGTGTCGGCCAAGGACAAAAGTGCGGTTGCGTGTTCTCTGTCCTTATTTTCCGTGGCATTCACGAATAGGTACAATATGGTCAGTAAAATGCCGAGATTATTCCTCACTATGTGCAGGCTCTAAGTGTCGGTTGCATGGGAGATGTGCACAAAGGCATGAAATCACATTATTATTATTGCCGTCGTTGTTGTTGTTGTTATTTTCTCTTTCAAAGCATAAAAGAAAGCTGCTATCAATGAAGGATTATGTGATTTCTTTAAAGCAAAATTAAAGAAGACAAAGAACTGTATTTGACCTCTTGGAAGACCCAGAAAGGTCCTTAACCTTGGGACCGATGATCCCCCAAAGGGCTGCAGTTAGATGTCAAGAGATCCCCGAGATTGGATAGGAAGAAAGAACAGCCTTACCTCCGGCGTGAATGGGGGCCACACGCTTCGGTACCGTCACAAGTGTCTGTGACTTTGTCACAGTAGAAATGCCGGGTGTTTGTGTCTCACTTCACGGTGGCTGCAGACAGCTGGGGAGAGGACACGCCGCGTGCCAGCGCTGTGACAGACATGAACTCTTGTCACCGCGAGCTCTGACAAAGCCTCGGCCCCCTCCCCCGCTTCCGGCCTGGCCCTGTGGGCCTTGCCAGCCCGCTCGACGGCTCCTCCCGGCCGCTTCCTGTTTCTCTGCTCATCTCCCGGCAACGGGGCCGCAGGGCTGGGCTCCCAGCGTGTGTCAGCCTGGCTCTCAGCCCCCGTCTGGGAGGCAGCCCCGCCGACTGGAGGACACCTCGCCCGGAGGTGTGGGTACGCCCGGCCTTTGGAGCGCGGTCAGCCGGCCCCTGCCGTCGCCGAGGTCACTGTCCCACGTAACCTGAGCCCCTTCCCTTCCTCAGTCACCCAGCACCCGGTCACAGGGCCCCCTGTATTCAGGGCTTCCGTGATCAGCTCTGGCTGACACACCACATCAATACAATAATCTCTTTTGAGGGGCCTCTGGGCGCTCAGTCGGTTAAGCATCCGACTCCCGGTTGCGGCTCAGGTCATGATCCTGGCGGCTTCGTGGGTTCGAGCCCCGCATCGGGCCCTAGGCTGACGGCGTGGAGCCTGCTTGGGATTCTCTCTCGCCCTCTCTCTGTCTTTACTCCTGCCCCACTCACGCTGTCTCTGTCTCTCTCAAACTAAATAAACTCAAAAAAATAATTATAAAAAAATAAAAATATATTTTGACAATGTATTTCAGAATAATTCGCTTCCTTTGTAATCCTATATTCTTTGCTTTAAGCATTTAAAAATATGATTCTGGGGGGCGCCTGGGCTGCTCAGTCGGTTAAGCGTCTGACTTTGGCTCAGGTCATGATCTCAAAGTTCTGGGTTCGAGCCCCGCATTGGGCTCTGTGCTGACAGCTCAGAGCCTGAAGCCTGCTTCAGATTCTGTGTCTCCCTTTCTCTGCCCCTCCCCTGCTTGTGCTCTGTCTCTCTCTCTCTCTCAAAAATAAATAAATAAACATTAAAATTAAAAATATATATGATTCTGAGAATGGCCACAGGCCCTCACCAGCGTGCCGGAGGTGTCCATGACACACAAGCAGAGAAGTCGAAGTCGTCAGCCTAATTCATCTCAGTTCCTTCCCTTAGGTTTAAAAGCCTCTTGGAACACAGAACAGAAAGGTTTTTCTTTCCGTCCTTCCTTCCTTTCTTTTCAAACAAACTGACGGAAGAAAATGAACTTTGTGTTATTTTCTCCCCTTTAAAAAGTAGTACTTGCTCAGGGCCCCTGGTGACACAGTCTGTTGAGTGTCTGACTCTTGATCTTGGCTCAGGTCATGATCTCACAGTTTGTGAGTTCGAGCCCCACATCAGGCTCTGCGTTGATGGCGTGTGAGCCTGCTTGGGATTCTCACTCCCTCTGTCTCTGCCTCTCTCTCTCTCTCAAAAAATAAATAAACCTAAATAAAATTTTTAAGTATGTGCTTATCAAAAAGAAATCAGAAAGTAAAAGGAAACAAAAATTATCGGCATCCTCCTGATAACATAAAGACAACCAGGGCTCTATTTTGATGTATTCCTTTAAGGTCTTTGTGGCTATTTATTTTTCCATGACTGTTATGGGGGCGTGTGTATATGCACACGAACGTGTGTGTACACGGGTGTGTGCACACTCAGTGTTGTGGTAGCATTTCCCATTTTGTTCATACTTGTCATAAACACCATTTTTATGGCTGGACATAAAGTAGACGTGCCAAGGCTGACTTGGCTGTTTTCTTCTGATGTAAAATTTTAATGTAAATTATTTTTTAATGTGAGAAAATATGCCTACCGTAAAATGCCCCATCTAATTCTTGCTGGGCTACCGTTGAGCGGTACGCTGACACTGGTGTATGGCCATCGCCACCGCCCTCCACAGAACTCTTTCATCTCCCCAGACTGAAGCTCTGTCCCAGCTAAGCCACTCCCTGTCACCTTCTCCCAGCCCCTGGAACCCGCCGTTCATTCTGTTTCTATGAATCTGATTAACATAAATATTTACTTTTGCGCATTGCTTTCCCCATGCTAAGATGGCTTAAATGTGAGACTTAATGTAAGCAGTTATCCGCCTGATGCCTGTCTTTAAAAAAATTTTTTTAATGTTTATTTATTTTTGAGAGAGAGACAGAGCATGAGCAGGGAAGGGCAGAGAGAGAGACACACAGAATCGGAAGCGGGCTCCAGGCTCTGAGCTGTCAGCACAGAGCCCGACGCGGGGCTTGAACCCAAGAGCCGTGAGATCATGACCTGAGCCGAAGTTGGACTGAGCCACCCAGACGCCCCTTGCCATTTTTTTAAATTAAATTAGCAGCTGTTCACATGGAAAGCGATCCTGCCCGTCCTAATTGTTCTATTTTGCTGATGGTGTCTGAACACTCATGTAGGGTCATGATGACTTAACTCTCTCTACCTCCGTGAACTGCAGACGTGGAGAGCGCATGGCAGGGAGAGGACTTTATAAGATAGACGTGCCTTGGTCATATACTTGGAAGCTTTCTCCCATGCGGATTTCTAGATCTTTCATGTGGCCAGTTTCATGTGGACACGGCTGGACCTCACACCATCCTACTTCTATTTTCTGGGGAAAAGTCCGCGCTGACGTTCCGCTTCCTCCTTTTGTGATGCTGCGTAAACACAGTAACTAGGATTTTTTTTTTTTTGCCGTTATTTTTTAAGTTGTGGTAAAATACACATGACACGGAGTTTCACATCTTAACCGTTTTTAAGTGCACTCACACTTTAAGTGCAGCCATCTCCGTCTCCAGAACTTTCTCATCTTCCCCAAACTGAAACTCCGCCCCCATGAAACGCCGACTCCCCGGGTCCCTCCCCCAGCCCCTGGAGCCCCCCAATCTACCTTCTGCCTCTGTAAATTCCACCATCTGGGGAGTCTCATGTAAGTGGAATCACGCAATATTTGTCCTTCTGTGTCTGGCTCACTTGACTTTGCATGTTGTTTTCAAGGTTTCACTAAAGTCCTTTTTTCTCATTATCTTATTGGATATTATTAAGCCAACAGGGACGTTTAGCCCAGGCCCCTTGGAAATGCTCACCCGCGGCCACCAGAAGTTGGACGGCCCCTCCCCCAGCCTTTCTCCCAGATTTCTCCCGGTCTTCACTACCTGCACCCCTTTGCCTTCTTCCAGAGATCCAGATTTCGAAAGATAAAGATAGTTCTATGATGTTTTATTCTAAACGTAGGACACACACTCGAAACAATTATAGACTATTCGAGCTGAAATCTCTGAATATTTTATCTTTTTAAGACTCTTAGTGGCCCCACCATGGCAGATAACTTCTTCTTTTTCAAAAACCTGTACGATAGGAGAGCCCCTTTGCCCAAAAAGATAAGTTCATGAGCTTCTCTTGCATAACACCACTCGCTGGAGACACAGTCATACTTCCTTATCTCAAGTCGGGCATCTAGATCAGAATCGCAGGTAGGAAGCGATGGGTACCTTGAAGAAAGTAAGTGTGGCCAAGTTCCGGCCTCTTGTTCTGGGAAGGTGACCTGGTGACTCCCGGGTACTCGTGCCGGAGCCCCGTGACTTCAGATTCCAGCGACTAGTGGATTCTAAGGGTTTAACCAGCTTACATATTGCCCCGTGCGAGGGGCCACGTGTGCGTTCCGAGCGGAAGGCCAAGGGCAGAGCCATGCCGTGCCCAGCGGGAAGGCACGTAGGGAGGGGGCGGGTGGTCTGGGACAAGTTAACTCCCGTGCCCCATGGTAAACAGGGACTGGATACACAAGATTTAGATTACGCGCCCCCTGAATTGTTTTGTAACATTGTGCAGTACACAGACCAGGCATCCGCACTGCATTTACAGCTATCGCTTTATGTATTTAAATGCTGACCACAAATAATTACTCATCTGCTGCTTACAAAGCATAGGAAGTAGGTAACATCATGACTTCTATCTTACAGATAAGGACACTGAGGCACAGAGAGGGGTTTGCCTAACTGGCCCAAGACCAGCAGTGAGTTCAGGGGAAGCTTCCCGCCCAGGCAGAGACCTGAACTGCTGTGTTTCTCCGACGGCCTCGCCCTGCAGAAAGCAATTGTATTCTGACACCCACAATAGTAATTAACTTCACACCGGCTTCAGTGCTACGCCTTCTCCAAGTTGCTTTGCCTGTTTACCTTTTATTGGTCAAATTTAGACTCCAGCCTTTAGCCAAGAATGTCTTGTTCTGAGACTTGTCATCTGCTTCCTTTCAGGTGGCTCACCAGGTGACAGACCACAGATTCTCTGCTCACTTTATTGGCGACTTTAATGCTATTTAAATTCGAACAAGAGTCTGGCTGTATTATTTCAGTGTCAGAGCACTAACTCACACGCTGCTCTGTCCTTACCAGTTCCCTAAGCCTGGAGGACCCATGTTAAGAGGAGACCAGTAAACCAGGGCTGCTGGAATATTCCTAAGACGGCAATTCTAACATTCAAACAGGGTAAAGAAATCTGCAGTGTAACTAGAGGAAGAAGGTAGAATTTGTAACCACTTGCGGATTATGTGTACGTCTAATCCAAAAAAATCAGTCTAATGCTGAGAGTTCAGTGAAGTCTTTAGTAACGATATTAAAAAAAAAAAAACAGCATTGGCATATCCCACAATAAAGATTTTTTTTAAATTTTTTTCTTAATGTTTATTTATTTTTGAGAGAGAGAGACAGAGACAGAGTGTGAGTGGGGAAGGAGCAGAGAGAGAGGGAGACACAGAATCCGAAGCAGGCTCCTGGCTCTGAGCTGTCAGCACAGAGCCCGATGCAGGGCTCAAACCCACGAATAGCAAGATCATGACCAGGGCCTAAAGTCGGAGGCTCAACTGACTGAGCCACCCAGGTGCCCCAATAATGATTTTTTTCAATTATGGCAAAAAGGTCAGAGGCCATTCAAAGTAGTATTGAGGGGGCGCCTGGGGGGCTCAGTTGGTTAAGCGTCCAACTTCAGCTTGGGGTCATGATCTCGTGGTCTGTGGGTTCGAGCCCCGTGTCGGACTCTGTGCTGGCAGCTCAGAGCCTGAAGTTTGCTTCAGATTCTGTGCCTCCCTCTCTCTCTGCTCCCCCCACTCATGCTCTGTCTTTGTCTCTCAAAAATGAATAAACATTTAAAAAAATTCAAAACAGTATTGAGGAACAAGGAAATATGCAGGACCTTTGTGACAGAAACTATTGCAATATACTGAAGGACATATCAGATTGTAAAGTGGAGAGAGACACACCTGGTTTCCGAATGAGAAAACTCAGGGTTGAAAAGACGTGAATCCATCTCCTTAAATTATTTATAAATACAATGTAATTCAAATAAAATTCCAATTTAGGGGACAAGACTGGTTTAAAGTTTGATGATTGGACTGTCAAGTTAATCTCGAAGAGTAAATAGACCAACCAAGTCATTTTCAGAAAAGAATAATGAGGGTGATTTTTCGAGTTGTTCGGTAGCCTCCAGGTTCTTTGTTCAAACACAGTCCTACCTCCCTCTTCAGATACATTCAGAGGGCCCCCTACTGCTTCCTGAATAACGTTCAAGTTCCATAACCTATTATGTAAAAAAAAAAAAAAAAACAACATCATAATAATATCTAAAGGGATTCTGAAAAGCAATCTCATTCCCACGATGCTGTCACTTGAATTGAATAGAGCGGCTCGGCTGTGTTGTTTATTTTGTGTTTCCTTCCAGTCTTTGTCTGTCTGAGTATGTTTTTACCTAGTCGTATTCATAATATACTTGTCTAAGGACCGAGAGCACCGAAAGCCTAGCCGTGGGAAGAGCCCTAAGGCCGTGCCCGAATTCTGGGCGGCAGCTGCCTGCCAGGGGGCACAGCACCCTGAGTGCTCCAAAAATGCTGATTAAAGCTTTAAACCAATGAATGAAGTGGCAGAGACCTACCCACGGCTTCTCTAAACCTGTAGGTGAACTGCAATTCTAGAGTCCCTTATCTTGCGGGAAGAATAATCTGGGTGCTTCTAGAAGAACAGACAGAATGTGCTGCAAGCCCTTCATGCCATCCTGGGGGCCCACAGTGACCTGCCATTCTGCACGGTGGCTTCGTCCCTCCCATTCTACACAGGAAGCTGGTGGGGGGGGGGGCTCCCTGGAGGGCCCGAAACCACACACCAATAAGCAGCAGATCAGGGAGTCCTGACAGAATCAAAGCAGAGCTTGAGGGCTTTCTGCCCTCTGGTGCTCCCCCCCAGCCCTGACTCCTCAGCACCTTCTCACCCTCCGTGACGGGTGGCGCCTGCCCAGAGGGGCCAAGAAGCCAAGCCCCATTCTTGGACCTTCTCCCGTGCAAGGCTCTCCCTTCCAGTTCACGTCCACCATCACCCGTTGGCCTTGGCGTGACCCTACCACCTCTGAGGTCTCAGCTTCAGACTTCCCGTCCCCAGGGGTTCCCCCACCTTCTGTCTCTCGGTGTCTGGTGCGGCTGCCTTGCTCTTCCTACAACAACAATTAGCCTCGCTTCCAAGTTCTCTCCTAAAGAAAATAGGGGGCCCCAGATCTTCGATGGCGTGTTGAAATCGTTCTCGACCATGATTTCTGTGCGTGTTTCATTATGAATCTGTTGGAGCACGACCCCTCTGTGCAAGTCGATAAGTCGATGTGCTTCTAGAGTGTGGCACCTTTGACGAAGGGACAAGTCCCTGTACATCGGGGGTTCTCACCTGGGGACATTTTGCTTCCCGGGGGACATTTGCGAACATCTGGAGACGTTCTGGGTTGTCACAGCTAGGGTGGAGAGTGCCCCTGGCATCTAGAGTGCGGAGGCCAAGGACGCCACTGGACATCTGTGAGGCACCGGACAGATGCCACACCAAGAATGACGTGGCCTCCAATGTCCCTAGTGTCGATGCTAAGAAACCCTGCTCTCCATTCATGTTAGCGTTTCCTCATAAAGCCTGATCCCACATTTGCTACCGGACGCCCCCCCGGAAGTGGGGATAAGAGGAGGAGGCTTCAATATGATCGGAGTAGCTGAGATCAAACCTCCTGGTCCGAAGCAGCATTTCAAAAGGCCCCGGTGAGCTCAGGGAACCACGCCCCCCCATTATGCAAAGGCGGGTCCGAGCAGCCCCACGAGATGTTAGGTATAAAGGTGCTTTAATTGACCTCTTTGCTGGTACTCGGAGATGACGTGGTCAGGAGTGGCTATTTGATCTCCAGTTATTCCAGAATTTCCACTCTTGTGCCAAACATGCCTCTTCACACTGCTGGTCTGTGCTCCTCCTTAAACGTCCCTTGAATTTCATCTAAAATACTCATTTTTCAAAAGGTAAGAGTTTCTGATTCTATGTGAAAGCCATCTGTAAAGATGCACAGTTCGTACAGAGTGATGATAAAGGAGTCGCTCATAATCTGGTACTTTTCTGGAGTCTAATAGTTGATGACTTATCTCTGAACTGCGTTTCAGGGACTCAGGGGCAGAGGGGAACTGTCTTATATTAGGGTACGGACTTGTGTTTCCAGTGCTGTGCCGAAGTGTGTGAGATGGTCTTTATTATATATCATTCACTCCTTTCTTTAGGAAGATGACTTTAGGGATGCTGTTTTAGGAATTTCCGTACCTTGGGGTAGAAGGTGGCTCACTTCTGATGGTCTCGTCTGTCCGTAAGTCAGGTCGCCTTGAAGCCAAGCTGCTTATTAGTGGGAATGCCTGACTTTTAAACCTTTGAATTCGTCTTACCTGCCCTTAAATGTCCCTGTCTGCCATGGGTACTGCTTAAATTCAGATCATAAAGCCCTGTGTTCTCCACACTTCTTTTCTGTGAATGACATTTGTCAGTCACATCTTTAGCCTCCTGGATTTCTGGAGGGGAAAGATTTGCTCTGTGCATCTGCTTATGATTAGGTTCTAGCTTTGCTAGCACGGCAAACTCATGGGCAGGAGTACTGAGGTCCAAGCCAAGTAAATGAGTGAGAAACTAGGAAAAACATTGTCTTCATTTATTTAATCACCATATTTTATTCCTAAGTATATATTGAAGCATTTGGTTCATTTCTTATCGGTGGGGTATTCCGTTAGCTAGTGAACACAGTTCTCGAGAGTAAAGTGTATTTTCCCATGACACTGTTTATTCAGAGCGAAAGCCTTTTAAATTGACTATTCAGGAAGCTTATATAGATATATTTTTTCTTTGCTGTAGAGTTAACTTAGGGGGATTTTTCACAATTTATCTCTCTATGGCTGAGAAATGCATAATGGATTTTGGTTGTTTTGTTTTCAATCTTCTTAGAAAATAATCAGTTGATTTCGCGGTGTGTTGTGCTCACGAAAAACACAACTGGTTTTCCTAAGAGGTACTTCGTTGAAGGTGAACGTGGCCATTTCCTTGGTTACAAACGATGGGAGATTCTTCTGGGATCTCTCACGTCCCTGGTCTGGCCTCAGGATCACCAGTTCTGAGAGATTGAATATAAAAGTGGATCCTTTTTTCTTTTTCCAGGATTGCTATGGACTTATTCCTGGGCACTTTTGGACATGAACTTAATTCCAGAATACAATAAATTAGAAATTAAGTGTGGGTCACATTTAACCTTGTGACAGCACTGTTGGGCTTTCTGGAGCTTGTGGAAGGGGACCGGAAATAGCATCCTCTGTGCTGGGGACCGGAAGTAGCATCCTCTGTGCTGGGGACGGGAAGTAGCATCCTCTGTGCTGGGGACGGGAAGTAGCATCCTCTGTGCTGGGGACCGGAAGTAGCATCCTCTGTGCTGGGGACCGGAAGTAGCATCGCCCTGGCTGGGGACCGGAAGTAGCATCGCCCTGGCTGGGCTGGAGGCAGCTCCGTGGCAGGATCATCAATTTCTGTCCCTCCTGCTGTTCCTCCCCCCTCAGCTCCGTGCTCCACAGTCCAGGCGCCAGGACTGTGCTCCCTGTTATCCGTCCTCTCCTGGCCACTTGGTGTCTCATCTCCATTCAGCTCAGAATCAGGGCCAAACCCCTCAGTCCATACACAGCCCACCTCACCCCTTGGGCCAAAATCTCTCAGGCCCATCCCACCCCACCACTCTCCCTTGGCTCCCACCTTTCAGCCTCCAAAGTCTATTAAAAAGAGAGAGACAAATGAACACACGTCCCCACCCAAGCCGTCCCCGGATCCCTCCTTCCTCCCAGGCTGCAATCTGCCATTTCTCACACATGCCCAAATCGCTGAAAATGTTTAATCATAGAGTTTTAACAACAGTGTGCAATAGCCATTGTTTTTCTAGTTGTAAATTAAAGGCTTCCTCACCCTGTTCTCCTCACCCCATGTGACTTGTGTAACACCGGTGTTCACACCAGCCTCCGGGGGAAGCTCATGGACGGGGCTTTCGGAAGATGCCTCTTTCTCTGTTTCCAACCACCCCTTGTCTGTCCTGGCTTGTTGCAGACACGTCTCTCCTTCTACGTGTTGGAGCCCCTTTTCCTCCCTCTTGCCTTTTCTCTTTCCCCTTCTGTGCCTGGTCCCTTTTTCATCATCACCTTAAACCAGTTCACACTTGTGACGGTGCTGTCGGGCCCGTTGGACACCTCCGCCAGCCTTGCTGCCCCTTCAGTGCCGTCCACCCAAAACCCAAACTCATCGCCTTCCTTAGAAAATCCAAAGGGATGTATTAGATGAAGAGGCAGTGTAATGAATCGCTGGGTACTAGGCAGTTATTTAAAAAAATTCCTAAAGACATTCCATTTTTAAGGGGGAATTTCTATTCCCAATTGCTACAAAAATAGAAGATACTTGAGATCTGTGAGAGTTAATGATAACCTGCAAAAGTCCTCCATTTCATCAGGAGAATCCTCCACCACCACCACCCCCGCCCATCACTTAGGAAGTGCCCACCGTGTTCCAAGGCGGAGACACCCTCCCATTCTGGAAGGGCCCCCTCCCGGGCGGGAGGCTAAGTGCCAAGTCATAGCAGCTGAGAGAAGGAGACGTGTGGCTGTATCACACCCAGCACAGGTGAGTGCTCCCTAAGCAAGAGCTGTTTTTATGCAAGAAACGAGCTTACTCTTCTTTTTAGCTGCCCTTGCGCTGGAATTCTGTCCACCACAGTGGACAGTCAGCATTCTGGCCCACAAGCTGTGTTCGCTGCACAGTGGGATGCACCTTTCTCTGCAGATGACAGGCAGGGTCTGGCCTCCATCAGATGCCCTCAGTCTTTCTGGGAGAGCCAGCTAGGGCTTTGATCTGGGTGTGCACACTGCCTTGTCAGCACCCCTGGAGCAGAAGCTGGGGTCACTGGTCCAGGCTAAGCCCAGAGAGACAAAGAAGGACATACACCGAGGCTGTCTGTTGACTGTCTGATCCCAGTGAGGACCCCTGGGGGTGGGGGGTCCGGAGGGGGTACCACTCTGTGCTGTGGGCTGGAGGCTAAGGGCTCGGACTTTTAGTGAGGACTTGGGTTAGTGAGCCCGGCCTCACTCTTCCAACGTGGGTCCGGGGACAAGTTATTACAACCTTTGTGGGCCTTGGTGTGCGTATAAAGTGCTTTATAAACTGAACGGAGCCATGTGAGTAATGGGTTTCATTTCATGGGTAATCATTTCATGAACCGGCTTTTTAATAGGAAGTGTTCTTTGATATTCGTCAAAAGGGTCCGTGCAAAGTAATAACAAACACGGAAGCTCATCGTTTATAGAAGGATTTAGAGATGTTCATTTTGTTGTAATCAATATGAATAGCAATTCATGTTCACGAAAAACAGCAGTTACGGCCGACTGTGACTGAGAAAAATGGTTTCATGCCAGTCATCTGACTCGAGGGGAGGCCGACAGCACCCCCCTCCCCCACCATCTGCCCTCTGCTCTGTGCTAGGACCTCAGGAAGGGCTTGTCTGCGGCTCCAGCACTTGGAACCAAACCGCGGCAGGAGGCGAAGCTCCTGAACTTAGCAACAGACCCAACACCATGGAGATGAGTAAACTAAGTTTGGGTGTGGCCTCGTCTGCTAAGTGTCCTGGCATTTGCTGGTTAGCTCTGCTTCTGCTATTCCCAGAGCAAAGTGAGACCGATCTATTTACCTTTGCCTCGTTTCTCAGGAGTCCCTTAAGAAATTAAGTCCCCACCTGTAATCTTATTGTACATCAGAGAACTGCTTTGTAGATTTTGGACATTTAGCTTTCGTTGAGGGGGCACAGAAGATCACAAGCCTGGCGGCTTCTAGGAATGCCCGAGACAATTCAGAGCACTCATGAACCCTCAATACAGAGCTGCCGGGCCTAGGTAGTGACTGCACGTTCGTTTGCAGGCCCGTAACTGCCTGGCAGCCGGGAAGAGGCCGGAAATCCAGAGTCCACCTGTTAGAAGCGGCACCTTGACCAAAAAATTGTGGGACTGGGGGCAAATGGAACCTGCGTCCTTAACCTCACAGCTGCTTATATAAGGGCCCTGGGGCAGCACTGGCCCAGTCCAGACGGCCACCGTGTTGCTGAGCCCACCCCCGCCTCAGGCGGCTCCGCCCGTTCAAAGACACCCCGGGTTTCTCCTGTTCACCTTCCAGAGGAGGGAAACCTGGGGCTTCTCGTCTGCTTTCTTCCCACCTGACACTCAGGTGGTTTTAGTTTTGTCTTCTTCAAGGGAAAGGGTATATACTACTCTGCCAAGCTGCCTTTTGAGCTGTGAGCACGGGGGAGAAATGTGTATTTGGAGCACATCCCATTCTACAGAATGTCACTTTGCACATCTCTACCCCTGTCCTCCACGTTTTCCTGCACTTGCCAAAAACAAGTTTGTAGGTTCCAGTCACTCATTCACAAGTGGCCTTGCTAAGAATTAAAAAAAAAAAAAAATGTCCTGCTTGGAAAGGGGGCTTCAATGAGGGGGCCTTTTCATTAGAGACCGATTTATAATCAAAATCAACAGAAGGCGACTAGACCCCTTACACTTTATTGTTGGGCCCCGGGATCTGCATAATCATATCAAGAAGCATGGATTCAGGGCTCCACTTACAATATAGACTTTGACATTTGCCCCGTGGCTGGGACTGGTTCCGGGACCTACCACCTCACAGGACTCTTGGACAGACACGCTCAGAAGGAAGCAGCCTCCCATCTGGAAGGATGTTGGATTAGCAGTTTTCTCTGATGTGCCACCACTTAGTGGAATAAGAAATCTCTTGTGCACAAACTAGTATTATTTTACTGCTGGTGTTGTTAGTTTGTTCCTAGGAGTAAGAGTAGTCAGCTAGTTGCTTCTTCCTCCCCGACAGTGTCCTGCCGCCCCAGACTTCTGCAGCGGGCCCCTCTTATAGCTTCTCTGGGCCTCCCAGTTCTCAGCCTTGTTAACTAATTGCTTTTTTGTTTAATTTTTTTAATGTTTGTTTATTTTTGAGAGAGAGAGAGAGAGCGCTCGCGCAAGCAGAGGAGGGGCAGAGAGGGAGACACAGAATCCGAAGCAGGCTCCAGGCTCTGAGCTGTCAGCACAGAGCCCGACGCGAGGCTCGAACTCATGAACCATGAGATCATGCACTGAGCTGAAGTAAGATGCTTAACCGACTGAGCCCCCCAGGCGCCCCTAACTCACTGTTGCCCTGCTTCCTTCCTGCCTTCGAGGAGGACAGGAAGTCCTGGGCGCCTTGGGTGGGGACTCTGGGGACCATGAAAGAGTTGGGCTGAGCAGCAGCACTGGTTTGCATTTCCATCAGGCCAGCAGGGCTGCTCAAAGGAGGCACCCTTGGTCCTCCCCTATACCTCGGACATTGTCATTATCATTGGCATGTTTCAAATGAAGCTCCAGACACAGGGCTAAGTAACTTGCTCTCAGGCCGCAGTAAGTGGAAGGGCCAGGAACTGAAAGGTACTTTCCCTCCGGAGCCCACTTAACCCCTTCCCTGCATGGTTTCATGGAGCTGATACCTAGAGACTGGATGGCAGCCTGGGGGTTGGGCAGAGTGCAGACGTCTGCTGGCATTGCCCTGTCACAGGGCAAACGAAGCCTGTGCCCTTTGCCCTGCTCTGGGAGGTGTGGTCATAGAGGTTAGGATGGCAAGTGGCTCCAGAATTTGCCTATCCAGATTGGAATAGTCAGGCTGAAGTCTATCATTCTCACCTGTGAGGTTGTTGCGCCAAAATTATAATTGCTTTCCACGATAAATTCTGTAAGTTCCATGCTTGTTTATGTAGAATAGTTTAAAATGATTCTCTCCAATGAATTTAACTTTCGAGAATCAAGAATCGTACCACACTAAAGAAGCGCAGTATAACAAGAAAACGCATTAAAGGGTAGGCGTTTCAATCTCTTCGGAAGTTCTTTTGGGAAACCTAAGACCATCCATCCATCAAAGCCTGGCGGCGTGTTCGCCGTAATCAAAGTTGGAGCCTGGTGAATTTCCCCCACAGCGTCAGCCCGTCCCCTCGGCCCCTCTTTTCTGTCGCCCGGCCCGTACCCTCTCCTAGGTCAGGTCCTCTGGTCCTTCAGTACCTCGCGTGCCCGCCCGCCCTCCGGTTAACCCCTTCCTTTACGAGCCCCCTCCTCTGAAGCCTGGTGCTGCGGGGCGCCCGGCCCACCGTGGGAAGGTCAGTGCGCATGGGCCACGCGACCCGCCTGCGACAACTGTGGCGGGGCTGGCAGAGTGGAGGCCTGAAATGTGAATCCGGTCTCGCAGGACTTTCGGGAGGCGCCTTTGCGCAGAATTAGGCCAAGCGATTCTGTTAAGGTTCCCGTTTTGAGGCAGGGAGGTGGTCTTTCCGAGAAGGACCTTCTGGGCAGGAGGGGGCCCCGAGCGGTCTCGACGTAGGAGAGGAGGAGGGGCGCAGCCAGGCTCCAGGCACCCCAGGCCCAGGGCCCGGCCGGGGCCGCTTGACGTTCCGAGGCAAACCCGCGCGGAGCCCTTCCCGTCGCCCCTGCCCCAGCCTGGCGGGGCTGCTCTGCCCCGAGGGCTTCTGAAGGAACGAGCCACGCGTCCCGGCGCGGGGACGACTTGGCCCCGGCCTCGCACCGCCCTGCGGGCCGGACCCCGGACGGTGCGGGCCCCCCGATCCGCGCCGAACCGTTTGCTGCGCGGCCGACGCAGTTTCCTGGTTCCTTCTCGGGGTGACGCGGCAACGGGGTGCCCCGCCGGCAGGTGCTGCCGTGCACAGGCCTTGGTGGCCGCGAACTCAGGGGCTCGGTTTGGCGCGAATCTGGAGGACGTCGCGGGGCGGGAGCCGCGGGGAGCGGGGCGCAGCCGGCCCCGGGGGGCGGGCTCCAGGGCGGCAGACGCCCCGCCCCCGCGCAGGCCCCGCCCCGGAGCGCCCGCCCCCGCGCTGGCTCCTCCCCCGAGGACCCCTCCGCGGCTCAGACCCGCACAGGCCCCTCCCGGAGCGGACCCTTGCCCCGCGAGCGCTCGTCCCGCCAGCCCCGGTTCCCTCGGCCCCTGAACCCCCGCACTCGCGCTCCCCCGACTCTGGGCGGGCAGCCCGGGCGCGGTTGTGGGCGGGCGGGCCGGCCGGCTGGGGTCTTTTTTTTCCCCTCCCCCCACCTCCGCCTTTCCGGTGTCAACCCGAGGGGGTCGGGTGGTGATTGATAACCGCGCAGCTGGGGCGCGGGGCGCGTAGGACGGGGCGCGCCGGGCGGACGGGGTGCTGGGGGTGCGCGGGAGGCAGGGCGTGGGGGGGGGGACCCTCCGGGGCGGGACGCGCTGGGGGCCGGCCCCCGCGCGCCCCCGCCCCCGGCCCGTCCGGCCCCGGCCACCTGCGCCCCGCCCCGGCCGCGCCCGAGCCCGGGAAAGGCGGAGGCGCGCGTCCGCTTTGGGAAGGGCGAGTTCCCGTCGCGCCGCGCCGTGCGTCCGGGGGATGCGGCCGCACTGAGAGCCCGCCGGCCCGCGGATCCGCGGACGTCCCCGAGGCTGCTTCCCGGTGGTGCGAGACGGCGCGCTGCCGGCCGGCGGGATGGCCGACCCTGCGGCCGCGCAGAGCAAGGGGATAGACTGTCTGAGCCCGGAAGCCCAGAGGCTGGTGAGACGAAAACACCCTCCCGGGTGCCCGGGGCAGGGGGCGCCTTCCGCCGCCGTCCTCTGCGCGGGGAGCTGTGGGGTGGGCTCGGCGGGGCGGCACGCCCTGCGCCGGGCGTCCCCGCGCCAGGAGGGGCGGGCCCTGCCGTGGGGGTGGCGCCCCCGCCCGCGGGCGCGGTCCCTCCGTGACACACTCTACCGGACGGGGCCGCTCCTCCCCGGGACCAGAAGAAACGCGGTCGCTCCCCTCCGCCCGTAGTGGCCTTTCGACGCGCGCAGCCCGCCGGCGACGGCGGTGGCCCCAGCGGAGGTCTCAGACCTGCGCGTGGTCGGGAGTTTCGGTCTCAGCTGCTAGTTTGGTGGTTTACAGAATCCGGCTCCTGGGACCTGGTGCCCAGAGGGGTGCCCTCCCCCTGAGGCTGGCACGTCCAGTGGCCGGGGTAGTTTGGACTGTTTATCCTGCTCTGGACCTTAGGACCAGTGCGGCTCAGCCCCATTTCCTCCAAATACCTCCAAGGACCCCGGTCACCAAATCTACTTTGGCTGGTCTCCTGGGGTCTCCAGGTCTGGACAGGACCCTCCCTCCACGGGATTTTGCAGTTACCCGTCTCAGTACCCAAGATTGGGATCTTGTCTGTGGGGACGGTTTGACATGAAAATTGGACAAGGGGGTAAGGTGGGAAAGGTTTGTAATTACCCGTTTTCGCGAAGCTTGTGGTTGACTTCGAATGGGAACACAGGAAGGCAAAGGGGTGCACTTTGGAAAAGAACCGTGGTGCCAGTGCTACTGAGAGAGACCCTCGATTTCCACCTCCCTGGGCTTTTGTGGAAGCCTTGATAAAAAGTGAGGCGGACACGATCCCTCCTTCATCAGGCAGAAATTAATCATCTACTGGGAGTTTGTGGAGGATCCAAGATAAATAAGACTGCCCTGACCTTGGAGAGTTTACTGGTGGGCCAGGGCGAGGTGTAGAAATAGATCCTGATGAATAACACTTTTTGAAAGTTACCTTCCTTGGTGAGTACTGTCAGGTGGATATTTTTAATGTCCGGTTTAGTGTGTTCCTATGGCCTCACTTTAAAGCTCCTGCCATGAGCCAGACGTTTGGAGCTGTTCCTACCCTTTCACCTGGCTGGTTTCCAGGGGCCTGGGAGCCAACAGAGGGATTCTTGAATCACTATCAGGGGAGGGAGAAGGAAGGACGAGAAGGTTGATGGGAGGTGGTGGTGTTCCGCGGGGAGGCCATAGATGGCAAGCACAGAGCAGTGTTAACCCTGGGCAAGAACGGAGCTCAGAGGGACGAAGTGCTGGGCAGGGAGCCCTCGAAGGAGAAAAGAGTAAACACGGAGAATCAGGATGTGGGGACGGGAGGCACCGCCATCAGAGTGAGGAGAAAGAACCCTCGAGCCCTGGCCCGGCTCCCGTTAACCCTCGCCCCGTGGATTGGATCTGGTTGAGACGCACGCTTCTTAGAGGTGCTGTGGGGCCAGGTCACAGGAGAGTCTGGAGTGGGCTTTGATTGAGGTGCTCCATTGTACCCCCAGTACACTCGGAAATTGTTGCTTTTTTTTTTTTTTTGGTAAAAGTTTGTGACAGAATTCACTTGGCGGGGAGACCTGCCCTGGCTGATGGGAGGCTGTTTTCTGTCTTTCTCCCTCTCCTTGTGAATATTCACACATCTCTCTGCAGCCTGTGAATGGCCTTGATGGAGGGCTGTCACTCTGGATGGCCACAGACTATGCAGTGTTTGCAACTTATGACCCTTCTGAAATCCCAAAATGTTGAATTCTGAAACAAAGCGTCTGGTCCCAGGAGTTTCCGACAAGAAATTGTGAACCTATTATAGGAGCCGTTTGGTTTTTTGGGGGGTTTGTTTTTGTTTTTGTTTTTACTGAAGAAAGCACCAGTATCTTAGAGTGGGGCGTGGGGAGACAGAAGTAAAACTCCTGTCTTTGTTTTACGAGGTTAGTGGTCTGCTTACAAGGAAGTCCAGAATGAACGGTTGGAGGGCTCTTTACACAAGTCCGCTCTGGCCCCCGAGCTCCGAAGAGGCCCGCTTAGAAACCATGCATTTTTGAACTTTTGTAACTTCCTCATGTCTCCGACGGGTTGTGTCATCTCTAGTCTCTTTCCACATACTGATGAGTGCCAAGCCCTTACAGACCGACCACCAGTCCTGTCCTGTCTCCCAAGCCCCAGCTCACCATCGTGGGTACCTGTGCGAAGGTCCCCCAGGTCTTAGCGAGTGCGAGCATTGACCGGAGTCAGTGTGACTGCCACCGCTCAGCCTGAGATTTTGAGCCCTGGAATCATGCTTTATTTTACGTGGGTCATTTTCCCAAGCAGTTAAGATATAAAAATAGTTAAGTAAGGGCTTTTCTCATAGGATTGAGTGGCCCGCTAGGCAAAGTTAGAGACTCAATTCCCCTTTTGCTTTAAGAATTAGTTTCTGTTCAGCCCAGGCTAATACACATAGCGGAAGCCTCCTTAGCAAATTGTTGTGTTTTTTTTTTAAAGCAGAAAACCCTGCAGTCTAAACCGCCACTTACACCGAGCACGGGAAATCCAGTTATTTATAGTTGCCAAACTGGTCTCCGGTGCAGTCGATTGGAGTATTACCTGATTAGAGGTCCTTATCTGGTTTCTACAGAATTGTGAGACTGAATGTTGGTGTAACCCGTCTGCTCCTCAAAAGGCAATGTTCGAGAGGAATCTGTTATCCCTGAAAAATCAGGCGATGTGACTCAGCAGAGACATTGTTTATGACTGGTTACTCAGTGTTTCCAAGTATCTGTTCATATTAAAGAGTATTATTAATTTTGGAGCCTTGGAGGCCATCAGGTTCAAATTACTAACCCGTTATCGAAATGAGTCTGTTACACCCCCCCCCATAGGTCACACCCGGAAGGTAGGGAGCAGAGGAGTTTTTATTACCTGCAGCTTTTTACTCCGGGCCACCAAAATTTTCATGTTTTTTTTTTTTTTTTAATAAAGAAGCTCATTTCCATGGAATGGATTTACTACGTTTTCATTACT
Organism: Cryptoprocta ferox; assembly: GCA_028646485.1. Taxonomy (NCBI): domain Eukaryota; kingdom Metazoa; phylum Chordata; class Mammalia; order Carnivora; family Eupleridae; genus Cryptoprocta; species Cryptoprocta ferox. Next base: position 103,967,363 of record CM053578.1, read on the forward strand.
CCCGCTTTCTAGATAAAATTAAATAGATTAGCTTCTTTCTTCCACATGTTATAGCCACGGGATGTAATAATTCACAATTGCCATGCATTTGATTGCAGACCCCTACTGAAAAATCCCCTTCCCCTGGCCGAATTCCAGTAAGCGACAAAACCAACAACAACACAAATGTGTCTTCTGCGACTTCGTCCATTCATTCGGGCGAGAGCCAGAGTTCAAGTGGTTTTTTGTTTTCTCCTTGGTACAGTAACTGGACGATGTTAAAGTCATGTAAGTGGTTTTTCCTGGAGTCTAAAGTACAGCTACTTCTAGTAGGAAAGTATTTTATCCTCAGTTACTCCAACGAGGACTTTTAATTTTAACCAAAATGTTTCACTTGTATGCTTGTGTGATAGGGCTTGTGAAAGCAACATCATATCTGAGCCTCATGCCTTTTTCTGTTATCTGTGGCAAGTGGGTGTGTAATCTTCCAGGGGGAAGAGAAATACAGAGTGGCCTTTGGGCGGGGGCTGGGAACCTCTCCTCCCTCCTCTGAGATTCCCCCCTGCAAGTTCTCCTGGTGGGCGCCTGCCCTTGCCTGTCTTCCCCGGGTGCTTTTAAACCTAACTGAGTTGCGTTTGCGCTGCCCGGTCTATACCGCTGTTGCAGACGCTGTGTAAGTATTAACAGGCCCCGTTTCCTGAGCCCTGCGGTGGCAGCCTTGCTAAATGGTCTCTGCAGACGTCTTCCCTCGCCCCTGCCTGAACCTTGTTTGGTTATCTCCACATACAGATAAAGGGGAAATTGAGGCTCAGAAAGGTCAGGGGACTTTCCCAGGTACACAGAGCCAGCAAGCACCATACCCGGCTCGGAGCCAGGCCTGCTGACTCAGAGCGGGTGCTGATCACTGTGGCCGGTGTATACAGTTCCCGGAAGGCTCTGCTCTGTGCCTGCTCTCGGCTTCTGTGTGCAGCCTCTTGCCTGGAGGGTGTCTTTTTGCCAAGGGAACCACTTAGGACACGTATCCTTGCTCCCAAATGCATGGTGAGACCTCTCCATTTTATCCAGCCTTTCCTTTCTCTTCCTGGTGGTTTTCAGACAAAAGAACTTTCAACAGACTTTAGTTTTCTAAATAAGGTAAAGGCAGTAGAAATGAACGAGCTGCAGAAATTTCGGTGTTTCTGCTTCCATCCTGCACTAACTTTGTAGCTATTGTGGGTATCAGCATCTCCCCCAGAAACCTCTTCCTGGGTGTTGTGTGGTTGCACCCCACCCCACCCAGACAGACAGGCTGGCTGAGAACTGAAGTGATGTCTCTTGTTTCTGTCCAGGCTGGCTCCTGGCTCCAGGGGTATCACTTGAGTGTAGGAACCGTTGTAAAGAGCCGTGTGCTGCCTGTTGTAGGAAAGCTCTCGTGCTTCTGGCGTGCCCCGCCTTCTTCTGAGAAGGAACAATTTCCATTTTTGGTTTTAATGTTTATTTATTTTTGGGAGAGAGAGAGACAGAACAGGAGCAGGGGAGGGGCAGAAAGAGAGGGAGACACAGAATCCAAAGCAGCTCCGGGCTCCGAGCTGTCAGCACAGAGCCCGACGTGGGGCTCGAACTCAGGAACCATGAGATCATGACCTGAGCTGAAGTTGGACTGAGCCACCCAGACGCCCCTTGCCATTTTTTAAATTAAATTAGCAGCTGTTCACATGGAAAGTGATGACTGATGACATTCCTGGGATCTCCAGTGCATGTTAACACTGCACAAAACATACTTTGACTTTATGCATCAGTTGGAATCCGTTTGTAGATCTGAAATTGATGAGTCATTTTTTTCTACCTGCCTGAAGGGTCAGTGGGAAAGTTCTTCAACGTGCAGGCCTGTCTGAGTGCAGGATGGGTGGCCTGCCATCACCTGCCCCCGCCCCACTTTTTCTGAGAGAGGAAAAGAGAGAGCACGTGTGCGTGTGTGCACGCTCGCTCGCGCAGGGGAGGGGCAGAAGGAGAGAGAGAGAAACCCAAGCGAGCTCCACGCTCATGTGGGGCTCACCAGGATCCTGGGATCATGACCTGAGCCGAAATCAACCGACGGAGCCACCTAGGCGCCACCGTCCTGTCCCTTAAATGCCATCAGTGCCTGCCTCCCTCACTGTGACATCCCGACAACACCTTCCAGGTTTCCAACATGCCCTCTACAGGGTGGGCACCGCCCCCTCGACAGCTGCCATGCCAAGGCATCGTCCTGTCCGTGGCGATTGTAGTTACAGACAGACATGGCCCTGAAGAGTAGGCCCCCGCACTGGGGGAAACGTACAGTAATTGTGTAAGCAAGGGTTTGGGGAAGATGAGCATGGTTTTTGACATAAAAATGCACACGGAGGCTGAGGGGCCCGGGGTGGGGTGGGTGCCCGGGGTGGTGGGTGCCCGGGGAGTCGGGCGCTTGACTGAGCCACCAGACACCCCTCGTTCTGCTTATTTCTAAACAAAACTGGTTCTTTGTCACCACGTCAGGCATCGACTGCATTATATTCCTATTACATTCACACGAGTGAACTTTAAATACATCCTTAAACTTTCCCCGAAGGCTTGTGAGCCACAGTTACGTTATGTGGCCTGGAAAAAAGAGTCTGGTTTTTCAGTCGGGCTTGATCCTAAAGCCTAACGGCCAAAATAAATGTGCGTGATCGATACTGAAGGCTCCTCCTAAGTCTGGAGACGGCTGTTCAGCTGACAGATTGTTTGCATTTCTGAACAGCCCGTGTGGCTCATTTCCACTTTACACCTAAGGAAACAGACCAAGGAGGTGGCAGTCGCTGGGGTCCCTGAGGCGTGGCCACAGCCCAACCCTAGCAGGGTTCTTAAGGTGTGGTGACATCTCCCATCAAACACCTGTTCTCGGATGGCAGCAGCCAGCGTCACGGAGCACGCAGTCACCTCGCACTCCAGCGTGTGTGAGCTCGCACAGCAGCGTGTGTGAGCGTGCCCTGGGCTCTGCGTTGAGGCTGTGACGGCTGGCTTCCGGAACCTTCACCCTGGTGCTTGTCCAGGCCCCAGGGCTCTTCCTCGCGTAGCTGGAGGAAGTGACGGCCGTGCATTTCAGTCCCCTTTCTCAGGCTCGCCCCAGAGTTGTGGCTCATCAATCCCTTCCTGCTCCCATGTAGGGTTCTAGAAGCCCTGGGAGGGACCGCAGAGTCTAAGCGAAATAAGAACATTTCCTGTGAGTGCAGGATGAGACGGGTGGGGAGACTGAATTCCACAGTGTGCTCGAATCCCAGGAAAGCCGCGGAGCTCAGGACACGTACAGACAGGGCCAGGCTTCCCTGAAGCGGCTCCAGGCTCTGCAGGTGACAAGTCTCCCTCCTCCCGCTCCAGATTCTGCTCTCGGGGCGTCCGTTCTAGCGGGTGCTCCTCAGTGCCTGTTCCTTGAAGGTCATCACATAGGGTCCTCGGGTGGTTGAATGGGGGGGAGCCACAAGAGCCTTAGAGTCCCCAGACCCACTGGAATTGGGGTGCAAGGTATTGGGGGACGGTGTGTGGCTGCCCCACTCTGGGCAGGACCCCCCCCCCCCCGCCTCAGGACAGGTGAGGTTGGCCGGGAGCAGGGCGAGCTGGCGCCTCTCTGCCAAGGCCTGCCTTCTCCCTCCTCGTCCAGGACTTCTCTTTATAGTTCTCAGCTTTCAGGCCGCGGCCTAGCGGGGCTGTCCCTGAGCTCCCGTCACACCTTGGGATGACAGATCCGTCACGGCCTGGGCTGTGTGATGCTCCGAGCAGGAGGCCTGGCCCAGTCGGCTGAGAAGGGGCGAGTCTGACTGTTCCCCGCGCTAACTTCTGGGTCCTGCTCGGGTGGAATCCGCTTCTGCTCGGTGGCCCGCTTTGGAACCTGAGCCCGTCGAGGCTGTCGCCATGACGGGGTGACCCCGCACGAAAAGATCCTGCTTTTCCCCCGGACTGTTCACCTGCCCCCCAGCCTGGCCGGGCCTGTGCTGCGGGGACCGGGCTTGCGGGGGAGAAGCGTCCCCGCGCCTCCTGTGCGCCCCTGCGGCCAGCCCCGGCTGGGGGTCTCTGTGACTCTGGGGAACCTGCAGGGAGACCGGGACGTGTGAGCCATTAGTTAGGAGGCCCTGGGGCCAGGCCTGTGCTGCTGTGTGTATGCGCGGCGATGCGTCTGCGGTGGTTGGTGCGTCTGCAGTGGTTGGTGCGTGTGCACAGCGGTGCGTGTGCGGTGGTTGGTGCGTGTGCACAGCGGTGCGTGTGCGGTGGTTGGTGCGTGTGCACAGTGGTGTGTGTGCGGTGGTTGGTGCGTGTGTGCAGCAGCGTGTGTGCAGTGCTTGGTGCGTCTGGTGGTTGGTGCGTGTGCACGGCGGTGCGTGTGCGGTGGTTGGTGCGTGTGCGGTGGTCAGTGGGTGTGCAAGCGGTGCGTGTGCGGTGGCTGGTGTGTCTGCGGTGGTTGGTGCGTGCGCATGGTGGTGCGTGTGTGGTTGGTGAGTGTGCACAGCGGTGCATGTAGGGTGGTTGGTAAGTGTGCATGGCGGTGCATGTAGGGTGGTTGGTGAGTGTGCGCGGCGGTGCGTGTGCAGTGGTTGGTGTGTGTGCGCGGCGGTGCATCTGTGGTGGTTGGTGCGTGCGCGGCGGTGCGTGTGCGGTGGTTGGTGCGTGTGCACGGCGGTGCGTGTGCGGTGGTTGGTGAGTGTGCACGGTGGTGCGTGTGAGGTGGTTGGTGCATGTGCGGCTGCGCGGCTGCGGTGGTTGGTGCGTGTGCACGGCAGTGCGTGTGCGGTGGTTGGTGCGTGTGCACGGCGGTGCGTGTGCTGTGGTTGGTGCATGCGAGGCAGCCGGCACCGTCGTGTCTGTGGTAAAATAGAACATAAACGCAGAACTTGGGAGTCAAGGGTTCAGCCTTTTAGAATTATTCTAAGGCCACTATGGCGAAGAGTGGAGGCTTGTGACTGTCCCCGTCGTCAGAGGGCGCCTCACTTTAAAACCTAACATTTCGGGGTGCTTGGGGGCGTCAGTCGGTGGAGCGTGCGACCCTTCATCTGGGGGTTGAGTTTGAGCCCCACGTTGGTTGTAGACATTGCTAAAAAAATAAAATCTTCAAACAAACGAAGACCCAGGGTCTCTAAAGCTCCATTTGTGGGGTCCCTGGCCAGGGCAGGGCGTCCCTGGGGGGAGGGCGCAGCTGGCCCCTGGTGCGGGGAGGACACTTGCATTCCGGCCAGGAGCCGGGATCTCCTGTGCCCGGCTGGATCAGCTCTCCCCTCCCCTGCCCCGGACTCCGGAGGGGCACAGGGAACAGAGGGGGGCCTGGCTGACTGGCGGGGGGAGGGGGGGCTGGGGGGGGCGGCAGCGGTTCCCACAGCAACAGAACCCCGGGCCGCCGTCTAGCAGCAGTGAGCGTGGTTTGGGTTCAGGGGCTCCTTCGTTACCTTCCTTTCTCTGTCTCTCTGCCTGCCTCCCCCCTTCCTTCCTTCCTTTAAAGTGTTTGCTGTTTATTCTGAAAACTGTCAAACGCACCCAAACATAGACTGGATAACGGAAAGCAGAGGTCCCCGCACTTGGGCGAGTGCCCGCGCCACCCCTCCCCCACCGGGGACGTGTTGATTCTCCAAGAGTTTCTGTCTGACCTGGGGGCTCTGGGTGGGGTGATTCTGCGTCTCTAACTCATTCCCAGGTTTCAGGGGTTGGGGGGGACGCTGTGACAGCCACCAGCCCCAGCACTTGGGCAGCTCACAGCCATTTAGACCCCGCCCATCTCCCCCCCACACACTCAGATTTTAGAAGGCAAGTCTGAGGGAGAGCGTATCATTTCTTCTTAAACATTTTACTATGTGTCTCAACAAAAACACCCTGGGGCGCAGGAGGAGGGTTGGGAGCCCCCGAGGGCTTGGCACCACTTTCCTTTTGGCTCCTTTAGGGAGGCAAGAGGGCAGCCCAGGACCCGGGAGGAAGGGCCGAGCCAGCTCGCCCTGCCGCTGCCCTAGCAGGTGCCCTGAGGTCACAAAAGGAGCTTGGTCACAGGTCACTCGGCGGTGTGCCCCCTCGGAGCTCCCCGGGAGCCAAAGGGCGGCCGAACAGACCCCTCGCTGGGCAGTGTGTGCAGTCTCGCTTCCCAAGCTTGCTTTCTTGAAGCCCTGTGCGGTCTGCACCTTGTGCCCTAAATTCCACAAATCTGCCCACTTTTCTCCCATCCTTCACATCCTTCCAGCTTCGAGTGACCGTAGTCATCTCCCTTGAGTTTGGGGGTTTGGGGGGTTGGTGTGGAGGCACAGCCCAACTCCAAAACCCACGCAGCCCTTGGGGGCACGCAGGGGTCCGCAGACAGGGCGCACGGCGCATCCAGGTTTGGGTCAGCGCCCCGCGCCCCGCGCCCGTCTGCCTGGTGGTGGGTGGGGATTCTCCGCCAGGGCGCTCCGGCTCTGGGACCACACGACTCCTCCCAGGACCTGGGGCTCCTGGCACCCCTCCCGCCCCCCTGGCCTCTCGACTCTGGTTCGTCCTTCACGCCTCTGTTCACGTTCACAGGCTCGCTCGCTCACGAGCAGCCTCTGCTCACTCCCCGGATTTCACACTGCCCTCCTCCCCCCTTTCCTGGCCCCCACATTTCAGCCGGAGAAGTATTTCTAAAACAATAGTTGAGGGGCGCCCGGGGGACTCAATCGGTGACGCAGCTGACTTCGGCTCAGGTCATGATCTCACGGTTCGCGGGTTCGAGCCCCGCGTCGGGCTCTGTGCTCACAGCTAGCCCACAGCTAGGATCTTCCGATTCTGTGTCTCCCTCTCTCTCTGACCCTCCCCTGCTCACACTGTCTCTCTCTCTCTCAAAAATAAACAAACATTAAAAAAAACATTTAAAACAATAGTCGACCCCACTGTGTCCCTTCATAAAACCTTTTCATGGATCCACATTCCTTCGAGAGAGGATTCCAGACAGCAGCTGGGAGCGGGGGCTGCACCCCAGGCCCTCGGGAGTCTCCACCTCACCACTCATTCCCCCTTCGCCGTACTCCCCGGCCTGGCTTTCTCCTCCGGAGCCCGGGGACCCAAGCGGTGGCTGGCACGTCCCGCCCTGGCTGTGGCCGAAGCTGTTACAAGGTCGGGTGGCCCTGGCTGGCCACCACCAGTAGCTGCTGTCCCCACAAGCAGTGAAAGTCAGCGTTTGGAAGCCCTCATGCAGTCCGACCTGGCTGTGAGTTTATATTTCACAGAAGCGTGGGTGGTGACGGGTTTGTCCTAATCCACGGAAGCGTTGGCCTGAGGCCCACGGAGCCCTGGACCGGCCTCCTGGACGGTGGGGCAGGTGGGAGGCGAGGCCGGGCTTCCCGGGAAACGGTGGAGGGACGTGAACGCTCGTGTCCGTATCCCCGTGGCGGACCGTAGCTGCTCTGTGTTTTTTGTTCATTTAATGACTTGCTCATATCACGGATTTTCTCTGATGACTTTGTGCTGATCGTTTGACTGATCACTGTCTCCTAGGCTGTGGGTCAGGCTCTCACGTGTTCTTGGCAACATCAGCGGTTTGGGGATGAATCATGTTGTCTGAACCCCACGGTTTTACGTTCAGGCGGCTCAGACCAGGGTCAGGGCTATTATGTAGATCATAGTTTTGTGCTCACAGAGTTGCCCGTGCAGAGGTTTTGGACCACTTTAAATGTTGGCCCGTATGTCTGCGGGTTTATAATTATCCGGATTCCCAGAAGCAAGCATGGCTGTGACCACTTCCTGTGTCACGGGCGTTTTGCTTCCCATGTACGCATCCCACGAGGCTCCTGAGAGCTGTGGGTGTGCGTGAGCGGCCATTGCCAGGGTATGAAATCGAACTAAATTACAAACTCACCCCCTTTCGAAATTCTAAACTGAGGTAGATTGAAGGGCGCCTGGGTGACTCTGTCGGTTGAGTGTGTCCAACTCTTAATTCCAGCTCAGGTCACGAGCTCATGGTCATGAGATCGAACCCCGCATCGAGCTCTGCGTTGACTGTGGAGCCTGCTTGGGACTCTCTCTCACCCTCTCTGCCCCTTCCCTGCTTGCTCGCTCTCTCTCTCTCTCTCTTTCAAAATAAATAAAAACTTTAAAAAAATGCTATCTTGAAAACGTAGATTGACTACACTCGCTGTGTCTTTGAGGCTGGCTGGTGCGTCCTCATGAGGAATTTACTCTGTAACTTGGTTCATTCATCTGCTTCCTTCGTCATTACAAGCCCAGGTCCCTCAAATTGGGGGCTGGTGGCTTTTAGTCCCTTGGTGCCATTATCCTCACGGTCGGCAAAGACTTCCCCGGGCGGAACATGAGAGCCCCCAGGGGTGGGTGGGGGGCGGCCCCCAAGAGTAGCTGCTGTCATCTGATGGGACACCCCAGGTGTCCGGTCTGTCCGCACAGGTGGGCTCGTCAGGGATCTTCGGCCCGGTCCCAAGCAGAGCTGTTCCAAAGCTGGGTGGGATGGGGATGCCTGGCCCCTCGGGTCAGAGACACTAGCAGTGTGAGAGCAGGCGTCATCTGAGACCCCACCTCCCCGTGCTCACTATCTAGCGCCTTGTGACAAATACCCGCAAACCCGAAATAGCGCACGTGTCTCATCTCACTTCTCTCTGGTCAGAAGTCGTCAGCAGAGAACTCTTGATTGCAGCTCAGCTCATGATCTTGCGGTTTGTAGGTTCAAGCCCCACATCGGGCTCTGCGCTGACAGTGTGTGGAGGTTGCTTCTGATATTCTCTCTCCCTCTCTCTGGCCCTCCCCCGCCCACACTCGCTCACTCAAAATAAATAAACTTAAAAAAAAAATTTTTTTTTAAAAGAAGTCTGGGCACAGCTTACTGGGTCCTGCACTCAGGGCCTCACAGGCTTTGGTAGTTTCTGGAGCCTGAGGTCCCCTCGAGCTCCCATGGCTGTGGGCACCGGTTGTCAGCCGGAGTCCCTCTCAGCTCTTAGCAGCACATGCAGGTCCTTGTCATGTGGCCCCCTCACAGGCCCTGTCACACATGCCAGCTTGAGTGTCTGTCTGACTTCCAGTCCCTCTTTTAAAGGGTTTGCCTGATTAGGTGAGGCCCACCCAGGAGAAGCTTTTGATTCTCTCTTGAATCAGCTGAGGGACCTTAATTACTTTTGCATTTCTCTTTGACGTATGATGTAACCCGGCCACAGGGGTGGCATTCGTCATACTCCCAGGGCTGCCACGCTCAAGGGGAGAAGATTAGGCGGGGCAAGTACTCCAGGGAGGGAGTTTCGGGGACCCCAAGACTTGGGCCTGCCACACTCCTCCCTGCCCGAGTACCCTTCTTTCCTCTGTCCCCTTTCCTGTTCCTCACATTCCCAACCCTGCCCCTCCCCTTCACCCTCCTCCATGACCTCCCTTCTCTCTTCCTGATCCCTCCCCTGTCCCTCCCACCCGAGCGGAGGCCACAGCCATCTGGTCTGTACCGGCTTAGACAGGCAGCCGGCGGCGTGGAGCCCACGCCTCCCCCAGGAAGGCATTCAGTGTGAACCTCATCCTCTTGCTGGCCCGGCGATGGGCCACAGCACCCCAGCATGGCCGGACATCTGTCAAATGAATCCTCCCCACCCTTCCCCTTGAGCTTTGCTGGGTCTTTTTATAGACCCCAAGCGCCCCTTCACGCCATGTCACGTGGTTTACAGAATTGGAAACGGCACCGAGGTGTCAAAGTTCTGAGGCCGTTGTGATTGTAGACGCCGCTAACGTGAGGGACCTGGGCTTGGGCTGCTGAAGGAACCATGTGAATGAGCCAAGTTAGAATAGATTCCTCATGAGGACACACACCGGGCGACCTCGGATAAGTCAGTCATGGTCCGTTTTCAACTTAGATGAGAATTTGCACAGAAGATGAACTTGGAATTCAATACAAATGTGGGGGGGGGGCAGGGCGTGGAGACCGCTGCCCTGACGGGAGCCTGGTCCTTTGGGAGAAGCTGGACGGTGACACTTGGGCCCCCTCCTGCGTGCTGGCCCCACGCCACACCAGAAGTACTTGGCCGTCTGTCCTGGCCCTGTTTTAACATCTGAAACTGTATCTACAGAGCTGTTGGTGGAAGGATTGCGAGTGTAACCCCCCCAAAAAAATTAACTGGAAAGAAGGTGGAATGTGTTTGGCACCGGAAAGCCTGACTTCCGGCACACCCGCACCTGTTACCCGACTGAGCCGTTTGCCGTATCCGCTGAAATGGTGCATAAACGTGAGATTTGTTAGATCGGGAAGCGGTGTTCGAGTTCATGGCATTGGTCAGCCCATCGTCAGTGCGGTGCGGCTGAATAGTTGATACACAGGTCAATGGAGGTTGTTTTGCTTTTTATGTAACTCTTCCAACAGCTAGAGACGTCCTGCTGTGGTCTTCGTTCTCTTGATAAAAACGATGGGCTTCTGAGCACTGCAGGTGTTTGCGGGGAGCTGGGGGCAGGTCCTGAGAGGCGACTAGACAGGAGTCCTGGAAAGCAGCCGTCAGAGTCCCAGCCCCGTGCCTGGGGACGGGTCTGGCAGCCTCTCCAGGCCTCCACTTCCTACTCTGTAAAGGGAGGGGTTGAACCAGTGGCCTGTGGCCATGCCCAGCTCTCATGCTTTGCTCCCTGCGGTAGTCCGTCAGAGCTCCAGAGGAAGGCACAGTGCCCAGCCCTGCCACTTACAGGCTGCGTGACCTTGGTCAAGCTACTCATCCTCTCTGTGCCATAGTTCCCTCGTCTATAAATGGGGGATGGTGACAACGTCTACCTAACAGGGCCGTAGCAAGGAGCATACGGCCGTCCGCTCGGCATTTAGTAAGGGCTTCCTAAATGGCAAACGTCCGGGTTACTATAACACTGTCACTGCCAGTGACCCTGAATCCTAGGGAGTCTGCGACGTGATCCTGTATGTTTATTAAACCCTGAACAAAGTCTCTGGCAACAACCTCATCATTTACTGGGAAGGAGGCGCTGGTCTGTCTTCTCACGAAACTCCTTGTGTTTCAGGCGGAGGCGAGGCTGGCTGCGAAGCGTGCGGCCCGCGCCGAGGCCCGTGAGATCCGAATGAAGGAGCTGGAGCGGCAGCAGAAGGAGGTAATGCGGCCCCGCTCTTCACCATAGGGACAGTGTGCAAGCGCAGACACCTGTCGCCCTTGACGCCCCTGTCCCTTTGACACTGCCCGCGAGCGGAATGCACTGTGACTTTGTCCAAGGTCAGGCCAGGCAGCGGGCGTGGCGCGGATGCCAGACGTGCCTGTCCCAGGCCTCGACGTGCTGGGTCCCGAGGCAGCCCCCCGCAGGGCCCCGTGCCCGCAGACTCTCCCAGCCCGGCCTCCTGGCTGAAAGCAGCCGAGAGCCGCGGGCGGAACCGTCAAGCTAGAAGCCCGAGCCGCCTCTGAATTAAAATGTGAAAGGACGGGTTATTGGGTTTTTTTTAACTAACCAAACTGTGCGTTGAAAAATATTTCCCTATTGGTTTTTACATGTTTTAATAGGTTTTGTGATGACTGAAGCCCACAGGCAGGGGGAAATAGCTAGGGACGCGGACAGTCCTGTCCCACCCGGGAAAGCGGGCGGTCATGTGTTTACACACCTGTTAATGCTCTGTGCTGCTTAGTTTCATGATCGCGGGCCGGAGCCCAAGTCGTGTGGGCAGCATCAGGACTCGAACTCAGAGCAGTGAGCCTGCCCGTGACCTTGAAGTCCACATGGAAGAAGTAAGTCCCTCGTCCTCTGCGGGTCACGCCCTGCGGGGACATCCACACCAGGCACCACATGAGCGCTTTCCTGGTTCAGAAGATTCGAGTTTACTGTGCCGCGGGGAGGCAGCCGGTGCTTTTCCCAGGGCCGACGGCACAGAGCCAGCATTTCAAAGCTGAGCCACTGTTCTAAGGCATGAGATTTCAGATAAAAACCTGGATTTCCAGTTTCTCCTGAAATCACCGCAGATTCCGCCTCACAGGCTCATATTCCCTGCAGGGTGGGGCTGGCCACCAGCCGAGGTGCCCTTGGGCACTGCCCTGTGGCACGAGGTGCCGATGCAGACGCGGGGGAGGATGTGGCCACATTTGGGTTTGGGGAAGAAATCTCTCCCGTGGGGTTTGAAGAATAGATGGAAGGTGACTAGAAACTCCAGGCCGGGATGTTACTTAGGAGAATCCAGCCACAGGCCGGATGTGCCCGCAGTGATGGGGACAGGCGGGAACGTGGTTCTGCCGGGATGGGCCACTCCGGCAGTTCCTGGGAAGTGACCCAAGCGGACGCGTGTCAGTCACACTTCAGTGGTAGCTTAGCCGGTGTCCTGTGTCTACAGTGTGAAGGAAGACTACACAAATGTTTGAAAGCACATCACCACGTTCTGTCTCCTCGTCAAATACAGTTGTGAGTCTGCCTCTAGAATTAACTTTGTTTTTTTGTACTTTCTTTTCCTCTTAACTTATGCAAAGCACGGGTTTGGCCCTTTCTCAGTGCCTTCCCCCAAGAATCGCATGTGTCGTTTTAACCCTGGGTATAGGCACCTCGGAATTTTCACGTTAATTATCTGGACTCGACTGTTGAGCGGATGGCTAGTGTGAAGCCCTCCCCTCCCGTTGTCTTGGGGGTGTCTGATCGTTTTGTCAGTGTCCTCGAGTGTAGGGGAAGTTAATGCCCACCAAGAACACGACAGGAGGTGTCCAGAGAACCCAGGCGCCAGGGAGCCGTGCAGTACACAGGTTCCGTCTGTCTTCCGGATCACACGTTGAGATAAACCGCGTCCTCTCCCGAATTAGGGGTCGAATCGATTTAAGTACGCGCATGCTGACATATCTGGTCCGTCACCCCCAACGTGCTTCGGCAGAAGGTCTCGATTTAGAAGATGAAAGTTAAGAAGGACTGAGGCCCCGAAGCCTCCCTCTGAGTGGCCTCCGTACCAGCCTCCCGCAGGCCAGTGTGTCGCGCGGCAGCCCCCACGGTGCACACAGACGGGGAGCCCGGTCCTGGCCGTCCTGGGCGGCGGCAGTGCCCGCCCAGCAGCTCGGCTCTGCCGAGGAAAGCCGGTTAGAACCAGGGATCTGACCGAATCGCCGTAGTCGGCCTCCTTGGCCATACACACGAGTGTCACGCCATCAGCACACACGCCAGAATTTTGAAATTCTCCATCTTAACAGCATGTTTCACGTTTACTGTCAAGACGCGACAGTTTTGTCATGATTCAAGTCCGATGGAACGTCTCACCCAGGAGCAGGTGTCATTTGGGTCCTGTCGGTGTTCACACGGCAGAGGCGCGTTCAGACCCGCAAGCAGGTCTCTCCCCGCCTGTGGGTTTGAGTTGTGAGGAGGCCAGCGGAAAACTTGGCTTCACTTGTGAGAAAGGACCTCGGGCGAACACCAGCTTTTTCATTTCTCTTCCCAGTGTGACCTCCCCCTCCTCCCCCTGTGACCTCACCCTCCTCCCCGTGTGATTTCATATACACCATTCACCTGTGCTCACCCTCCTCCCTATGTGGTCTCACAGACATCATTCTCCAATGCCTCCCTCCTCCCTATATGACCTCCCCTCCTCCCTATATGACCTCCCCCTCCTCCCCCTGTGACCTCACCCTCCTCCCTCTGTGACCTCACCCTCCTCGTGTGAACCTCCTCCTCCTTCCCCTATGATCTCACCCTCCTCCCTCTGTGATCTCACAGATGCAGCGGATCAGGGAAGGCACCTCTACAAATTCCTTCCCTGCTGAACCCAGACTCTTATTTGGGGTCGGTCACGGGCCTGACGACCGGCTCCCATGGTGTGAATTCTGTGTGAGCAGTGACAACGTGTGGGTGTCAGGGAGGAAGCTGAGACACAAACCCTGGTCCGTACAGCCAGTGGGGACGGACAGAGCAGAGAGACAGCCAGGTCAAGGACGGGGGCGCCCTGTCTGTCCTGCAGCTTATACTGATCTGGTTAGCTCCGCGGCAGCACGGGCCCATCCAAATGAGTTTTGCTCGCAGAACTAGGAGAGCGTTGCTACTCGAAGCTTGCTTCTTCCAAGAGGGGATTTGAAAGGTTTAAATTAAAATAGGTGTGCATTTGCTTGCTCGTCAGGACAGGGGTGGGGCTGAGGGGAGGAGCAGGGACCTCCTGGAGCCCCTGGCCCGGGGCAGCCCCCACACACCCGGGTAGCATCACAGTGTGCGAGGGGGTCTTCCCGACTTTCATGGACAGCTTCCCCCACAGCCGTGATGGCTGAGCAAAGACCCACGTGGAGCCCCGACCGCCGCAAAGCCCTGGTCCTCCTTGCACGCCCTCTGCCTCGAGATCAAATAGATGGTTAGCAATAAAAACAAAAACGAAGGGCGGCGTCCACGGGATCGAAGTTGCCTGTGAGCTGGCTGGCACCACAGCGAAGCGGGGAGAGAAGATGCACACGATCCGGTCATTTCACAAGGACCAGCAAACCTTGGAAATCCAGTTTTTCCGTCGGCGTGGACTTAGAAGCCCAGTGTGGGAAACACGGAGTAGGCAGCGTCATTAGCAAGAGTTTTGCAGATGACATGGAAGCAGTAGCGCTTCTGGATTGGAGCCAGGTCCCGGGCGGGGGACTGGACACGTGTGTGTGCACTAGTACGCGTGTGCGCACCTCTAGAGGGAAGGGTGAGGCCGGCGAGCGGAGCGTGGGGATTTCGGAAGGTGTGCAGACAGCACTTGCCTCCGCCGCCCTTTGCATATCACATCTCCGGGCCGGACTATTCTTAGAACGCGCTAGCACAATTTGAGGATATACAATCTGAGAGCCCGGGGTACTGGCATTTTAAGTTGTTGATTAAGTGGAAATGAATATGCTTTGGAAGGCCAGTGTTTAACTAGGAGGCTTGATGTTTTGGTGTAAAAAATTGGGAAACACGATCCCCAAGCCATCCACGTCTACACAGGTGTTTCTGAGCAGGGCCGGAAAGGGTTTTGAGAGGGAGCTCAGACCCGCTGACGGCGGACAGCGCCCGTGAGTCCCTGGAGGAGGAGGAGTGACCGTCCTGGGGGCCGGGAGAGCGGGAAGCTGGTGCTGGGAGTTGCGGAGGCGGGCTGTGTTTGGCGCCGCACTGGGGCCTCGGATACCCCAAGACGGGCATGGAGGGTGCACAGAGGGGGCGAGGTGAGCCAACAGACGCCGTGCTGCAGGGCAGGTCTGTCCTCAAGGGCAGATGGGGCCCGTGAGCTGGCGGCAGATTTACCCGGAGCCCCGGGGCCAGCCCGGCCCTCCCGTAGCGGCCCCTACAGCTGCCCATCACAGTTCTTCTCCGTGCAGACGGTGAGAGCCCACTGCGCCCACCTTCCCCGCGCAGGGGCTGTTGAGAAGGACGTATGGTGATCGTTGCCCCTGACTTTGGTTGGGAGATTGCCGTGTTTCATGTGAGCATAACGTTGAATATGTTCCCTCGTGCTCACCCATGTACGACTCGAAACGCCGAGTGTTGGCAGAGCCTTGAATAAGCCTGACTCGGCGACTGTTCTGTTCTGTGAATGAATGAGTGAGTGAACAAGGGAATGAAGCAGGTGTCTCCGTCTCCCCTAGAATCCGGATTATGACACCATGAGGAGAAACGGCTGAATCAAATGAATACGTCTGGGTGCAGTAATGTATACTTCAGTTCTGTTCTAGCGATCGCTCTGTTGAGCTGTAACCTTCCTGCCATTCTGGATCTGTCTGCGTGAATCAGGACAGGAAAGCGTCTTTCTTCCCCATCCGTGAATTTGACTGTATAATTCGGGTTTTGTACTTTAATCGCTGTGCAAAGAAATTTCGAATTGAGGACAGAGTGCTTTTCCCCGCTGATGGTGACGGGTTATACAGACTCGTGCACTAGAATGGTAACAGGATTCTTGTAGGGATCCGTGTACGCGCCCGGGTTTCACCATTGTATCTAAAACAGAATGTAATATGAGTTAGGAAATTAATAATCTTTTCAATGAGACTTCAGACATTTTTCAATTCATATTTTACCAGTATTCAGTGTCCCCCCCCCACCCTGTTATAACTTTTATTCACGTTTCCAGGTACTTACAGAATCTTTCTGATGTTTCTACTTTTGTAATTGGATTTCATATTTCTTTTCCTGTTTCTTCTGCCCTTCTCTGTAGATCTATCAGGTTCAAAAGGTAGGCTCCTTCTTTGTTTTCTAAATTGCATGTACTAGTTTTTTCCTTGCCAAGGGCCTGGTCACCTTTCAGAAATAATGCCTTTCATTGAAAATAGAAGTTCTTATTGCTTCTTTTACTGCTTTGTTTATGAATTGGTTTGATCAAGAATGCCAGAGTCACGACTTACACCCCCATAAAGAGCAACCATTAGGCATGCGTCTGTTCACAGAAGGCTTTCCTCATCTCTGCTTTTCTCAGGGAATGAGAAAATTGTTTCTTTGAGGAAAAAAAAACAAATTCTAAGACAAAATAAAGTCACATTTCAGAATTTGGGAAACCTTTGAAATCAGCTATCCTTCCATATAATTTTATTAGAAAAAAATTTTAAATATCAATGCAGATTACCATACACTAAAAGACTATTAAATATTGATTTAACAATCAGAGCAAAAAAAAAAATTATGGTACAACAGTAAAACCCAATAGCTTAAAATACGCCTGCCCTCCACCCCTAACATTCAGGGTAGTAACATGCTTCTGTATTTCCTAGCCCATAGAGATCAATGCACTAGCAGGCCAGGCACAGAAAGTAAAGTAGCAAACAACCAGGTCAGGGGCTCCTGATTTCAGCGATGACGACAGAGTGAGTGGTTGGTTCGCTAGAATTCATAGAGTGTGTATACACGGAGTCTTTCCCATGAATGTACCTAGTTTGTTATTTATGACAACTATAATAGTTGCTTTTCATAAATATATTTAGTGTATAGATAAAGAACTGTATCTTTTCTTTTAGAGCAGCTAAGAAAATCAAAATGAGCTGACCATTTCAGAGGTTAGAATAAACCCTTTTAAACACAGTCAATCCACTTAAAATTCCATCCGTGGGGTCCTCTGTCTGCTACGATGCCAGACTGCTCTTGCACCCTGACCCCCACCTCCACTCTGCAAAACTATTACCTGGTGGAAAGAAAGCAGATAAGTCGGTGCCAGAATCTATTTGCATTTTATTAGTTTTTGTGGGGTCTGGTACTGGCATGCATGTTGAAACTAGATCCCAGCATACCTACTCTTATCTACAGAGTCTTGGTAACAATTTAACAAGTCAAAGGCAAGGGGAACCCTCACTCTAACAAATTGTCCACAAGGAGGAAAGAGACTCCACCTGGTGATTTCCCCTCTGGTTCATTCCTTTCTAGTTCTAGATCACTTTCGTCTTCTTTTTAGTAACACCAGGGATAGGGTGTTAGAACTCTGCCCGAATGTTAACTTGTACACAAAGTAAAACTAGAAAGGAGCTCAGGAAGTCCCCAGCACAAAGGCGGGTCTACATTTTTGTCACAAAGATGTGCCAGGGAAGGGAAGGCTTTCCTTATGACGACTTGAGAAAAGGGAAAGGGAGGCAGTAAACGTCTCTCAGCCCCTCTGGCTCTTCTGTGAGACGGTGGCTCTTCTCCTGAATCAAAGCAATTTCTGAAAGTCAAGCCCCTTTTGTAAGTTTGGCTCTTGCTTCCTCCGCATGACTCACTGGCTAATCATAGTAGTTTACATTTGAAACATTGTTGCTTTCTGCACTTAGCCGTGCTGGCCTGCTCACTAACCTCTAGCTAGGGGCACTTGGCGTTTCCGGGGGTGATCTCCCTCCCTGAAGTGACATGGAAATGTCGCCACAGTTACAGCGGCTATTTATAAGGCCACCATCAACTAGATGGAAGATTTTGAATGCTGGTTCTTACTTTTATCACAAAAGAGAGCAATAGATGGTGGGCCATTTTTGATACAGGTATAGAAATGGCAGACAAAAATAGAGAAACCGGTAATACAAACTTCTTTTGGAATTTGGACAATTTTTGTGACTTGATGTAGGCTCCCCGCTTTTTAAAAAAAAATAAATATTTTTCCATCTTTGTAACTAAGCCAGGAGATGACGAGGTTTGATGGGATCTCATTTCACATGTGAGAAACCTGGAATCTGGCCGAGAGAGTGGAGCCAGCATTAATGCACAATGGCTTGACGCTGTCAAGTTGGATTGAAGTTAAAACATCCAAGTGAGGAAAGGGGCTTCCAGGAAGAGACTCGGCCCATGCAGGTTTGATACTGCACTTCTGCACTGGTTGGGATGTTAAAGCCTGCTTAAGCTCGCCCTCCAGTATCTTCCCCTTCCAGACCGTCATGTTGAAGAGAAAGGGTCAAGACCATCAGAGAGCCGTGAACTTGAAATCTGGCCAGCCCTCAAGATAAACTGAAACTAAGCCAAACATAGCAGCATGTTTGGGCGATTGGAAAACAATTGCAAAACTTGACTTCTACTTCCAGCATTTGGTTTGTTTTTTGTTTTTTTCCTGATTATAAGGTTTTCACATATAAAGAGGAAAACCACATGTTGTATGATGCGGAGGTTCGGTCGGGTATTCCTTGCTTTTCCTGTTGGAATGGAGGGAAAAGTGAGCAGAAAGGCAGAACCCCATTATCTGAGACTGTAGCTGGGCTCCTACCTACCTTTAGAATTGCTATATTTAGTAACGGTAACAGCCATTCTGAGTCTGCTTTTCTAATTTTAACTTGACCCACCGAGGCTGGGACAAGCGAGCTAAAATCCCGCAGACACTGGCTAAAGAAAATCCTGAACATAACCTCTGCTCCCATAAATTTTATTTTTTTCTGCACCAAGCTCTCTTCTCAGCTAAGTCATCTTGCCATCGATGACATGCCATAACGACATCCAAAGAATGTAAATTCTCCTGGGCCTAAATTTAGCATAGACATCAGAGAGCTGGAGCCTCACGCTGGAGGCCTAGGGGTCGTCACCCACTCTCCCCCCCACCCCCCCTACATCCAGGAGACTTTTCTCACTGCTGCTGCAGCGACAACATGGGTACTTTCGCTCTGCAGGCTGGAACAGCCTTCCACACGGGCCGCTGGGCTGAGTCCCCGTTCCCGATCCAGAGCGCTTTGCCCCTGCCCTGCTGGCTTGCCTGGGAGGGGTGGGGTGAGGAGGGTGAGGCGGTCTCTCTGCACAGGCTCCCGCACCCCGCAGACTGCTCCCCTGCGGAGCCGCGACCTTGGTGTTCACCGCTTTGCCTGGCATGTTCCCTCACCGTGTGGCTTGGGCAGCAGTTTGGAAATGCATGTCGGGGCAGTTTCTTGTGTGGCCACCATGTCCCTTCCTGCCTAATTTTCTTTCCCTTCTGTCCGTAGAAATATTATGGGCTGGATACAAAATGGGGCGACATCGAGCAGTGGATGGTAGGCCTTGAATACAATTTTAAGAAAGCTAAATGGTTTATAATTTGATTCTTATGCAGTTTAATTATGTTGATTAGGTTCCTGATGTACCATAATTGAATACGGGGCAATTTTCTTCCCGGGACTTCTGCGTCTGGCCTCATTGTTTACGTCCCTGTTGTGAAGCTGGGTCAGAAATGGTCCTGGCCAGGCATTCTTGTCTGGTCTGTTCAGCGGACTCTGGGAGTCTGCAGGCTAACGCTGGGGGGGTGTCCGGGGCCACCGCCTCCCTGTCACCGTGGGCAAAGGACTCTCCGCTTGGCACAGTCCGGAGGAGAATGGTGCCTCGGGCGTGATGCTCTAGGAAGGGGAGGTTTCCGCTTGCCCCAGGAGAACGTGGACCCACTCCTTCTCTCATGAATTCATCCACCTCAATTCCTGCCCCGTACTCCTGTCCTTGACACCTTATCAAATGGCCTCGCGGACATCATCACATACTTTTAGCAATTGAGGGCCTGGCCAGTGTGGAAACGCCACATTCAGTGTCCCTTATGGATAAATAATGCAAAGGAATGTAAAATTGCCTCCTCTCTTAGATACCTATGTAGAATGTGAAAGAGAGAAGAGTTCTTGAAATATCAAGAGTATATATGTCCCTCTACTGAAAAAATTATTAACTTCAACCTTTATTATGTGTACACCATCGTTTTAGGCTTCGGTGGAACAGACAGGTGTATTTTTGTCGAATCTTAAGACCCAGTTAAGAGATGCATCGTTGCTTTGTAAACCATCGAGAGAGAGAAAAATGCTGCTAATTATAATGTGAGCCACTTAGTTTATAAGATGTACCCCACCTGCAGAGATGTCCAAATGTGGAAACCCATGAGTGTTGCAGAATGCACAAAATGTAGAAGATTGGGTGCCCTCCTTACTGGATCTTTTACGGAAATGATTTATCTTCTGATTCCCAAAGGAAAGAGAAAAAGGTTCTGAATATAGGGGGGAAAGTAGGTTAGTTTAAATGGACCACATGGTGGAGGCTAGAGACAAACTAAGGCCCAGCCTCCCTCCCAACACACGCTTTTATAGCCAAAATAAAGAGGCCAATTACTTGTGTGCTTACAACCCTCCCCCGCAACGAAAACATTCTTCCTCAGTGGTTTTATTGAAGCCCTTTAATGACAGCAAAGAAAATATTTATTTGACATTTATATCAGAAATACTGTATTGTGTCATCAGCAGACTAAGGCTTCTGCTCTGTCTGTGCCTGACCTTTAATGCTGTTTCTTCCATTGCTTTGGTAGGAAGACAGTGAGCGTTATTCACGTAGATCCAGAAGAAACACATCGGTTAGTACTGTGTTCGTTTTGATTCTAGTCTGATTTGTAGTTGTAGTGGCTAAAATACATAAATTGTGTGTGTGTCTGTTTATTTTAGCAATGCTCATGAAAGAAATTAACATGCATATTATTACCTGAACAAAGACTTTTAGCATTTTGACCTAACTTTGTGAGGGAAGCATGGGAAATTTCTGAGTATTAATTAAAAAACATGACAGTTTTTTTTAATTATAGTTTATTGTCAAGTTGGTTTCCACGTAACACCCCGTGCTCATCCCAGCAAGTGCCCTCCTCCATGCCCATCGCCCATTTACCCCCTCTCCCCCTCCTCCATCAACCCTCAGTTTGTTCTCAGTATTTAAGAGTTTCTTATGGTTTGCCTCCCTCCCTCTCCTTAACTATTTTCTCCCCTTCCAATCCCCCATGGTCCTCTGTTAAGGCTCTCCGGTGAAAACATATGGTATCCGTCCTTCTCTACCTGACTTACCTCACTTAGCATGACACCCTCGAGTTCCATCCACGTTGCTACAAATGGCCAGATTTCATTCTTTCTCATTGCCATATTCATGACAGTTTTAATGCTCTTCCTGCTATCGAATACCCATGAATGATTTTCAGAGCGATATGCATTGACGCTGTGTGTCTATCGGTTACCAGCAAAGTAATGACATTAACGTGACACGGTGTCATCCAGAAATAGCCCTCTGTAAACAGAGGCGCACAGATGTGGCCGTTTGGGGAAGACGTAGGCTCAGATCCACGGAGATTTCCGGAGCCACCCCACCTGCGATGGTGTCAGATCGGCCACGTCCCCTCTGAAAGCTGGACGTCGGTTTCCTCCTGTGTGCTCTGTATGCTTCACGGCCATTTCATCCTTTCTCTCACTAGGTTTCCGATGACGATGAGCGCATGTCAGTGGGTAGCCGTGGAAGTCTGAGGGTCGGTAACCAGGATGCTTGGGTTCGCACGGTACAGTCTGTGTCGACGTTCTCTGCCGCCGTGTCCCCGCGGTCAGATTTCGTGTTCGTTTCCCCGCAGTCTTGTTGTCCGTCTGTCACTGAGAAGCTGCTCATGTGAAATCTCATCAGTGGTGAGAGGTTTCCTTGTGTTGTGGAAGGCTGATTGGTAAACACCGGCACTTCTGTCTGTCTGTCTCCCGCGTGTGCCACTCACGATGCTTCTGTGTTCTCCACGTCACCACACTGCCGCGCCCCGATCGAGTTGTCTCTCTGCAGCGCTGGTGCTTGCCTGCACGCTCCCGGCCAAGTGTGCGTCTCGGCCCAAGCACCTGTTCCCCAGGGCTGTTCTCGTGTAGCTCCTTGAAAACGACGGTAGGCTCCCCGGTGGGAGGTCAGAGCAGGTTGGACCCGTGAGACCCAGGTCTGCTCGCCCAAGTCTTTCCTTGGGTCTGCTGCCACGGAATTTCGTCATCACCGACGGCTTGATGGTTGGCAAAGACAAATACGTATTTTTCCTTAAACATTCCAGAACTCTTCATCCTTAGACTGGAGAACATTGCATGCTTTGGGAAGCGAAGTAGAGAAGCTGTGTTTTGCTTAGTGCCTTGAGTCACTAAGTGACCGTGAGCATGTCGTTTTTGTGACGACAGAGTTACAGTCGCTGTCACTGCTGGTATGAAGGAGACTCAGCGCAGCCGCTCCTGTTTACTTAAGGCCTGTGTGGAGCAGAAAGCTTGGTTCCACCCTAACAGTTAAATTATAGTATCACTCCTAGACTTCTTTTTTTTTATTATTGTTTATTTATTTTGAGAGAGAGAGAGAGCAGGGGAGGGGCAGAGAGAGGGAGAGAGACAGGATCCCAAGCAGACTCCGCGCTGTCAGCACAGGGCCTGACGTGGGGCCCCAATTCCCAAACCGTGAGGTCATGATCCGAGCTGAAATCAAGACTTGGACGGGCAAGGACTGAGCCGCCCCGGCACCCCGGCACCCCTAGACGTCTCATGTGCCCACTGAGTGTGCTACGAGCTGGTTGTTTACAACAGTAAACTATAAAGATAACACAGTGCTGTGCTGTCAGACAACCACTGTCAGTGTCCCAGCAGGCGCCAAAAGCTGGTCCGCAGTGATTTTGCCAGAAAAGTAACGGTTCAAATGCGAAGTCCGTTCAAGAGCTTCCGTGCTCTCTGAAACTTTCCCCTTAGCCATAGGCTGATCACTTCCTCATAGACCTTCTCTCTACAAGAGTCAGGCTAGAGGAAGTAAGTAACTTGCATGTAACGAAAACATTATACATGCAAAACTCCGTTTGCAGAAGGGAGCAGGCCCGGGAGAAGGTGAGTCCTTGAAACCAAGGGAAGAAGATGTTGTTTCCAGGTGGGACTAAGGGCCTTAGCATCACGGAGGACGTCGGTGACCTCGGCAAGGAAACTTTTGGTGGAAATGAGGAGAGCAAAACCTGATTACTTCAGGCTCAAGAGAGAACAGCAGAAAAATTGGCCACACTATCCAAATCTATCACAGTGTCGTTTTCAGATCTTTGATCCACCACACATGGTATTCAGGATTTTGCGTATACTTGCATTTTTCTGGGGAAAGGCTTTGTCCCTTTCTTACCGTTGTCAGGAAGTCTCCTGACCCCAAGGAGTTTAAAACGATTGCAGTATTATCTAGTGTAAGGGCATTTATAGCCTTCATTTCCTTCTCAATGATTTTTTTAATGTTTATTATTGAGACAGAAACAGAGAGCATGAATGGGGGAGGGGCAGAGAGAGAGTGAGACAGAGAATCTGAAGCAGGCTCCAGGCTCTGAGCTGTCAGCACAGAACCCGACGCGGGGCTCGAACCCACGAACCGTGACATCATGACCTGAGCCGAAGTCGGACGCTTAACCGACTGAGCCACCCAGGCGCCCCACCTTCTCAATGATTTTTAACCCTACATGAGTTCATTTCTTTGCTAGACACCATTCTTTGCCAAGATGTCAAACATATTTGTTTTAAGGTATAAAATTTTGTAGAAGAAGCCCACAGTCTGGATGTTCAATAAGAGAGGGGGAGAAAGTGGAAAATCAACTGTGGTTGGGATTTTCACGTTTAGGCAGGTGGTTTCCTACACCACCAGTGATACGCTTGATCTAGTGAAATAACACTCTTTAAAAACCACAGACCTTGAGAACTTGGATCCTGGAGGTAAGAGGCCTCGTAACTTTAACGGGTTCAGGACAAGCCCAGAGCAGCGAGGAGGTGACAGCATCGGTCCCCAGGTCCTCTGGGACCTAGACACTCTGGCCACCTTTGGTTGGCAGGCCAACTGCCCTGCCGAGAGAATGCTCATCTCACTCCCTGGCTGTTCAGGGTCAGTTCATGCTGTGTTTATGTATCTTAGGATTCTGAAACCCACCATTTACAGAGTTCAAAGATCAGGTCTTTTATTTCTCGACTTTTCACAAAATACAGGCCTTCTTCATTCAACTGACAGTGATGATAAACCCAACACTGGGAAAAATTCTTTTCCTGGGATTTGCATGGACCTTCTTTCTCAGAAAACCTAGACTTTGGATATCATAAGATTTTAATTTTTCTTAGTTAAAAATTGAGAGTGATACATGCATTTCCCCTTTGTCAAATATAAATAGAATAGGTCTTACAAAGGAGGAAGTCAGACTGCTCACACTGCTTCAGATTTCATGCATTACAGCAACATTGGCCACGGAAATTTTATTTAACATTACCGGATTTTATAATGTCTGTCATTCTAATGCGATTCCTTTTCTAAATACACACGAGATCCTGGAAGTCCTGAAAAAAAATGTAGTTTTGTTCAGATTTCAAGACCGCCTGGCTTTTGTTTTATGTTTTGTGATGTTTGAGTTACCTTATTCTCATTGATTTTTGGCAACTCTGTTTTCTGTTTTTTTCCTCTTCCATCCTCACGCCGACAGCCGCAGCCTGACCTGGAGTACGGGGGTCCTTACGCCTGGGTGAGGCAGCTGGATAGATGTTGAGACACGATCGTAACAGAACTGTGTGACAGATAATAACCTTAATAACCTACGGTGTTTCCACTAACCTCATGGCTGTGTTTGTCCAAAAAGCCAAGTATGTCTTCGTCCAGAGAGACACACATGCCATCCTGCAGACTCCCTCGGGGGGACGATGGGCAGGAGGGCAGGTGTACCCACCAGAGCCCCTGGGTGTGTCGCTGGTCCTCAGGGTCAGGCGCGTGCCTGAATACACTCACTCACCACGCGGTCTTCAGGCACCAGCCGTTTTCCACACGCTGTGCTCACAGCTGTGGATACCAGTAGAGAGGAGAGCACCTTGCTTTCGAGGAACTCAGATCAGATCAGGAATTCCCAAAGCCTCTGTGTTTCTTTTCAAAGATCAAGTTCAGAGTCATTTTATCTAATGAAAAATCCATTGTTTTCTAATCCGTCTGTTGAAATGAAACGTGCGATCTGGCTCTTTTGCCAAAAAGTGCTGTTTGGGAAAGACCTCTGTTCCAGTAACAAAAATGAAGCCTTTCGATTTAAATTCGGAGTTTCCCCTCTTAAATGTATCTGCACCTCATGCTTTCTGAAAACCTGTAAATTTCAACAACGAATTAAAAAGGAGAGAGGTTTGATCTCGCCAGAAATTAGCAAAAAACGGATTCCGTACTGAAGGGATTGTAGCAATTTAGACACGGCCTCGTTTGTAGGACTTTTTCTAAAGCATTTTGGGCTTCGTTCATTCTACCGCATTTCAAAGTTATTTGGCAAATCTCTGGTTTTAACATGTGTTAAGAGGACAATTTAATAATGCCGTATATTTGCATAGCACTAGTGAGCCCTGAGCCTCCTGCTGGGACAGGACTGGGGGGGGACGGATCTGCCATGGAAGCGCAGGGGTCATGTGATTAGATTCAGGCCGTGCTCCTTACACAGCGTCCCACAGCACCTCACAGCAACACCAATCTTCCATTCTCTAGAGTCCAGTGCATCGGCAGCAGACTTCTAGATGTTCTGCCTTCTTATTTTAAACTCAAAGTAAATTATTCGTAAAGGCCAATCCCTGGGGGAATGAATGGCTATCCATGTTCGCAAGAGTCAGAAACACGTTTCCGATTTCGTTTTTCTCAGTTTTCGTTCTGTTTTAAAACGCAAGTGAGTGCCTCACTACTGCACTTTGGAGTTTTGATTTTGCCTTCCTTATTTTACTTCCCATCTCCCATGCCCTTGGACGTGATCTGTCTTTCAAGTCACTGTAAACGTAATCTAACACCACTAATCAGAAAAGACAGCCGTTGCCTTCTGCACGCTCGCATGTGGGGGGGCGCTGACGATTTGATAGCCCGGCACGTAGCTGTCGCGCTGGGACTAATCCCAGGTTTCCCCGGAACAACTGGCTGTGATGGCATTTATTCTTGGATCTTCCTTACACTCTTTCAGAAAACGCTGATTGGTGGATGTCTTCTGTATTTCCATCTCTCTGATTGCAGTGCTCCTCCATGTTGCTGTGTGTGAGATCCGCCTGGGTAGCTTATTAAAATGCATCCACTCACACCCGGGCCCCAGCTTCAGGTGCTCTGATGGCCCCTGGCTCGGGGCCCCCAGGCCCTAAGACGCTCACCAGGTGACCATGACGCAGGTGGTCTGCACAGTAAGGAGCATTGAAAAATCGCCCTGTAAGGGCGCCTGAGTGGCTCAGTCGGTTACGTGTCCGACTTCAGCTTAGGTCATGATTTCATGGTTCGTGGGTTCAAGCCCCACGTCGGGCTCTGTGCTGCCAGCTCGGAGCCTGCTTCGAGTCTCTGTCTTCTTCTCTCTGCCCCTCCAACACCCACACTCTGTCTCTCCCTCAAAACTAAAACAAACATTAAAAAATTTTTTAAAAAAGAAAAGAAAAGTCGCCCTGTAGAGCAAAGAAAAGGTAAACATCAGAGACCTGACTTAAGATGAGGCTGATATGCCGTCTATGGACTTTTTATTCTGATGTGTTAGGTTAATTTTCAACTCCCCTTAGCCTGTTATATGCTTCATAGAAACACCTCCTCCCACCCACATGCAACACATAAAAACTATCCAAGAGGAAAAAGTTGGTGGTGTTCTTTAAGAGGTCAAAGTACTTTAGAGGCGCCTGGGTGGCTCATTCGGTTAAGTGTCTGACTTGGGCTCAGGTCACGATCTCATGGTTTGTGAGTTCGAGCCCCGTGTCGAGCTCTGTGCTGACAGCACGGAGCCTGGAGCTGCTTCGGATTCTGTGGCTCCCTCTCTCCCTGCCCCTCCCTCATTTCCGTTCTCTCTCCCTCTCAAAAATAAAATAAACATTAAAAAAACTTTTTTAAAGAAGAGGTCAAAGTACTTTTCACTGTAGAGGTGTCCATGAGGTCCTGTGGATTGGAGAATTCGTTCTAGGAATATATTCCCCATGGCAGAATTCCGTTACAACAGAAAGGGTGGGTGTTTCACAGAGCCGTTGAAGGGGGAGTGCTTCCTGCATTGCCATGGAAAGTTAGGACAGAAATGGCGACGATGCGGGTGCATTTGCCCTCCCCCCTGCCCCGGTCACCGCCCTCTGCTCTGTGCTGCAGACTGGAGGATGGAAATGAAGATGAAATTAAGATGAAGCTGGAAAATGAAAAGGCCAGAAGGAAGAATTTGTGTGGGGGCAGGATGTATTTCATAAGCAGCAACAGAAAGAGGATTTATATACGTAATATATTTTACTTTCTTATTTATTAGTAAAGGAAAAGGCCTCAAAACTTGATTGATGTTAGCCTTTATTGTTTTATTAATTTTTTCCAGGAATGAGTTTCTAAGCAGGTATGAAAGGAAGAAACTTTGGTCTGAAATATCCAAGTCCTTCATACACATTTCCATATCAGAAAATCTTGTTGGTGGGGAAAGGGATTAGATTAGATTGAGTAAAAATTCCTGCCTATCTCCAAAGGCTTTTTACTATCAAATTTATTTCAGAAATGTTTTAATGTTATTCATCGAGTTTTCAAGTGTATTTTTTAATGTTTATTTACTTTTGAGAGGGAGAGAGCAAGCAAGGGAGGGGCAGGGAGAGAGAGAGAGAGAGAGAGAGAGAGACACAGAATCCGAAGCAGCTCCAGGCTCCAAGCTGTCAATACAGAGCCCGGCATGGGGCTCGAACCCACGAACCGTGAGATCATGACCTGAGCTGAAGTCACACGCTCAACCAACTGAGCCACCCAGGTGCCCCAGGGTTTCAAATTTAAAGTTGAAGGATTTCTACGTACTCTTTCGTTTCATTTAGAAACTTCAAGTTGACTTGGTTTTGAGTTGTAACAAAAGTAAATATATAGTTTTATAGTCTGGGTTTCATGAACCTGGATTTATAACCTGTCTGGAAGTCCATTTATTCATTCTTCATTGTGGCTGCAGAATACATGCTAAGCAGTCTGCCGTCGCCCGGCCCCGTGAACAAGGCTCCTATTCTCGTGGGTGCTTGTACCTTCCGCGGGCGCTCACTCGGCCATCCTGTCGGCACACGGTTCAGACACTTGGGATACTCATTTTAAGCTGATCTCACCCTCACAGCGGCCTTATAAAGTATGCATTTCTAGGCACATTTTCACAGCTGAGGAAGTAGAGGTATCAGTGGATTAAACAACCAGCTTAAGGTCGCATGACGGAGCACTGATTTGGAATTTGGACTCACCTCCACGACCCCCTGGCATCTCTTTCCAGTTTTACCAGTTGTGTGGACTGCTTTCTTTTTCATTTTTTTTTAAATGTTTTAAATGTTTATTTATTTTTGAGAGAGCGAGAACACGCCAGCAAGGGAGGGGCAGAGAGAGAGAGAGAGAGACAGAGAATCCCAAGCAGGCTCTGAGCTGTCAGCACAAAGCCCAGCACGGGGCTTGATCTCACAAAACGTGAGATCATGACCTGAGCTGCTCAACCGACTGAACCCCCCCCCCAACTGTTTTCCTTTTTCTGTCTCGAGAGCTGGTCACGTCTGACCCGTGACAGCTCTTGTCTTAAATCGGCAGAAACATCCTTCTAGAATGAGAGCAATTCTAGAAAGGCCAGGCTTCGGCTTGGGGAACGTGGGAAGAGAAGGGAGGTGGGCACACACTTAATCCTTCTCTTTCCTAGAGGACAGTTTAGGAAATCATGAAATGCATCCTCAGATTTCATTCTGAAAAATAAAGTGGGAAGACAGGATGAATGAAAAGCTAACACAGAGGGGCGCCTGGGTGGCTCAGTCGGTCAAGCGTTCGACTTCGACTCAGGTCATCATCTCACAGTTCACAGGTTTGAGCCCCGCATTGGGCTCTGCACTGATAGCTCGGAGCCTGGAGCCTGCTTCAGATTCTGTGTCTCCCTCTCTCTCTGCCCCTTCCCCGCTCACACTCTGTCTCTCTTTCAAAAACAAACACACATTAAAAAAAGAAAGCAAGAAAAGCTAATCAGAGAATCTACCCCCATGAGAAACATTTTTTCCATGACGAACTTTTGCACTGAATTATAGATTGAACAGAAGCTATTTCTGAGTCTTCTGAATCAGCTTCGTAACGGGCCGTAATTTTCAAGGACTTACCCCTGTGAACCAAGATTGAAAGCTAGTTGACACCGGCCAAGGCAATACCCCACTTGCCGATAGCATTCAGGCCGCTGCAAAGCTAGGACTTCCAGACACCACTGTCTGGAAACAGGAAAACTGCTGTGGAAAGCAGCGGTACCCGTGGCCATGTGCCTCACCCCGCAGGAAGGGCTGGGCATTGCCTGCCATCCGACAGTGACCTGTACTTACAAGTAACAGTAACTGGGCGGATGTGATTAGCTTCCGTGTTGGATTTCCCCCCGAGCTGTGGCAGAGCAGATCAGAAGCACAGAAACATCTAGGGGCATCCTAAGATTTGTGTGGTCCTGGGCTCGTCAGTCATTTGCTCCGCGAAGAAAGCCCAATTTATACCCAGCTAACTCTTCCCTGCACCTGTGTGTCTCCATTTGTCTACTGATGTCCGTTTTCTTTTCTTCATTGAAACAGACAAATGGTTATGATGGAGAATTGTGTGGATCTCAGTCCCTGAATAGAAGACCCAGCAGGGTTAGTATAGTAAATTTGCATGACGCAGAATTCAACCAGGTCGCTGCAGAGCTTTAAAGAAAATATTGCTAAATTTAGCTTCTCGGTGTTTGTTTTTCTGTGTGATAACGGGTCTCTCCCCACCCCCAACCAAGCACATGAAAGAATGGAAACTAACGGTTTTCAACTGGTCAACATTCTTAGAATATTCGTCTTCTAGTCATTCTAAGTGTCAATGTAAGAGATCGATGTTAAAAAGAATCTCTTCGGCTTAAAAATAGGTAGGATTAAATTCTCGCTCTTTCGTTATTTTGTTGCCCAGGGTGTACACGCATGATGTGTATATTAAGTGTGTTCACTTTCAAGTATACTTCAGTCCGACAGGCTCACCCTCTGTGCCCACCTGTCCCTTGTCATTTTAAGGACACGTATGTTCGAGTCCGTGTTCCGCTGAACGGTGGCCGTGGAATGCTCCCAGGGCAGGGGTCAGAGACCGCAGAGCGGCAGGGTCATGAATGCTCTGTGGTAGGAGAAAGGAAAAGAGGGGACGGACTGACAGCAGGAGACAAGTGGGGAGGCCTTTGGCTCTAGCAGGGAGGTCACAGGGGACTTCACGAGGTCAAACTACATACATTCTCATGAAGTTTCATGACCTGCCGCAGACCTGTTCTATATTAAATTATCTAAAATCTTCCTAGTCCTACGTTTGCTTTTCCTTCTTATAGTAAGTTTTACTAGTTGTATAATTCATATTTTTCTCATTTATCTTACTTATGTTAAGATATATCCTATCTACACTTGAATTCTATCTTCAGGTGTCGGAGGGGTTACCCAGTCCCATCATCGCTTTCTGAAACGGGCTGACGAGGTTTTTAGCCTCGCATCCTACTAAGGATTGCATTTGCTTCCATTTCATCTAAACTCTCCTCATTGCAGACTACAAAAACCCTCCCCGTTCAAAGGCTGCGTCTTCCTATTTATGTTTTTTTACATTGACGGCCTTTGGATTTCCTCCAGTTCTGTTACGTGTTCCTTTAAGGTCAGGCCGCCGTCCGGGGACAGAAGCGAGCAGCATGCCACTCTGTCCCCATGCGGGGTGGACAGTTGTGTCCCCTGCGCACTGTTTGGAGCTGGCTGTACAGGACGGGCTGGAGGACTCTCTGCGGCCCCAGACTGGTTGTTGGGCGCGTTGACTGATGAGCAACTTTTCCTCCCAGAGGCATAGTTTTACCATAATCGATCATAAAGGATCACCGCTCAGAGCTAGCAGTTCCTTGAGAAGTTCCGTCATCCACTCTTTCTACCCAACGTCCCCTTCTTCCCTAGAGTACCCCAGACAGTGCGAGGTGGCGTCGGAAAGCTCTATGCCATCCATACGTCCGTATTTCTCAATCTTTGATTTTTATGTTAAAACAGTAAAAGGGTGCCTTTTGATTTGTTTGAGATTTAAGTAATGCCTCTAGAGGTCAAATGCAAAAGAACTTGCTTATAAAATTGTTCACCGCAGAGCGAAATTAGACATAAAATGGATTTAATAAACAATGAGGAAACAGAGCGATTGAAGAAACACAGCATACACGCATGCAGCGAGTTCTGTAGGAAGATCCCAGAGCAGCGCGAGGATGAGCTTGGAGAAAAGACTGGAAGAGAGTGAGATTTCATAGATGTCAGCAGCACATCTGTGAGGAGTAATATAACCAGACTGGCCGTGAGGGTTTGGAAGCACCTCTTTCTTCTGTGAAGGAATCTAAAGTCTCTGTAGGAGAACGACTTTGACCGTTTTGTTGAGCGTTTTCTGCCTCACGTGTAACAAGCATACATACCATCTCCCCATGACCTTTATAAGTATATGCCAAGTCACTCTGGAGACGGCTGCAGGTCCGGGGGGTGGCTGTCAGCTCTCTCAGGCTGCAGCCACCTCCCTGCAGATTCGGCCGAGCTGCAGCCCTCAGGTGTGCTGGGCTAAGGAAAGATTGAAAATCTTGCAACAGACGTCATCTTCGTTACCTAACAAAGTATGTGATTAGGAAAGTCCCCGGTGGGAAGTTGCAGATGGCTCATCATGAGATTGAGTGAGTAATTACGAATAATTCTAGAGCCAAAAAATCGTGAAAACCAGTAAGAGTCAAACCACGTGACATCACGGGGACGGAAACACCAAGATATAAAATACAGCTCAGGACCTCTAGTCGTTAAGGAGTTCTGCTTAGCAGAGTGTCTTGATCCTTAAGCCCCATCAGTATTCCTGGAGCACTGGTATTGGTGTGACTTTATACACTGGTGATGTTATATTTGCCTCTTGACCCGGACAGGAGGTGCTTTGGGGGGACAAAGGAAGTGCTCACCACTTACAGTGTCTTCTTTGGTTCTCAGAATTCCAGCTACAGTGGCTCTGAGGGCAGATTCTCCACCTTGTCGTCAGCCAGAGAGGAGGCGTTGGTTGGTTTTCATTTAAATCTTTCACATCCTGGCTTCAAAAACCACAGGTTTTGTAGCATGCAATCCCGTGTGTGAATTCAGCTCTCTTTTCATTTTTCATGTCTATTTTACGAATTTTCATTTGGGTGGATGCTAAAGTCAGTTTGGGGGCAGTAATTAACATGGTGCATTGCATTCAGGCCTACCCCCACTGTCTCGCATTTGAATCCCTATTTGCATTCAGCTGGGTACAAGGAAAAAAAGTATTCATGTGGGTGTTTTGCAGTCAGAAGTAATCAAAAAGGGCGGGGGATAAGGAAACCTTATCCTTCTTTCCTGGAGAGTTCCTGAAAACAGAATTGCTTTGTAGCGTGCATGCAAACTTTATGGCAGTGTCTCAGGGACAGACTGAACTAGGGATGAAAACCACATCAAATCCAAATTCAAATGTCCGCACTGTAGAGTTCCTTCCCACACTTTAAGGACATGCATCAATCTCGATGGGCACAAAGATTTCTAAATTATGTAAGAGCCCTAATAGAGGAGGCTTGTTTGTTTTCGATCAGCTTCATTCTCACTTAGCAAACACTAAGGAACTAGTTTAGGTAGGACGATCACAAAGATAAACAGGTGAGATAGATCAGTCCTGGGGAAGCATTTACATCTAGAACAGAAGACAGACCCAGCTACCAGATACACTAGTGCAGCAGGAGATAGGACGATGGGGAGAAATGAGTGTCGTCACAAAGGATGTGAAGTGAACCTTCAAGAGTGCACGGGGAAAAAATACACGAATAGAAACTAAGCAGGTAGAGCCAGTAATACCTGATCCTTCTTCCTCCCCGATCGTGCCTCCTCCCCTGCCCCCTTTCATGCCTGCTGCAGGGGGCTCCAGACACGGCTGGCCTTTCCATACCCCCCTCAACTTGCTTGCCCACTTTCCAGACTCCCACTGCTGCCTCTCAGCCCCCTGTATTACTAAGTACTCCATCCCTTCTTCCCCGGTAGGTGAATTTTGACTGAATACAAGATCAGCTGTAATCACCCAAGTATTGGTGGGTTTTGCCATCTTGGATTTTTTGCGTACTGTATTTCAGTGGGAGATTTTGCTGTTCCAAAGAGCACCGTGTCATTCAGAAAACTTCCTCCTCACTCTCTGAGCTGAGCTAAACTTGCTCTGAAGTAGACGATGGTGTTAGCTATCTAATAGGCAGATGTGAATTATTCACCAAAGTTCAGGCTGTATCTGACTCACTTAAATTCATTTAAGAGAAATAACCCACATTGGAGTCAAAATTAGAGCCGACCCATTCAAAACATTAAACGTCAGAACTTCCCTGAGGCCGCATATCCCCACCCTTGTTCTGCCTGAGCACCGGCAGAATCTTCCTGGTAATTACCGTGTTCCGTAGGTATCACGTCTGTTCCTGCAAAACACATGGGCTTGTTTCATCTTAGTTAAATCTAAAACAGAAAGATGCTAAGGTAGCAGGGAGCGTGGAAGACTCCTCTAAGTACTTCTCCAGTCTTCCAGATTTGTGAGACCCACACCCTGGCATGGCGGCCATAGAACATTTTATTCGGGGAAACGATTTATATGGTAGCATTCCCCAGAAATGTTGTGTAGACTGCTGGTCTCAGCATTAGACCACTGAATCTATCCTGTCTCCTGTGAATCCTGAACACACAGGCATCATTAGGTAAATACCGAAGGAAGCAATGCCAGAGAGCATGTCCAGTGCGATACCTCATTACACAAAGTAAAGGTTGCTATCCCTGCCGTCTTAGTTTTGAATTTTTCCCTCCAAGCTTTAGGCCTTAGAGCTCAAATGACAAAGACCTTTAAAACCCCTGTGGTCTTGCTGTCAGTTGAAATTTAATGAAATGTATTTTTGCCTGTTTGTTGATTCAGAACTGCTGGTTTGGTCCCGTGTCCTGGTTTTGCCAATTAACTGGACCAGCTTTATTTCCTTCTTTCTGATCGGCCTCCTTTCTCCCTCCTCCAAAAGTGCATGCCCTTAACCCATTTTGTCGTGAAAGGTGGTTGTGTGTGAACTTACGATACCATTGTACCTGCGAGGTGAGACGAAGCCGTGAGCCCTTTCTCCCCGCCTGCCCGTTTTCTCTGATTACAGGGGCTCTCCTGCTCGGACCTCAGGCTTCCCAGCGGTGGCCTTGCTTCCCTGTCTGCCCAGAGCGGAAACCGGGTCTGTCCTCCCCCTTGTCACCCGCTTCCCTCCCTCTTTCCTTCCGTGGGGTCACTTCTGTGGGGTCTCTGATCAAATGTACGAAGATACTTCAACCTCTTCCATGTGACGTCCAGAGAGCAGAGTTCAGCAGGTGTTTTATTCGGCTTGACCAACTTGCTAAGACTTCTGTCAACGTTTTAAGACATTATCAAAAGCATCTAGGACCTTATATAGAAAAAAAGGGAATTTAGCAAAAAGGAGGCTCTATTCAGTGTATATTTCCAAAAGCCCAGGCCCAAAGAATTGGTCTCTTGGGTCTCTCCTCCTTTTCCAGCAATTGTTCCCCATTTGGGCTTTCATTTGTTTCTTTAAAAATATTTTTCTCTTGTAAATGTGTCCAGGAAGCAATTTGGAAGCCTTTTGTGCCTAATCTGGCTCCTCCATCTTTGAGAAGTGGGAGAACAGCCCTATTTCTTTGGCTCAGTCTCCCCTCTGTTTCCTGTTTTGTTTTGTTTTCCCAAGTGGGTGCGCGGGTCAGGCGCTGAGCTGTGAGCGCCCAGCCCCGTTCCCCGCTCTCCTCCCGCCGCAGAGGTTGAACCGTATCTCCTTGCATTGCCGTCCCCCCTGCCCTGCTGAGTGATTCATCCCGGGTCACGGGTCACGCACCTTCCCTGACCGGCTTCGTGGCCCTGCGCTGCGGGCTTCCGTGGCCTCTGCCTGTGAATGAGTCATGATCCTGTTCTGGAACTCAGGGTCTGGCCGCGCCAGGAGCTGCCCTTCCACTGGGGCACCTGCCCGCATGGGCGCGGCCCAGCCCGGGGCGGGGGGAGGGGGGGGGTCGGCTCCCTGTGACAGGGACGTGCCAGCCCCGGCCGCCTGGCTCAGTCTTACGGCTCCCGTGGGGTCCTGAACACCGGAACTGGGATCATCTGATGGAAATGAAGGCACTGGGTCTGCCGCTCTCTTGCCGGGGCGGAAATGGCTGTGTTAACACCCCGAGTGCTTTATTAACCTGGGATGTTGCGTTGTGGGGTTCCGTTGCTGCTGGGGGCCTTTTCACCTTGTCACCATTCTGTCTCACTCCCTGACCCTCTCCTCCAGGAATGGCTGAAAAGAAACGACTAGAAAATAGTCCTATTTCAAAGACCCTGGGGACGTGTGCTGTTTTAAAGTTGGATTTGCGTCTCCCAGATTTCCCGAAAACCCTACCTCGACTTTTTTTTTTTTACTTCTAACTGTCGGACCGCGGTTCGGCCTCATGATTATCTTGTCTCTGTTATTTGTTGCTGTTTCAAGGCTTTTAAAACCTGCCGTTTGCTCTCGTCCTGCAGCTCTTTTGTCTGTACAGCGCTGCCCGGCCTGCTGCCAGCTACCCGGTGCGTGTGCCGCCCACCCCAGCCCCCCACCTGCCGCCCCTTCACCCCCACAGTCCCCTGAACTGCTGCCCCTTCCCTCCCATCCCCCTGCCCCTTCCCCATCCTCCTCTGCCCTCCCCTGACCTGCCCCCGCCCCATTTTCCTCCCCCCAACCCCCTTCCCCATCCCTCCTTTGCTGTCCCCTGATCCTCACCTGCCTCCAGCCCCCCCTTTCCCCCCCCACAGCCCCCTGACCTGCCCCTGCCCCATCCCCCAACTTATCCCGGCCCCACTGGCCCCTCTGCGCGCAGGCGCACTGGGTTTCATGGCACACCTGCTCCGGGAGCCTGGGCGCGCGTGTCTGCAGCCTCACTGCCTGAGAATTACCTTCACGTCGAGCCTAAAAGTGCCACGGTGTCTGTCAGTCCCCTTTGGGCGGGTCTGGGCGTTCTTTCTCCCCGCAGCCGACGGTAGCGGTCATGCCGCCTCGGGCTCCGGGAAGACACGTGAAGACACGTGCTCGCACAGGCTTATTAGGCAGGAATGGAGCAAAGACGTCATTTACTTACTCTGCTGGCAGAAAGAAAGATGGCTTTCTATTGCTCTGGTAACCTTAACAGATGTTCAGCCATTGCGCCCTATGACTTTGGAAATTTCCAGTTTTAAATACAAGATTCTTACACCTTGCAGGAAACCTACACTAAGCAAAGTAGTTCCACTGTATTGCTAGTAAGTTTCTGAGTTTCCGTCCGAATTCACCCCTAAGGGGAAACAGCGGAAATCCAAGTTCCTTTCAGCTGCGCCAAGTTTGGTGCGGCCACGCCCGGGCCTGCAAACCCCTCTTGGCCTTCAGCGCTTAGTTACGTGAGATTCCCAGGTGAATCAAGGAATGTTTTCTAGGTAGCGGTTTGTAAAGAATCACCAAATATTGAAAATCGTTATCAGACTGCCGTATCCTGAAGCCACTTCATACTAGCATGATCTTCTAAACCCCAAGTGTGCGGGTCCCATGACAAAATTCAGGATATTTGAATTACCTGCTCACTTTAAACGTGGATTGACAGGTTTTTACTTGGCAGGGAATGTTTTTCGGAACGAAACGTTTCAAGGAGCTACTGCGGATTGCATTGCATGCCCGTTAACGGCAGCCGGTTTCTCTCTTAGATTTTTGCATGGCCCTGTTCCGCACAGCTCTCGGCCTCTGTAGGTGGTGTAAGGCTTTCCCTTGCTTGTCTTCCATCCCGATTTGTTCAGAACTTGTTCTTCTCATGGGTCAGTCTTCCTTAGCTCACCTTTTCCTGTGTTCTGGGCCCCGGTGGAGGGGGAAGGGCTCCCTGACCTGACAGTCTGTTTTTGTCACAGGCGTCTGTGTTTGACGACAGTGGACCTGGCGGGGCACGGCGGGGTAGTGCCTGCGGTTCCTGTGCTGTAAGGCATTTTCTGTGGTTCCGGAATTTTCTCCCGTGTGCTGCATGCCCCTGAGTGGCTCACCGGGCACTGTCCCAACCCCTGGAGAAAACTAACCGGAGTTACAGGGAGGAAACACTATCTCATCTCAATTTTCCGCTCTAGTAAGGGTGGGTCATGGGTGATGTGAATCGTGAAGCCTTTGGTTGGCGGGTTAGTGTGTCCTCGCACATCAGTTTACATCGAGTTCAAGGGAGAAGACCCACCTCAATTGAGTTTCGTCGGCTCTTTTCCTGCGACACGCTGGCAGTACTGAGAAGTAGTGAGGTGCTCTTAAAATAATAAAAGGAGGAAGAGGGGAGCTCCACAAGCTGCAAATTATTTTCACCTCTGGATACTTGAGGAGGACGAACAGATTTAAAGACTCAGGAGGTTACACGTACATAGTTTCCTTCTGTTTTGCTGTCTTTCTACCTCTTCAAAGGATTTGAAGTGACGGACTCAGCCATCACATAAGGATGTAGTAGTCAGTTGTACAAGAGATACTTGTTGAATGAAAAAAATGAGTGAATGAATGAACGAAAGAAGGAGCAAAGTAGAAAAATGGAGGCAGTCCGTGGAATCGGGAAAACCAGTTGGCCCGTCCTGAGGGGCAGCAGAAACTGAGTGGGAACTGAAGGTGTGGGTGCTTCTGCCTGCCAAGGTTCCCTGGGGGTCCTGTGAAAATGCACCCAGGCCCCACGTGAAATGTAATGGCTTGCTAACAACTACCTGAAAGTGCTTTTATAATGTTGCTTTTGGTGTGAATTGGTTCCTTAAGTGGTTAAATAATCCAATCTATGGTTTATTATATTTCATGAATATTCAGGAAATATTCTTACAGAGCCAGTCAAACCTACAGGTTTCTTTAGAATGTAATTTTTATAAATATCGAAATCCAATAATTAATTGACATAGCATTAGTTTTTGTTGACATCTAGTTAACCATTAATTTTATATTGCATAACATTTTTTTAAGTTTATATATTTTGAGAGAGAGAGAGATGGGAGAGAGTGAGCAGAGCAGGGGGAAGGGCGTGGGGGCAGAGAGAGAGAGAGAGAGAGAGAGAGAGAGAGAGAGAACCCCGAGCAGGCTCCACGCTGTCAGCACAGAACCTGATGCAGGGCTCGAACTCGCAGACCGTGAGATCATGACCTGAGCCGAAATCAAGAGTCAGACGCCCAGCTGACTGAGCCACCCAGGTGCCCCTATTGTGTAACATTTTAAAAGGGTGGAGCCCACTGTATTAAATCATTTTCTCAGTTCTTAAATATTTTTGCAGGCCATTAAGAAGCTCACAGATCATGCCTAATGGATGCAATAGCTCTGGCCTGCAGATGACAGATAAAATGCAGTAAATGATTTTCTTCTCTCAGAGAAGAGACAGCATGCTAATTCCTCAAGAGAATGAAACTTTTCCCCAGCACTGGGTAGTTGTCCCGGGACTGAAGTCGAACTCCCGATCAGGCGGGATGCGTGTCCCATAGACTCGGCTTCCATATGGCTTCTGCAGATGGGTGTTTAGACCAGCTGCCCCCCCACCCCCATTCTTAGGGGGCATCGCCGAGCGCTCTTATTTCTGTGCTTTCTGCCTCCTGCAGGAGCCACCTGGGAGTGGCGGGGTTCGGGAAGTTTAAGGAAGTGAAAGGTCTTGTCCCGACAGCAGAAATGTCTAAAATAATAGCCACATGTCCCTGGCATCATGCCATGCAGAAGTCAAAGAGAATAAAAACAAATTCTTTCTGCACTTAACTCTGCACTGCCACGCAGAAAGAGCCCAGCGTGCATTTGGGGAATTAAATTGGACAAATTGAACGCTGGGGTTAAAAATCCCTCCTCACAAGAGATCTTTGGCAGCAAATTAGCAGGCTGGGTGGGAGGAGGTTTGCTGGACTCAGTCCTCTCTGCATCTCCCTGAGCCCCTCGCTGCCCTCCCCTCCCCTCCAGGTGGAAACAGGTTTCCCATTTCAGGAATGTGGCTGAGAAGCGAGCTTCCTAAGGCTCCGGTCCAGCTGGCACTGGCAAATATCCCCACCTGGTGTGAGAGGCTATGGCTTGGGGGTCCCATCCGCCCTGCAGTGCGGGATGGAGCTGGGGAGGACCCTGTGCTTCGACCTGAGTCCAGGCTGAGCCCCCCACCCCTGCACAGGGTGGTCCTGACCTCGCTCTGGGACACTCGTCCCCACCTCCAGAGCTTCCAGCCTCTGTCCGACTTCCCCAGGAGGGCATCTCCACTAGAGTACATGTTCACAATTAAATGACTTAATTACAGTTTAACGATTAAATGACTAGCTCTCTTTTAAGTATCACTCTTTTGCTTGGAAACCTTTCTATTTTATACCTTCTTCACCATTATTAAGCTGTATGTGTGTGGTGTAGGAAGGCCTCACGGCCAGACTTATTTTGACACGCTGGGGGGCAGTCATCACCGCCACTGCCCTTTGAGCCAGAAGCATGCAAGTTGCTCGTAGCAGAAAGTGAAATCAGGGAAGAGACCGACCTGCATAATCCTTGGCACCTCCGTGTGGCCAGTGTCCTCACAATTCCATGTCCCCAGTCACAGGCTGATTAGCTTTTCCAGGGTCCCACGGCCAGTTAGAGATGGAGCCTGGATAGGACCTTTATAATTTACATCAGCCACGCTGGCTCCCAGACACCAGCCACTCCCCAGGTGGCACGTGGACCAGGGCGCTACAGACCTGAAACGTTCTCTTCCCTGCAAGATCAGGTCAGTTGACTCGAGAGCAGGTTTTGACTAGGGGGGTTGGAAAAACGTGGGCCAGCGAAAAGCCCTGTTAACAACAGCCCGTCACATCTG
Organism: Cryptoprocta ferox; assembly: GCA_028646485.1. Lineage (NCBI taxonomy): Eukaryota > Metazoa > Chordata > Mammalia > Carnivora > Eupleridae > Cryptoprocta > Cryptoprocta ferox. The sequence continues at coordinate 104,007,160 of CM053578.1, forward strand.
TGCCCGGTGAACCAGGCTGCGAATGACATAGAACGCAGTAGGACTTAGCTCTAGGACAGTTTTCCTCTGTCTTGTGTCCGTGAACCCAAAGGCAAAATTCTTCTGCCTTAAAGCACTGACCTTAGGTATTTTCTTTTATGTTGAAGAATAAAGCAAAAGGTGAGACTAGCAATAGTGGCAAGTTTCTTGTGAATGTCAAATAGGGTAATGATTCTTGCATATGGTGTTTGTATGGCTGCATTTTCTGTGCACCTGAAACAGTGCCCTGCATGTAAGTGTAAGTATACAATAAATATTAATGGGATAAAGAAAGGAGAAGGATGATGAGTAGGTAGGATGGGTGTGGCTGCTTATAGTCTGAAGTTGATTTTGTTCATTCAACAAGTATTTCTTGAGCGCACACTGTGCCTGGCCTCATCCGGTCCCTGCAGGGACTCAGCTGGGACTCAGCAGGGACTAGACAAAGACCCTGTCCTCAGGGGATTACATTCTGGTGGAAAGATGTGCAAGCTGAAAGGTGGTATTTAAGATGAGAATCAGGAGCACCTCTGAGGTTCTGTGCCCGCTATAATTTGCAACAGGGAGAATGCCTGCAGGTCGCAGCGGGGCCGTGTGGGCTGTGCGGAGAACAGTCAGCTCCCGGCAGGTGCACCGTGTCCGTGTCTGGGGGGCTGGATGGAGGGGCTCACCGCTGGGCTGTGCGGGCCTCTGGGGTGACACCCCTCAGGCCACGCCACAGTCTGCTGGATGCCTGTGGTCCTCAGTCGTGTGCGAGTCCGAATCCTGCCTCCCCTCCCCCTCTCCCCACCCACCTCGCTCAAGAGGAAAGTAAGACCTGAAAAAACACAAAAACACAGGACATGTATCTAGGACTGGAACAAATGTGAGTACAAGTCAAAGTTAAGAGGGCGAAGCTTCCAGATCCGTTAGTTGCGGTGTTTTCCTTTACCCGAAGAGAGAAAGTGCAGGCAGGCAGACAGACCGACACCTCCATTCAGGCAACCAGACCAGGCAACCTGGCGCTCTGAAGAAGCCTGATTCGGTATGAACCCTAAATCTTAACTTTGTTTTCTCTTGGAAAGAGAGAGAAGGCAAACTTCTCCTCTGCTAAAAAAAAAAAAAAAAAAAAAGCCAAGCACCCTGCCCCGCTCTCCACTTGCCATCCTAGAGCGGAAGGAAGGAAGGACTCACGTTATCAGACACACGGTCCTGTCCACGCGGCCCAGGTGGCTTCGGTGTGTAAAGCAGGCAGGACTCCACACCCGACCTGAACAGACGCTCTGTGTTACTTTCTTCTTGCCACCCAGGAATGCTGTGTCCTTTTGATATTATGACTAATAATTATATTTTCTGTCCCTCTCGGGCACGCAGCCTTCCTTTCCACGGGGAGCCTGCTGTCCGTGCTCCCCCCTGTCTTTTCCGCTCTGCACGTGGCTGACCTCTACTAACGGGGGGCGCTGGTGGGGGTCTCCGCTGTCGCTGTCCCTCTGCTGACCCTGTCCCTTTGTTTCTGTCCTGCGTCTCGGCGGCGGGCTGCGCGGGCAGCCTTCGGAGCGCGGCAGCCACCTCAACTCCAGCTCCCGGGCCTCCTCCAGAGCCAGCTCGGCGCGGGCCAGCCCAGTGGTGAGTGTGCGTCCTGCTCGGCCACCGTCCCGCTCCGTCCCTTCCTCCTCCTCCCCTCCGCTCTCTACCTCGCTGTCCTGCAGAAGGAGCCCTCCACCCCCTGAAAACCTAAACCCACCGTAAAGTGGGAGGGCTCTCCCCAGATTTATTTCAGATCTAAGCAAAAAGACAGTTGGGAAAAATGCTCCCAAATTTAGAATATAGTTACGTGATACCAGCATTGCGTTGCCAAATAGCTCAAGTTCGCGGTTATCAAGAAGTTAACGGTGCCTGGCGCTGGGGGTCTTCCTGGGAAGGAGGGAAGCCTTGCCCAGCGGGGGGCAATGCAGCCAGGTGCACAGGTATTGTTTTTTTTATGAGTGAAAAGATGGAAGGATTGGCTTTCAACATTTTGTTTGTAATGGCGTCTGTTACTGGACCCAGATGGTTTTTTAAAATCAAGTATCGCCCAGAAGGGTCATGGTGTTCCTAGCTCTGCCCCGTCCCGCACTCCCTCGTTGGCTCTCCAGTGTTCAGTATCCAAACACTGCAGGGGCTCCTGGGGGGCTCAGTCGGTTGAGCGTCTGACTTTGGCTCAGGTCATAATCTCGCAGTTCGCGAGTTCAAGCCCCACATCAGGCTCTGTGCCGACAGTTCTGTACTAAGAGAGGATTCCGTGTCTCCCTCTCTCTCTGCCCTTCCCCTGCTCACGCTCTGTCTCTCTCTCCCTCTCTCAAAAAATAAACATTAAAAAAAATGTTTAAAAAGAAAAAAAAAAACTACGGAGCTGCCCTCCTGTTCCTCACCGTCTAGTCCCCAGCCTCTCAGTGTCCTTGTTACGTATTTTTCCCAGGGTCTTTGCAATTTCAGATGCTTTGTACGAGGCTACCGTGCATTCTGCGTACAGTAAGGCTGAGCAGGACAGTTGCGCGGGGGCCTTCTGGGAACGGGCAGGCACAATGGTGGCCAGGAGCTGGGGCTGGGTGGCGTGCATGCCCGCCCCGCACGGCTAAGGACCGTGGCGCCCTCCGTGATAAACCGCGGCTGCAAGAAAGCAAAATGGGCAAAGTGGATCCCTTGCTCTGCTCCCCATTTAGGGAGAAGCGTCAATGTAGTTCTTAGTTACACAACACCACGATCAGATGTGTTGATGCCTAAAATTTAGGAAGCGTTCCTGCTAATCGAAGAAGAGGCCGTGGAGCTGGAGTCTCCACTTGCACAGATGCGCCCGTTGGGCGCTGGTGGTCTGTTTGTTTTTTAAATGAGAGACAGCCTTTTAAAGCCTTGAAGTTTCATGCAAATGGAGTTCTCCGCTGCTTCTGGGGAAGCAAGTAAAGCGGTCCCTGCAGCTGAGCGCGTGTGGTAGAGTGTGTGCTCCGCGGTCCCTGACTCCAAGGCCAAGGCCAGAGCCGTGCATCCCTGGGCTCGCACTGGTGTTTTCCCGGTGGCAGAGAAGGGTTCCTCTCCACCAGGTTCACATCGACATGAGGAAACGAGATAGGCCAAGGGGAGGAGGGTTCTCGTGAGAGAGCCTGCTGCCTTGTGGAAGTGAAGACTCCCCGCCCCGTGTAAACACAGGCGCCCGGACCTCCTCTGCACACGCTTCCCGCGCCCACCAAACCCCCTCACAGCCATGTGAGCACCCCCATCCTGGAGACGGGCCCCGAGGAGAGTCGGAGAAGCCGTGGCCTGAAGGAACGCGCAGCCGTGCCAGGAGGGGGCAGGACCCACGTGCCGGAACAGGAAGGTCATGTTCAAGATCATGCAGCTTACGTCTTTAAAATCGGAAGTTGCTTTCCATGCAAAGTCGGTAAGTGCCCGGTGAGCACTTCCTGCGAACTAGATCCCTGCTCAGCGAGGTCACGGCGTGCTGCCCTCACGTCCACTCTCCGTGGGGTCCGTGTGGCCTGTGGCAGCGCAGCATATACAGACTCGGCCACATGCAGCCCTCGGACCCCGGGGAATAAGCGATTCCATGATCAACTCAGCGGAGAGTCACACGAAGCCCTCTCACGCTCGCTCACCTTTTGGAAACTAACAACAGTGTCTGCAGTTGGCAGAACGTGGCTGTGGCCTGGCTCGCGAAGTGTCCCCGGCTCCCTCCGCACACGCCTGGGTGACCGCTGGGACGCATGGAGCTGTAAATGCCACGATTATTTGACTTCTCGGGCATCGTGATGAAGTCACAGAATAACGGGGCTCTATCTAGTCCCTTCGACTGAGGAGACTGGAGTCTGATACAAATTTCTGTGCGGTAGGCTTCCTACGTTTGTGAAAAATTTACCCACATGGAACGGGGTTTAGTGGGTCACCGTGACCCGAGAGGCGGGCGCTAAACGTGCCCCAGGGGCCTGGTGACCAGCGATGGACGGCCTCCCCGTACCCCCGCTGCGCCCAGACTCGGAGCCCCCGCGTTGGGGAGCGTCTCCAGGCGCCATCGCGGGGACAAAGCCAGGGGAGCGGAGGCTTCGAGGGCCCCTCTGACTCTAACGCTCTCCCTCGTTTTCATTCTCTGTTTTGACAGCCAGGGAAACGTACCTGTGCTTCCCTGTGGCTTCCCCGAGCTCCGAACGCAAGGTGGGCAGGAGAGCTCACAGTGTGGGAGACTGAGCTCACCTCCCAGTTCATTACAGACACTCAAGCCACCTTTCCCTTCCCTGAGTGAAGCGCTCATTCACCAAGGTCAGCGGCTGTTGCACCTGCTGGCACATCGAACAAGCAAAGGTCAGCGTCTCGCAGACCGTGGGACGGGCCACTCTCCGGCTCCGTCTGGGCGTGGAAGGAACCAGGGACCGGCCACTTTCTTCCCCTTGCAGTTCCACGCCGGTGGCCCCTGGGGAATGATCCGTGGCCTGGTGACTCATCAGGAATGTGGAGCAGGGGAGTGTGAGGGAGGACAGGGAACAGGAGTCTCTGGGAAGGAGATAGGATGGGGGGAGGGACAGTTCTAGAAGGCTGGGTGTGGAAGAAAGACTGGTGCCCCAGGGGATGGGGAAGGGGCACTCTTAAAAGAGCAAAAGTAACACGAATGGAGGAAGTGATCGCTTGTCCCCCTTTAAGAAAATAAGGATGTCTCAGCAACCAGAGACCCCCCCACACACACGCGCGCACACACGCACACACACACCACTTGGTGCTCTGGGCGTTGTGGGAAAGCGGAGAGGATGTCCGCCCCATCTTGGGACCTTATTCTCGTTTTCCCCATTCTGGAGATAAGCTATATGTTCTTCTCCAGCAAGTCTGCAGTCTTTCCCTAGAGGAAGCCGTTGAGTACCTAGTATGTGCTAGGCACAGGGCTACAGTGGTGAGCAGACACGCCTGTTCCAGTCCTCACGGATGCGTAGACTGGAGGAGACGGGCTGGTGGCAAATGGCACACACAACGCAAAACTCACGGGGACAACTGCAGGAGGCTTTCAGAGTTGAAATCAGGAGTCTCGATGGTCCTGGCCTGGGGCCCACACAGAGGGCCTCACCTGGTGGAGCCCACACGTCTGTGGCGTCAGGGCCCCGGAATCCTGCCAGGAGCCCGGGGAAGCTGCCCGGGTTCTGAAGTGTCCCATCAGAAATGTCCTGAGCAGAGCCCCGATTCATGTCCCCCGTGTGCGTGTAGAGAAAACATGAGTGACGGAGCCTCCAGCCAGTTTGAGCTAGAAAAACAAAAGACTGTAGTGACTCATGTTTTGTGTTGTATGAAGGGGCAGGGGCGGGGACCAGGTGGAAAAACAGGTCATGCGTTCTGACTACAGGAGTTCAAGGATAAGTTGTTCAGGAGAACGTCATTATTATTGCACTAAAAGCGAACATTTCCACGCTAATGGAAGACTTTACTGCTATTTATGTTTGAAGGAAAATTCCCCCAAGAATGGGTGTTTTCTGAGCAGGGTTCATGTCTGTTTGTCGAGAGGGACCATGTGCTGACATTGCTTCTGTGGTCCTGTTTCCCATCCAGGGTCTGGGGTTGCCCGGCTGGGGGCTGGGGACACCACGGGGAAAGTTCCATTGCGCCTGGCGCCTCTGATAAGGCCCGTCCGTGCCCTCCCGCTGTATTCTGTCTCCAGGAAGCTGGGCAGGCCAGGTCGTGACAGGGAAGGCCTGGAACTTTAAACCTCAGCAGACGTTACGTTTAAGCGAGCCTTACCCACATGCTCGTATGGACACGATGCCGGAAGGTTGGAACTAATAAATTATTTAATATGCTACTTTGAGCACTTGTTTGTGAAAGGAAGAGTTGCCATGATTAAAATTCAACAGAAACTGTTTAGAAGTGACTCCTTCTAGTGGATTTTAGAAGAGGTCTTTGTGTACACTCGCTCGTGATTATAAAACGCTAGCACACACGTTTCCTAAATCTGTTGCTGCGAACGTTTCACGCTGACCTGAGATGTTTGGAATTGCTCAGGACAGAGGAGTAGCAAAGTGCTGGCCTCCCGGATGTGCGGCACGGCTGCCGTGGGTCAGGGAGGCCCCGAGGCTCGTCCCGGCCCCGAGCTGGCGTGGGCCCCGGTGTCCTGCAGCAGGTGCGGGGACAGCATCCCCTGGGTCTCTGTCTGATCTGTGTCTACACCACGGTGCTCCCCGCACTGTGCCCTTCGGCAGCTAGGAGGGTGTTCACAACGTTTTTCAAATCCGTTTCTTTACATATTATTTTCAGAGGTAAAGTGCGGTGCTTTATGTTGAAATCCGACACACGGTCCCGGGTGACTTAACTGTCCCTTTGTTTAGGGGAAGGCGAGGAGTGCTGGATGGAGTGAGTGCAGGTGCGGTGGGCTCCAGGGCCCGCGCCACTCAGCTCCATACAGGCTGCCATCTAGTGGCCGCTGAGGGGACTGCGGTGGCGCTTTCCATGCGGTCCTGGTACTTCTGTTTCAGGAAGGCAGGCAAACACACGCCTCCTTTGTCATTCAGAAACAGACAAAATGGCACCCACCCTGACACCCACACGAGACGTTGGACACAACAGTTAAGCGGAGACTGGCTTGATTTTTTCCTTGCTAGATCTCTGCTTGAGACACATCCTAAATTTCCATGTTCTGAGTTAACGTATTCTGAGCAAAGGCTTTTTTAAAACTATTTTTAAACTTTTTTTTAAACTAAAGAGCTAGCAGTGGTTCTAGGTTTTTTTTCCTTATTTGATGTTTTGCAAATTACAAAAATAATGTTTATGTGGACGGTATCCAGTGAAACAGTACAGAACAAAACTGTGTTTTCGGTCTGGTGTATATTCTTTCTTCTCTTTATCACAGGAAATACTAAAAAATGCAGGGTCCTTCTTTTGCAGGCACAGATATAGGTGAACAGAGGATTTCTGGTGTTTCGTGTATACGTATGATATTTATCTGTTGCTGGCAAGCGGTCGGAAGAGATTCTGTATAAACTGCAGAGCAGAAAGCAGCAGGCTTTTCGGCAGTAGCGTGACAGTCTGTTAAACTGGGCTTCACATTCGACCGATAGTTAAATTACCCTCCTTACTTTCGTTAATATTTGTTCTGCAAACTAACTGATTCTGGGGAACGAAGGCGTCGGGCCCAGGAGACTTAATCCATCGATTCCCCTGCAGAGCAGTTGCTATAGAGTCAGCTTTTCTTTAGTGATTTGCCGTTGTCAGCGCCCTTGAAATGCTCAGTCATCATAACTCGGAACATCGGCCCAGGGCTCTGTGGGGCTCTGCCAGGGAGGGGGGGGGAGACCCACCCTGATCGAAGACCACCCGGGACCCCAGGATATCCGCATTAGGCTGACGTGGCATGCATATCCGAAAACATAATAATTCTAGGCGTGCATTTTTACACATACCAAACACGCATACCAACGAATGGCACACTGGTGCGGCACACTGCGGGAGCGTGTGACCCTTGAGCTTGGCTGAGCTGAGAGCTGGTTTCAGAAACTACCTTCTTCCGGATCGATCGAGTATTCTGTAGGATTCCACTGCAGCCTCTTGGTTGTCTGGTTCGCTCTTATATTTGCTGCGTTGTTTTACTGTTTGCTTTAGGTGTCCTGCCCTCGAAAAGAAAGGTGAAGGGGTGAGCGGTTTGGAGGAGAGAAGGTGGCCGTTAGTGAGCCTTGCGGGAGTGGGGGACGGGATGGTGAGGCCATGGGCTTCCAGCCCTGTGTGGGCCCAGGGTGGGCACAAGACAGGATCAATTGTCTTTACAAGAGATCACAGCCTTTATTAAGGCGCCCGGACCAGTGCTTGGCCCCTGCGCCCTCGCACTGTCCCGTGCACAGCTTCTCGGTGGGCTGTTGGCATGTGCACGAGCCGCTCTGCCGTGGCCTCCGACCCGGCTCTGGTGGGATTCCTCCTCGGGTGGTCTGTGCTGTGAGCCTGCAGGGGTACCTACCCAGCCCCTGGTCACCCGTCCGGCCTACTGAGTCAGAGCCCTGGTCTGTGCTCACACGTGCGCCCGCAGTCGGCTCCCTGGAGGTCAAATTTAGGAACATCTGAGCTACAGGAAGGAGGATAGGAGATGTGAGAGGAAAGGCATGATCCCTTGTCAGCTTCGGAAGCCCAGAGGTTTTGGACACAAGCGAGTCCCAGGCTTTCTCACCCGCTGTGACCTTCCCAGTGGGCTTCCGGCAAGGAGCCCTCAACGTGCAGAAAAATGAACAAGTCGCCCTTTGGAGTAGCCTCCGCCTGCTGACCCTGAGATGTCCCTGAGGTGCAGGGTCTCCCTTGGGGGCGATGCCCTGGGTCCCACTGAGACTCCCGCCTGGGGAGGGGGCAGAGCAGCCTCAGAGACACGTGCAAACAGGAGACTCGTAAAAGCCAAATGTGAGGGGGGGTCCTCACTTTTCACCTGGTGGATTCTCCCGTGCCTTGACCCCCCGCCCCCTCCAGCTCCCCACGTCTGGGCATCAGTCCAAAGACGGTTAAGCCCCAGCCTTCACACGGCCTCTGTGACTCACAAGTAGGAAAACTTCGGCCCGGTTCCTGCTTCGGAGACCCAGGCAGCGGTTCAAAATGAGGACGCTCTGGTCGCGTCTCCAGCCCCAGAGACTCCTGGTCCTGCTCTCCCGCCGTAGCCATAGTAACGGGAGGGGGGGTGAACAAGCTGGGTGCTCGCCATCCCCTCCCACATCGGGGACCAGCACACAACTGTGGAGTCTGAGAAGGACGCCTGTCCTGTTCATCAGCAGATGCCTGACGACCAGGCTTTCTGCGGTCAACGTGTGCGTCGTTTAGCATCGTGCCCCCCCAGGAAATGAGGATCATTAAAAACCCCCACACGGTGAAGTTCGCGCTGGCCCGCCGAGCTGCCCGTGAGGCCCTGCTGTGCCCACACTGCCTGGCAGAAGCCTCCCCCAGGGTCTCGTTGGCAAAGCGGATTTTACATCACAAAGGAAGCTCATGTTTTACCGTTACCGCCATGCCCTCTAAATCCCTATTATCCGCTCAGTGATCTTACGTATTTAGTATTTGTCCACTTCCCCCCACAGGTTGAAGAGAGACCAGAGAAGGATTTCACCGAGAAGGTAAGGAATTTGCATAAATCTTTATGCTGTGTCGTTGCTGAACGACGCGGGGCCCAATGTCTGCCGATGAAATTAACAAGAAAATGTGTCGGTTCGTCTTTAATAAGGATCGTGTGTGGCGCACCGGCCGGCGTCACAGCCGCGAGGGGTCCCCGGGGCTCACTTGCAGCGAGTGTGTTAAACCCCGCAGAGCAGCAAAGGCGTCCCCCCCCCCACCTTACGCTCCAGGGTCGCGTAAGGTTAATCCAGACAAATTCCCGGGCATCCATGAGGCCCCTCAGAGTGAACCTTCTTTGTCGCTTTCCACGAGCCACTGACGATTTTCCGATTAAACGCTGAATTCAAGCAAAGGTTCAATAATAGCAGACCCACAAGTAATTTTGGTTTCGTCCGAAGTCACATTCCGTCCTTGCAACCTTGCAGGGGTCTCGTAGCCTGCCCGGCCTGTCCGCTGCCACGCTGGCTTCCCTGGGCGGGACTTCCTCCCGGAGGGGCAGCGGGGACACCTCCATCTCCATGGACACTGAGGCATCCATTAGGGAGATCAAGGTAAGGCTGCCTCTACCTACTTACGACCTAGAGCAACCTGTTACGAAAATCGGTCTTCAAGTATGAATTCGTAAAGTTCCGGATCTTTCTTCTTGGTCCCATCTCCCCCGCCTGCCATAAACAGGTGTTCTAGGCGCCCGCAGGAAGCCATGCCTGCCTGCCCCATGCTAGCAGGGCAGACAGGTGCCCGCGCCCTGCGCGCCCCCTCAGCTCCCCGGGCACACCCGGGGCCCTCACCACGCCACGCTGCGTGCTTGGCCCCCTCTGCGTGCCGGCACGCGTGGACGCTCAGTCTCCGTTGTTTGGAATGTGTTGGACACCAGATCACTCACTCCCCGCTCCCAACACCACTTTCCCCTTTCCGCGTCCCCCACCCTCTGCCTGGAACGCACCCCCCTTTTCTATTCGTACGCTTTCACTAGATCTCGTCCTGGGGCCTTGGTCATTTTTTTTCTTCTGCCGCTGGAACGCAGACGTTTTTCTCTGCTGCACCCTTACCACTCAGTGCGAGGCCACCGTGAGTGTGTGAGAGAGAACATAGTGCTGTTTGTTGACGTAACTAGGAAGCTCAAGGTACGGGCACTCGTGTCGTCTGGAGAGCAGAGCCAAGGCCAGAGGGGGAAGCGTAAAGGGTCGGGATTGGCTCTGCCGACGGAAGAACTTCCTAATAATTAAAACTGGTTAGGGGGCGCCTGGGCGGCTCAGTCAGTTAAGCGTCCAGCTCTTGACTTCAGCTCAGACCATGATCTCACAGTTTGTGGGTTCAAGCCCCACATCAGGCTCTGTGCTGACAGGTTGGAGCCTGCTTGGGATTCTCTGTCTCTCCCTCTCTCTCTGCCCCTCCCGCGCTCATGTGCTCAGTCTCTCTCTCAAAATACATAAACTTAAAAAAAAAAAAAACTGGTTAAAAGGCGACCCCGCTGCCAGTGGTGTCTGCACATCTGGGTGACCATTTGCCAGGGAGCTCAGAGAAGGGGTGCGGCATCAGGCAGGGTTTGATCTAGGTTCCCTGAAGATGCCTTCAGAGTCCTGTGCTTTGTCAGAACGGTTTTTTTGACTGCTCTTCCTACGACGTCCACGCAGCCTCCCTTGGCCTCCAGCGGCTCGTCCCTCGTTTCATTTGCTGTGTCCAAGTAGTTCGCTGCAACCATAACTCGTCTCTGCCCTTCGTTCTGAGAGCACCATTCATTTGCTCAGCGAGCGTGTGTTGAGCGTCTGGCTCATACCAGACACCAGGCGCCAGGAGTGCGGTGGTGAACGAGGCCAGCCGGGCAGAGATTCGGAGCTTCACAAACGCAGGCACTGAGCTTGGCTGCGTCCCAGCTGTCGTATTTTACTGTATGTAGCGCGAGCGAGGACCCCGGAGAGCTGGAGTGAACTGTAAAATATCAGTAAAATAACTCGTTCATTTTCAGAAACTCTTTTGCTTGTTTTATAAAATTGTGCACAAATAGGGGCGCCTGGACGGCTTAGTCAGTTGAGCGTCTGACTCTAGATTTCGGCTCAGGTCATGATCTCACAGATCGGGCTCTGCACCGACAGTGTGGAGTCTGCTTGGGATTCTCTCTCTCTGTCTCTCGCTCTGCCCCTCCCCTGCTTGTGCGTGCTCTCTCTCAAAATGAATAAATTAACTTAAAAAAAATGAAGAAATAAAATTAAGTGTGTAAAAATATGGTCATATAGACCTAAATTTTATAAAATTTAGTGAAAATATCATATGAGATACCTCAGTCTTATTAATCTTTGTAGTTTTGAAATTGATTTTATTTTCCTTTAACACTTAAAAGGAAAAACAAGGAAAATCACTTGCTCAGACTCCCTGAATGAAGGAAACCCCCAGAAGTAGAAAAGATTTCAGGAACTGCTCTCTTTTTTCTGTTTTTAAAATTTTTTTAATGTTTATTTTTGAGAGAAAGAGAGAGAGAGAGAGCAAGCAGGAGAGGGATAGAGAGAAAGGGAGGCACAGAATCTGAAGCTGCTCCAGGCTCTGAGCTGTCAGCCTGACGCAAGACTCAAACCCACGAACCGTGAGATCATGCCCTGAGCCGATGTCGGACGCTTAACCGACTGAGCCTCCCAGGCGCCCCGAGAACCACTTCTCTTTCTTTATGACCGTGCTCCCTTTTCCCCTTGATGTCATTCGCCTCTTTTGCCAATTCCTAGGAACTGAATGAGTTGAAGGACCAGATTCAGGACGTAGAAGGCAAATACATGCAGGGGTTGAAGGAGCTGGAGGTACCCGTTTATGGAAGTGTGGGCTTGTGGTATTAACCGACTTAACCTTCAGAAATCCTAACGACCTTCAGACTGCATGCGTGCTCCCAGGAGCCTCCAGACCACAGCATTCAACGTGGCAGGGATGCCGGCGTGGGCTTGCACCACGGGCCTCTTGAGCGTTCTCCCAAATACAGCTTTTGAGCCAAGACCCGGACACGATAACCCTCAGTAGAAAAACTAACACGCTTCCTGATGCACGTTTTGTACTCCCTCCGTGCCCCCCCCCCCCAGCGTGAGCCCAGTTTCTCCCTTCCCACAGAAGCGTGTCTGGGTTTTCTTCACTTTCCATAGTCGTCACGTACAAACAGCTTTTCACTCAGTTTCCTTCTCAAAATATCTGATGTCCGCCAGTGAGGCAGTCCGTGCTTCTGTGCTTTTGAAACATCGCAATTACGCGCACGCTGTAAAATTTCACTAGTTGAAGCAGCGTCTGAAGGGGCACCATCTTGGATTTATGTGAGTAAACACACCCCACTTTGCGAATGTGGAATCACCGCGTTGTGCCCACCAGGAGATGCAGTTGCCGTGGTCCCCAAAGTTAAGGCGGACAGTCGCGGACTGGGATCTCCGTGGATCTAGCAATGGGAGGCAGACCTCTTCCTTCCTTCTCAGCTCCCCAGAAAGTGCCCCCAAAAGACCCCGAGTTTAGTGTCCTGAGGGCACCAAACAGGGGACATGTTGGCTCTAAAATGACTGATTCATCACTGGCATGTTTATCACCTCTCTTTGAAAAGGGGGAAATTTCGACGGCTCTCAGTGCATGTGAAAAGGGAGTCACTGACCCAGCCGAGGGGCCACTGCTCCCTAAAATCGTTGCCCTGGTTCGCACGTGCAGCCAGCGCCCACCTCCCTTTGGCACTGGTGGTTCACTCCCGGAGATTCGCTGTCCCCGTTCTGGGGTCACCTTCCCCCGATGGTGCTCTGGGAGGTGGGTGCCGGCCTGTGCCGTGGCCTGGCCAGCTCGGGGGTGAGCCGCAGCAGGGCCGTGTTGATTTTGCGGCCCTCTTTCAAAGGAATGCCCTGTGAGTCCCGAGGTCAGGGCACACCTGCCCGCGCTCAGAGCCTGCCCGGCGTGCGCTGATGGCCGTAGAAGCATCTTCCCCCCCAGACACAATTAAGAGCTAACTTTCTGAGTGAATAACCCATCTTCTGAGCGGTTCGTAACTAAATGGACCAAAGCGAAAAGCGAGAATTTCTGTGCATTTGAAATGACCCTGTGTTTCCTATCCTGGTTCATTTGCTCTAAGAAATGAAGTCTAAAATTAGGGCTGGGTTTTTCTGTTTTGTTTTGTTCTTTTGTTGTTGTTGTTTTCCCAAGACCACTAAGCTGATCTCCCTTTTGTTTTCTTGCTATAATCTCAAACATGACGTGGCGTCCGCAGGACTCGCTGGCAGAAGTGGAGGAGAAATACAAGAAGGCCATGGTGTCCAACGCGCAGCTGGACAATGAGAAGACAAACTTCATGTACCAGGTGGACGCGCTGAGGGACATGTTGCTGGAGCTCGAGGAGCAGCTGGCTGAGTCCAGGCGGCAGTGTGAGGAGAAAAGCAAAGTAAGCTTCCGGGCGAGAGGGGGCGGCCGCGTGCTTGGGGTAACGGAGCGTCTGTGGAGTGTGTGTTTGGGGTAACGGAGCGTTGGAGGAAAGCGCATGTGTTTATGTGGATGTGTGTGTATGTGTGTGTTTGTATATCATCAGTTTTTTTATTTTTTTTTAATTTATTTTGAGAGAGTGTGTGTGTATATATATACATATACATGTGTATGTGTGTATATATATATATATATATATTTATGCATCAGTGGGGGAGGGGCAGACACAGAGGGCGAGAGAGAATCCCAGGCAGGCTCTTCACTGTCAGCACAGAGCCTGACTCAGCTCGAACTCACCAATGTGAGATCATGACCTGAGCTGAAATCAGGAGCCAGATGCTTAACCGACTGAGCCACCCAGGTGCCCATGGTCGTTTTTTTAAAAAATGTTTTAATATTTATTTATTTTTGAGAGACAGAAACAGAGCACGAGCAGGGGAGGGGCAGAGAGAGAGGGAGACACAGAATCCGAAGCAGCTCCGGGCTCTGAGCTGTCAGCACACAGCCTGACGTGGGCTCGAACTCAGAAACCACGAGATCATGACCAGAGCCAAGGTCGGACGCTCAGCCGACTGAGCCCCGCGGGCGCCCCTCCTTGTCGCGTTTCCAAATCAGAGAGAGGTTCCTCCTACGTCTGTGGCGCTGCCACCTCCCACAGGCCCCCCGCGCGGGCAGCCTGGGCTACGGCAGCCCCCCGGGGAGGGGCCCCTCCTGGGCCCTGCCGGCCCGCAAAGTGTCGGGAGCACCTGTCCGATGCACCGGGTCCTCAGGGAGAGCTCCCAGGAAATCAGGAAGTGCAGAGAAGTGGCCTCGAGTTGCGAAAAGGCCTTGAAGGCTGTGATGACATGGTAACAGGTAGTCTGCCCCAAGGTCAGTGTAAGTCACGGGAACGTGGACTAGGAAGACAGAGAGTGTGGCCGCACCACCCGTCAACGCTGTTTCCTCCCTGGTAGGAGTTCGAGAGGGAAAAGCACGCCCACAGCGTCCTGCAGTTCCAGTTTGCCGAAGTGAAGGAGGCCCTGAAGCAAAGGGAGGAGATGCTGGAGGTGGGTAGCGCTTCCTGCTTTTCTTCTCCTTTCGTGGCTTAGGAATGTTTGGTGGGTTCGTGATGAAAGTTAACCGGTTTCTCGAAAATTCAGAGGTGAGGCTAATTCGTCATCATGCGTCACGTAAGGAAAACAGCCCCTTTTGTTGGTGAAGATTTTCATTCCTTTTTTTTAATGTTTATTTATTTCGAGAGAGAGGGAGAGTGTGTGTGCACGCGCGAGCAGGCGAGGGGCAGAGGCAGAGAATCCAAGCAGGCTCCACGCTCGGCGCAGAGCCCGACGCTGGGCTCAGTCTCACAAACGGTGAGATCACGACCTGAGCTGAAGTCAAGAGTCAGTTGCTTAACTGACTGAGCCCCCCGGGTGCCCCGAACAGTGTCATCTTTTGGTAGCTTCGTGTTTGTTTTGGGAGGTGTGGCAGACAGAATAATGGCCCCGAAGATGTCCACGTCCTGATCCTTGGGACCTGTGGATGTGACACCTTACCCAGCCCAGGGGACATTGCAGGTGTGATTAAGTTTAAGGCCCTTGTGATGGGGAGTTGGCCCTAAATCATCCTGTTATCACAGGGTCCTTGTACAGGGAGGCAGGGGAGTCCAAGGCAGCAGTAGGTGGAGGTGTGAGGGGGACGCAGAGGCTGACGCCGTGGGAGGAAGGGCCGTGAGCCAAGCAATATGGCGGCCTCTGGAAGCTAAACAGAAGGGGAGGGTACAGGTTCTCTCCTAAAGCCTCCGGAAGAGAATCCAGACCTGCCTGCCCCTTAACTCCAGTGCGTGAGACTCATTTTGGCCTCCTGAGTTCCAGAACTCTCAGAGAGTAAACCGGTGTCGTTTGGAAGCCGCTGAATTTGCAGTAGTGTGTGACGTTCGCCATGGGAGATCCATACAGGCTTGGTTCTAACTTTTTACCTTGATCAGAACTTTAGTGCCTATCAGTAAGAATGTCACCCAGGCAGGATTTCTGCCTGTGCTGTGGCAGCTGGGGGACAAGGCGGAGGAAAAGACTCCAGCGAGCAGAGAGTCGAATCGAATCAGGGCTGATACAGGACCTGGCGCTGGTGTTGCCGGCTCTCTGGGGCTCACTGCGACTCACTGGGGGCTCTCTGGGGCTCACTGGGGCTTGCTGGGACTCTCTGGGGCTCGCTGGGGCTCTCTGGGGCTTGCTGGAGCTCACTGGGGCTTTCTGGGGCTCCCTGGGACTCACTGGGGCTCTGGGGTTCACTGGGGCTCCCTGGGACTCTCTGGGGCTCACTGGAGCTCGCTGGGACTCTCTGGGGCTCACTGGGGCTCGCTGGGACTCTCTGGGGCTCACTGGGGCTCGCTGGGACTCTCTGGGGCTCGCTGTAGCTCACTGGGGCTCCCTGGGGCTCACTGGAGCTCACTGGGGCTCCCTGGGACTCTCTGGGGCTCGCTGGGATTCTCTGGGGCTCCCTGAGGCTCACTGGAGCTTTCTGGGGCTCTCTGGGGCTCACTGAGGCTCTCTGGGGCTCCCTGGGGTTCTCTGGCGTTCTCTGGGGCTCTCTGGGGTTCTCTGGGGTCTCTGGGGCTCCCACTGAGGCTCTCTGGGGCTCCCTGGGGCTCTCTGGTGGTCAGAGCTCTCCGATTATCCTTGCCCTTTGTCTTCTCGCTTAACCCTTTACCTGCTTGCTTTCTATCCGTTCCTCTGCCTCAGGAAATCCGACAACTACAGCAGAAGCAGGCGAGTTATATCAGGGACATTTCTGACCTTCAGGAAACCATAGAGTGGAAAGACAAGAAGATAGAGGTAGGCCTCCCGCGTCCGCAGCTGCGCCCATGGGCAGTCTGCCAGCAGATGCAGTGCTTTCCGTCTCTGGTTGGCAGAAACACTGGGATGAGCCTGCATGCGGCCCCATGTGACACAAAATCATAACACAGAGAACACCCTGGCTTCCTCCAGCTGGCACTAACCCTGAACTTGAAGCTGACTTCCATCAGGCGGTGGGCATCTCATCGACAACCCCTGGGCCCTCCGCCTGCACCGAGAGGAGCGAGGAAGGCACGCTAGGCCAGGGCGACCTCGGGAAGGCTCAGAGGCCTCTTGGATTCTCTGTCTGGCATTGCCTGGACTTTTCTTAAAGGCATTTGGGGAAGCCTCAAGGTGGCAGGTGCTATGCCCAGAAATGTGCCCACGGAGGCCTGAGGCCCCCCTTTAATGAGAAAGGCAGCCCACCCGCCTTTAGGAGTGAAGAGTAGGAAGGAACCCACTTAGGGTGACCACCATGCTTCCTAATGACAAATGTCTTCCAGAACCCAGTGGCCTCCATGGCGCCAACGCGGGTCTCTGATGCTGGAGCGCGCTGTCTGTCCGCGTGCTTCGTAAGGCTGCCACGCTCACTCAGGACATGGCGAGCACGCGCGTCTGCTTCAGGACCACTTTGTGTTTATCCGGGACCACAGACGCTGAGCATCAAGTATAGAAATAGTCCCAAGTTGCTCCAAGAGTGGTCACCTGGGGTTTTCTTAAGCATGTATTCTTATGCCTCATTTATCTTTCATTTAAATGGGTACATGGCTCTGCTAATTCTCTCACCGAGCTAGAGCACTTTGCAAATACAGCAGCCTCCAGATGTTACTGCTTTTAAAGGAAGCATGAGGCAACGTTTCTCAGCTGGCATAAATTAATGAGAAGCTTATTACTTGCATTCTGCCTGTCTTTAAGCGTCTGCGACACACAATGCCTTAACTCTGTTGGTGTTTTATGTAGCGGAAGCCGCCTTATTCCCACTTCAGTCACCTGCTCACCCGCGCCAATCTTCTCTCTCTCTCTCTGCTCTGCTCACACTCAGGCTTTAGAGAGGCAGAAACAGTTCTTTGAGTCCATAAGGAGTGACCGAGATGATCTTAGAGGAGAAGTAGTCATGCTGAAAGAGGAATTGAAGGTATGAAGCCTAACTGTAGTGGAAACGAACAAACCCACGTGACGGCAGATTCTGGGGTCCTCGACGGTGACTGTGTGTGTGAACTGGTGTTAGTTAATTTTGTGTCATTGGTTTTAGTTGTGTTTTTTTGTTAATGTTATTTTTGTGAGAGAGAGAGAGAGAGAGCATGCGCAAGCGGGGGAGGGGCAGAGAGAGACGGAGACACAGAATCCGAAGCAGCTCCAGGCTCCGAGCTGTCGGCACAGAGCCTGACGCGGGGCTCGAACCCGCGACCGCGAGATCGTGATCTGAGCCGAAGTCTGGCACTTAACTGACTGAGCCCCCCGGGCGCCCCAGATTTTAGTCCTGTTAATTACAAATCTTGGGCTCACTGACACTAAAGAGACACACCGAGTGAACGTAGGGTCCCTCGGGTCTGTTTACAAGCATATCTGATCTCAAAAGCAACTCTGATTTCCAAGAATTTTCTAGATTTTTTCTCACACGCATTAATAAATCCTCCAGGACATTACTCAGTTAGAGAACGTGTGTGTTTCTTTATACGAAAGACTCAAATTGAAAGACTTCTGCTGAACAGCGGTGCGGGTAAGGCCCACACTAATTAGACTTTGAGGCCCAGTGGTTTGAGGAAAGTTCCACGTCCTATTTGGGCCAAGTCAAGGGGTCTTCAGCTGCTGGCTGGACACTGAGTTAAGAAAAACAGACTCCGGGTGGGTTCTCAGCATTGTAGGAGGCAGAGTTGGGAGAGGGTAGGGCCCTGGCAAATTCCTACATCGGCGGTGGGAACATGTCAGTGTCAGCTGCATACTGTCAGGGGTCAAGGCCAGAGCGGTCAACCAGAGGGGCGGGTTTCTGTCAGTGCTCCTCCCAGGGCTGTGAGCCCAGTGCAGGGGCCTCCTCCAGGCTCAGGGAGACAGCGGGGGGGTCCCAGGGGAAGCGAGTGAGTCCGCGATCCCTCGTGAAGTCCACACCCTGGAGTTGCCAAGTGTTAACTGTTTTTAGAGTGTTTCGCTGTGATATGAGCATGAATTCTATTTCCTCTGAATATAGCAGGCATTCCAGCCACTTCTTCATTCCCTCTTTAGCATAAATTGTGCTTACTCCTTTTAGAACACACACGTAACCTCTTTCTTTATCTCTCTCTGTCTTTTTAAAGAATGAGCCCAGGGTTTTAAAAGTGAGGTCCCTTGACAGGGATTGGCTTGATGCCCTTTGTGGCAGCCTGCAGGCCACCACCTGCAGTGACAGAGGATGCCTGTTAATAGTGTCTTGCCTCCAGCACGTTAAGACACGGGATTGATTGGAGCCTGTAAGGAAGAGGCAGCCCCTGGAGGAAGACGTCCCAGATTTGTGTGTGTTGATAGAATACTTATGAGCATGGTGTCTACCGTTTCTCCGACTCTGTGGAAGTTTCTCGACTTGAGGAAAAATAGTTCCTTTTTAAGAATTATCAGTAAAACCGAGTGTAACCTAATATCAGTCAGCGAGTATTACACCGAGTCTGTTTTTGTTCCCAGAAACACGGAATAGTCTTCAATTCAGAGATCACTACCAATGGAGAGACGTCCGACCCCCTAAACAACGTTGGACACCCAGGTCCTACCAAGTTAACAAAAGAAGAGGTAAATGCTCTCAAGACGATGGGCGACGGGACGCTAGGTAAGTGCCGATTCTCCTTTGCGTTCTTTCATCTTCCGGTCAGCATTGGTGCACCTTCCATGCATTATTGAATTGGCGTAATCATCACTGATCAATTAACAATCACCCAGCATGCCATGCGTCTGTCACTTCATGGGAGTTTCCTTGCCGAACGCTGCGATCACCCGCGTGTGTTGCTGGCACGCGCCTCTGTGCTCACCACCGATGGCTGAAGAATACATTCCTCTTGCTTCTCAAAGCCGCCACGTGAAACTGAAATACAAGGGAAATCGTCTCGAAATTAAGGGACCGTTTGGGCAGTACCGTTTGCCTTTCTGCAGACAGGTGCCGAGTACGGCTTTTAACTTACCCCGTTGCAGATCTCTCAAAAGGTCAGAACGGCCAAGGCTGTAAAGTGGGTTAGTTAACCCTGTTGACAAGCCAGCGTTGCACATTCTAGACATACAGTGTTTTGAGGGCATAAGGTGTCTGCGGACAGCAGTTTGGGGCTTGTGACATATAGCCTGGCTGACATTCTCAAGCTGCCACTCAGGTGCCCCAGGTGGGGGACGAGTCGGACAGGTGGCCCCAGGCTGGGGAGGCAAGTCGGACAGGCAGCCCCAGGCTGGAGGTGGGGGCGAGGCGGACAGGCAGCCCCAGGCTGGGGGCTGAGTGTGGTCAGAGTGGGAGTTGTACCTTACCAACAAGAGTCAGAATATGCCCTCCCCTTTGTCAGAGGCGCTGTCCCTCTGTAGGTCACATTTTGTCTCTAAAAGAGTATAAATTGGGAAATCCAACAGATCGTAAGAATATCTGATGCAGTTTGCAAATACCTGAAGAGACTTACCCGTTGAGATTTGTCATAATATTTGGCTTTTGGATAAGCCTTCGGAATCCGGCACGCCGCCTGGAGTTGCAGGCCAGCAGATAGGGCCTGACTCGTCACATATGACCAGCTGCGCCCCTGCTTTTTTTTTTTTTAACATTTATTTATTTTTGAGAGACTGAGAGAGGCAGAGCACACGTGGGGGAGGGGCAGAGAGAGAGGGAGACACAGAATCGGTAGCAGGCTCCAGGCTCCGAGCTGTCAGCACACAGCCTGACGCGGGGCTCGAACCCACAAACCGTGAGATCGTGACCTGAGCTGAAGCCGGACGCTTAACTGACTGAGCCCCCCGGGTGCCCCTGCGCCCCTGCTTGTTACAGGGAGGCCAGAACACAGCCAGGGCCCATGACTTTGAGTTCCCCATAGAGGCTTTCACCGTACTCCCTTTTATTTATGGAAACGTAGAAACCTGTAGGCCCGCGCTTCTTGGGACTCGCTTCCTAGGGAGACACTTCATTTCCTTTATGACTGCTCCAAACACACGGCGTTTCATTGTGCATAAGTTGCTGAAAGAGGAGAACTGGACTGGTTTCCATCCTACCTTTATATTAGCTCTGTGAGCGGCTGGGAATTTGGCCATGCTGCTCTTGATCAAACATACATTTTATAAATCGTTGTTAACCATTTGAAACCAACCCTTCCAGAACCAGAAATATCACGTTTATAAGTGGTCTCCAAATGTTTTTTTGACCGCAAATCCCTATCAGTAAAGAATTATGGGAACTTTCCAATATGTATATTTTAATTTACATATATACATATGTATTTGCAGATTATGCGTGTACACATAGTGTTTCATCAGTACAAAGTGTGTATTATAAAAACATGTGCCCTGATAGACCTCTTTAAAGGGTGAAGCAAAACTAACTAGAAGTCCCCCTACTTTGCCCATTTTGTCTGGGGTAAGCGCACCCACCTGTGGAGATCACGGTCTCATAAAATTATCAGGCTTTTACTTCGCAGCAACATGGGGTCGAATACGCTGGGGGTGCGTTTGTTTGGAGAATCTAAACTGTACGCGTTGGTTCCAGAGTAGTAACATGGTTTTTTTTTAGTTTGTAATTCTTTAGTTGGTGAATAACTGATTGTTAATTAAGTGGTCATCTTGCCCTTGAGCATTGGCCTCTGCTAGAACACCCCCAGTCCCTTAGGGAATGGAGCAGGGGTGTTCTGGGCACAGGTGCTTCCTCAGAAATGCAGTAACTAGATGGGGGGGGTTGATTTCCTTTTACCTCATCTGAGCTATTTCAGAAGTAGCTCCCTCACGACTGAGCAAAGGCTGAGTTTCTTCAGGGAAACTGAAGGTTTCTGATTGCGTGAAGGGGGTTTTAGAGCCCTGTGGTGTGCAGCGCAGGTAGACAGCTGAGGAAGCCCAAGTAGCCCAGACGCGCCTTTGGAAATGAGAAGGGGGGACAGGAACTCTAGGTCATTCTCAAACCCCTCATTTAGGATTGTTTGGCTGCCTGATCCAGAGCTCTATTCGTTACAACATAACGGCACCCTTTGAAAATCAGTTCCCACAAAGATGGCACCGGCCGCCACTCTTGCCCGGCGATGGCGGCAGTGGCCTTCGCTGATCAGATGTTGGCTAACGCAATGGCTGCTTTGCCGCACAGAACTGGCGAGGGCTTCTGTTTCGTGTGATTCTCTGACGATTCTCTCTCCTTAGGAACGGGGTTGGGGAAGGGAGAGAGAACATGGGTTTACGCTGTAATATGTGTTGAGTGGTCGCCACATCACGGGGTCCCTTCAATTTTCTCAATGGTCTTTTAGGAAGAGCCAGTGAAGTGGAGGTGAAAAGCGAAATTGTGGAGAATGTGGGGGAAAAAGGAATCTTGCAGAATACTGAGCGAGAACAGCACAAAGAGGACACAGCCCGGGAGCGTGTGGACACAGAGATGCTCCATCCTGGTGGGAATGCCGAGGACCAGAAAGCCTCTGAAGACAGGGCCCCCTCGCTGGGAGTCTTAGCAAATGGTCCAGATGAGGAACAGGTTCAAAACCGGAGTCTAGAGAACGCTCCCTTCCTTGAAGACACAGAGCAGGTTGAGTCCACTGAGGTCATAAACACACCAGACGATAGGACTGGGGCTTCCCTGGAGCAGTCCAGCTGTCCGGGTGAATTAGATGGTGAGATGCCAAGTGCTGTGACCAGGCAGGACGGTTATAATGCCTTGGATATCAAAACCCAAAGTGAAGAATCTGCAGAAACACAGGAAGATTGGAAAACCAGCCTGGGAGTGGGTAGCACAAAGCCATGTCAAGACACTGCATCTCCACAAATATCTGAAGTTGGAGGGCTGGGCAGTGTAGACATGGGGGAGCAAGGTGGGAGCCCCACAGAGGGTGTGGCGGAGGCAGGGCTAACAGGGCTGGGAGAGCAGGTGGGCACAATAGCCTCCGGCCCCCCGAGGTATAGCGGTGACGCCGTGAGTGATGATGAAAAGCACGCAGTAGTTGCCCCCACAGAGTTGGACCCAAGCTCAGGGCATGATCTAGAGAAAGAGCCCACCAAGCAAGGAGTTGCTGAGCTCAAAGAGCTCCCGGTTGAGAGCATGGCGGTAGGTGGGGAGGGCGATGAAAAGGAGGACCAGGAAAGGGCTCTGAGGGATGAGAAACCAGTCCAGACGGAAGTGCAGAACATTCCTTGTTGCCCAGCAGCCAAAAGCAGTCCTCAGGGAGCGACAGGCCCAAGTGTGGCAGACCCAGAAAGCGAGCCCCTAGATACGAAAGAACCCGAGGAAGAAAAGAATGACCAAGAGGGAGAGGCACTGGATTCATCCCAGAAGAAGACGAAGAACAAGAAGAAGAAAAACAAGAAGAAAAAATCACCGACGCCTGTAGAAAGCCTAAAAGATGTTAAGAAAGAGTTAACCTTTCAGAACCCAGATTTAAGTGAAGTTAAGGAAGAAGAGCAGGTCAAATTTACTGACGAAAAATCAGCTGTCGAAGCCCAAGATGAGGCACCTGAAAGCCCAAGAAAGGAAAGTGTAGCAGGAAGCAGTGGAAATGTGGATGGTCCAGAAAATCCTAAAATTGAGTTGGAGGAAAAACTTAACCAAGAAGATAATGATGTAAACACTAAGGCAGGGAAAGAAGCAGCTGATGGCGACACACTGGGGCCGGGAGATGACACAACCCAGTCATCAGGCGCCAGTGCCAGCGATAAGGAGCCAGACGAAGCCATTGTAAGAGATGAGGCTAAAGAAGATGGCGCTGCTCTCAGCGTTCCAGAACCAGGGAGTGGAGGAGCGTCCAGCAGCGCCCTGATGGAGAACGAAAGTCCCCTCGAGGACATCAATGGTACCTCTCAAACAGGAAGTCCGGAGCAGCAGGAGACGACAGAACGTCCCAGTCAGATAGTCGGGAAGGTTGTAGAAAATGAGGATGACTTAACAGCCTCAGGGGAGTTGGGAGCCTCCGATTCAGACCAGCCCAGAGGCGGAAGTGAGAAGGGCAAAGCCAAAGAGGACTGTACGCTGTCGTAAGTGGCATGGAGGCTGGCCATCGAGGACTGCGCAGTAGGTCCGGCTGTCAGAGGCTCATCTGCTCTCTCCACTCTCTCGCTACAACGTTCCACATTGATATAGATGCACCATGTGACAATCAACCACCGAGCTGCCTACCACGTTGAGTTATAGACTGTTACTTGGGGATGTCTCCTTCCGCATTAAGCCTGTCACCCCGATTAGAAAGAAAGACACACTTGTAATCAGTATACGTTCTAACCGAGAGCGTTCCGGTAGTGTCAAACATAACGTACACTTCATATTTCTGCTTAAAATCAAAATAAAGCGATTTAGCATTTGCCTTAGGCTGATATTCTTGACCAAATCTGTCAGCATACAGTTGACCATACGGCATTCTGAGATTTCCATGGTGTAAGCATAGTGATATTTAAATTAATTTGTCTCGTTCAAATACGTGTACTTTCATATTTGATTTTGATGTGTACGTTATAACCTATGAGATATTTTATTTTAAAAGGAGATAAATGGCCAAATAGCATATAGGTCACTGCATGATAAGATTTGCACCTTAGGACAGTAATGCATCATGTTAGGGATAAGAAATAAATACCTTCCAGCACTGGGAGATCTTACTTCCCTTTACCTCATTTAAATATTTTATCTCAAACCAACACCTTTTGATCTCATTGTTAACGATACCCCGAATTTGTTTTGTAGATTTTGACCTCACTTTGTGCTGATTATGTACCAAAGTCATTTTATACAAAGATTTTTTTTTAAATTTGTTTCTGGAAGAGACGTATGTTGAAATTGCACTTCCTAATGCAGTATTTGTGTGGGGGGACCATTTCTAAAATTTATTTTTTTAACCTTAAAATGACTTCTCTTTCTATTTGTCTGTTATTGAAAAGAGCAATACAAAAGGTGGCCGTTTTGTGTGCAAACTACTAATTGGACTATAACCGGATATTTTAAATAGAGACTCACTTTTGGTGTTTTGGTATAAATATTTTCATTTGCTGTTTCTCAATATATTCTTATTGGAAAATTCTCGATTTGATCTTCCTGAAGGAAATATATCTTTTCTATATAAGGAAGCCTTTGAAAAAATTGTAAAGTTAAATAAAAAAATACTCGGATTACAAAGGACTGTACATTACGAATTCTGTGGACACTTTATGAGATTATATGAATCCATGTCGCTGTTACAAGATACAATTGAGTGCAAAAAAGACCAGAACCTCAATAAAACTTGAGGCAAGCGTGTTATTATGTAACTGAAATAATAAAAAAAACAAAATTTTATAATTTTACAAGCCTCTGATTCCAGTCTTTGGCCTACTTGAATTCTGACTGGCTACTACGTTCTACGTGATGCGATCTTTAAAGTAGTACCTACTTCCGGGCTGCTGATTCCCCAGTCAGCCTCGTGTGAAGGACTCATGCCTGATGCCCTTTGTCAGTAATGACTCAACTTCTCCCCTGGCCCCTAGGCCAGGGCTAGTGTTGGATCCTCCTGGGGAGAATTGAGATCTTCCGTCATAGACCCCTGTGATCTCTGAGTCTGGTGAGGAACCCCAGTTAACTCCAGTTAGCCCCATTCTGTTGCTCTGCTCACCTGTCCCAATACTTAGAATGTTTTGAAGAATATGGTGAAAATAAGCATTGAGTCTTCCTGTGTAAGTGTCCTGAGGTCGGGGACCCAATAAACCCTCTCCACCAGTGCCATCTACACGGACAAATACGAGGCTTGCTAGAGACTCAAGTCCGAGGGCTGCAAAGGACTTGAAAGGGGGTTGGCGGATGCCCGTAACTTCAGCAAAGCCATGTCCACCCTGGAATGCACGTTCGGAAACAGCTCTCATTCCTACTTCCAGAGGCCCCTGGGGAGGGGATTCAACAACCAAACTCACTAAACGGTGAGATCATCCAACCATTTTAAGGTCTTTCTTTCCACTCTTACTCAACAGCACATGTAAGGGCCCTGTGGCACACTTCATACCCCGCCGGCCAGCTGTCCAGTGGTCTCGATTATCCACTCATTCGTTTAAGCAATGGACTTTCTGATCACTTCATATCTGGAAGGCGCTATGCCAGTGGGCAAGCAGATAGGAACCAGCTCCTAGTGGAAGTGGACAGCCGAGAATCAGCAAGGGAGCAAAGAAAGAAAAAAGGGATTCTGAACAGCTAACCCATTTCTTGATAATCTAAGAGCCTTCGGTGTGAACATCAGTGATCCTGGTCCAAGGGGGAAATGACATGGTAGCACGGTGATTGATGTCCACCCGAAGGCCCTTAAAATTACCAAGAAATCGTTACCTTAGGTATATTCAGGTCAGGAAGGCACAGAGGCATATGAGGCAATGTGGAAAGATTCCATGTCAAGAGATGGACTCAGAAAAGTATGGAAAGGCTACCTGTCAGCCGCATCCCCAGAGGAACCCAGGCCCCTGAGATTTTAGCATGATCCAAAACAAAGGAGAGCGCTGATCGCTGCTACCTTAAATCAAAAAACAAGGATATTTCCCAGCCCCAAACCAGAACATACCACTGTATGTAAAATGAAAATCTTCCTTCAAAGGTATAATTAAGTGTAATTATGAGTATACGCAGAAAACAGGGAAAGGTAACAGAATTTTGAATGATAGCTTGTTACGATATATGGAGGTTGAGAAGCAATAAAGTTATTTTCGAGAGTTTTTAGGAATGGGACGGATGGCCCTGAGTTTGAGTGAACGGAAAACTGGAACATTTGCATGCCCCCTGTCCCTAGGACCCTCGAGTGCTAGTTCTGGGGCTTTACACAGATAGACTCCTTTCCTGGGACACCACCTTGTACAGCCCGCCATCGAAACAAGGGAACATCTGAGATTCGTTCCAAATGTCCGGGCTCCGGAAGGAGAGGAAGGGGTGTTTGTGCCTATGTTACGTGAGAATACGTGCTTCTTCAGTGCGATGATGGTATATAGCAAAACCTTTGTCTTTCAGGAGAAAAAACCCTCCCTCTCTCCTTTTCATCCTATCCATTGGGCCTCTTCCAGCACGACTGACAGTTTTTTCAAGATGTGAATGACCTCGGTGGTGGCTGACGTACACAGTCCCCATCCGCACGCACAGACCTCTCGGGCCCTGTAAACAGGGGGAACGTCCCCGTCCGTGTTCTGCCCTTTGCAGGAAGGAGATGTTCTCCCGGAGCGGGAGGCTGGCCCCAGGGATGATGAAAACTGGCCGCGTGGATGATATCAGACTAAGTCAGTGCCAGGCAAGGGTGGACTCCTCGAGAGACCTCAGCCTCTCCCTCACTCTCTTTGCAAATGCAGAGGGGAGGGGAGGCCTGAGGCCCACGATGGCTGAAATTAACCCCCCACAAGGAAAATTATGCTCCTGGTCGCGTATTATTACGAGCAAGCTATTCCCCCTTCCCTGTCTTTGTTTGCTCTCTGAAAATGGGAGTCGGAAACTGCTCTCTAGAGTCGTGTCCCCGATCCGGGCAAGGCAGTGCAGAGAAGGAGGGCTCAGGGACTGTGGTGGCAGCCAGTGGGTGACCAGACTGTCCCTGGACAGATGTGACAATGTGCAGACGAGAAGAATGGCCAAGAAGACCAGGGGGGCTCAGAGACTTCCGGAGCCGTCTGCACTGGCTGCCCCCTGTCCCAAGACCTTGTCACTCTCAGTGTTTCTCATGTCACAGGTCTCTTAACATGCTCACCAGAAAGTTTATTGGAGTTTAATACAGAGAAAGCAGACTTTTAGAAAAACTGAAACCTTTTAATAGCCAACTCCATTTGACTTCTCAGTTTAAGAGAAAACTCTGAAGCTGAAGCACTGCGACTTCATTTTCTTTGACGCCTTGTTTCTAAAAACTGCAATAGTTTACGTCTGTTTGTAACTGGGTGTTACGGGCCAGCGATAAGCCGTAGCACTTAGTAAATACAGGGTGAAGGTGGGTGTGCGGTGCTCTGGTGAAGTATTACTGTAACCACCACACCGACAACGCCCCCCCGTGCAAGCAACAAATCAGACTTGGTTTTTAAAACTGCAAAAAAAAAACAAAACTGTAGAACTGCAAAACGTGGGGCCTGTCTTCCTCACACCAAATTAATTTGCTACTTTCTTTTTTCCATTTTCTTCGAACAATTTCCTTTTAAACTTCCTCTCCAATTCTGCTTCCAAACTTCCCTTTCTTAAAAGTTTACTTCTCAGGGCGCCTGGGGGGATCAGTCGGTTAAGCGGCCGACTTCGGCTCAGGTCACGATCTCACAGTCTGTGAGTTCTAGCCCCGCGTCGGGCTCTGTGCTGACAGCTCAGAGCCTGGAGTCTGCTTCCGATTCTGTGTCTCCCTCTCTCTCTCTCTCTCTGCCCCTGCTTGTTCTCTGTCTCTCTCTCTCTCTCAAAAATAATAAACGTTAAAAATAATTTTTAAAAAAACTTCTCTATTTCCATGTTCTCACCATAAGAGTGAAGGTCATGTTACCCTTATTTTTTGTTTGCTAGTGCTATCATTACATCTTAACACGGATTTTGTACTTGCCATCCAGGATATTGGAAGTCTTCTAATAGAAAGAACTATCATAATAAAATTGTACCATAGGTAGGTGAGCTTCAAGATCATTTTCAAGTATATTCAGTGCTTCTTACAATGCCTACGGTTTTTGCATACAGACTGTAAGATAAAATAAAAAGTAATATTGAATAAAGAGCTGGGTTTATAACATTTTCATTTCAGCATTGGGTGGGCTTGCAGAAGAGAAAGAATAAGATATCAGAAGTACTTGGATTATGTACGTTAAAATAGAACTCCAGACGACCATAAATTTATGCTTGACATTTCTGGTTTCATTTCTTTTGTAATCGAAAATAACAACCTGGGTTGTTTGGAAAAACAACTTAGAGAAAGCGTGTAACTTGGGTAAGCATGTTAGGTGATTTTTTTTTTAGATGAAAACAAATTGCATTTTATACAGATTACTTCCTTTCCACGTGGTGAGTCAGAGCTGCGCAGTGTGAGAGCAGTGTGCCGTCAGGAGTAAGCGTCTGGGGCCAGGAGTTCGGCTCCGACGCCAAGGTCCAGGTTTAGATCTGGAGCGTCGGAGGAGTGCCGTGGTTAGGGGTGCGGCTCTGAGGACAGTTCTTAGCTGTCCTGGGCCTCGGGTGCTCACCTATCCAGGAGGGACCGAGTAGCAAGGCGCACCTGTGGGGCTTTGCAGGTGAAGACGCACCTGCTAGAGCCAAGTGGGGACGCAGTGACCGCGAGGGACCCGTTAGCATCACTGTCACCGTCACATCATCCCGATTTGTCCTTTAAAGTGGCGTAGGGTAGGTTTTGCCCAAACCCAGCCCTTAGTCACCTCCTCTGTATTCAAGATCGTGTTCCTCGACACCCCTTCAGAGAAATGTTTGCGGGGTGGCGGGGGGGAGGTTTGAGATGCTTCTGTATCTGGGTTGCGGGAGGGTGACAGACACCTAGAGCATTACTGCGTCTTTCTCAAGACCGTATCCGCTCTTAACAAGTGGGTTAGCAGATGCGTTGTCGGCGGATTTACGGTTCACGGACACGTAGTCAAAGCTCTGACCCTGGTGAGCCTGTGAGAGAAAAGAGAGGGATAAATTCTTCCGGGACATAAACTTGCAAAGTCGAGGATCGTGAAAATGCCGGTGATACGTATCACGACGTTCGGTGTGTTTGTACCTTGCTAATGACGTTAAACCATGAAGCCTGTGAGATCTTGTGTTGCAGTGTGGTTTGGCCCTAGAGTTCTTGCATGCTAACCCAAAGCGGAAGATTAGCCTGTTTGCATGCAGCCGGATGCTGTCCCCGATGAGATAAGCATGTTGTAGGAGGTTGACCCAACTCAACCTCCCTCGGCTGACGTCCTCCCCAGTCCTGTCTGTGGCCTCATTCGCTGTGGTACGTGTTTATAACCCCTCCATCATTCGTTTCACTAACCCCAGTGCCATTCTTCGGTTTAGCGATCTGCCGAAAGGTGTGCTACACGGATTCACCTCAACCTCTGTCTTTTTGATTTCTTTAGATATTAGGTTGAAAAGGCTTCTTGATGAACGGGAATGCTTATTGGAACAGGTAACAATCTTTTTATTACTTGACGAGTTTTCCAACGGGGGGCACCTGAAACTGACCACCTTTCCATACTTAACTTCTTCCTTGATCGGGAAAACCCTAGCGTATCATGCCTGTCTATGATTACCAAGCCAACCTGTGTTCTTAATATTTTTATCCAAGTAGGACATCATGGGTCCTGCGAGGCTTAGAGGGGATGTCCCCCAAGACTCAAAGCCATGGAACTGAATTTGGGACACTCCACGCAAATTGCTGCTTAAAACAAATATTTATGCGAAGACCTAGATTAACCATTGAGGCAGTGGGGCAAGAGCTTTACGGAGTCACCCCAGACACCACTTCTCTCACTTCTGTTGGCTCAAAGAAGCGGGTTTGGGGATCTCTCAGCGATCAGCACCCCTTTCCAGCAGATGTTCTCTCGCTCCAGCCAATCAAAGTTTTCATTGTGGTTTACCGCCATGGCTCCCTTCCACCCCGGGAAACCCTAACCAGCTGTCCCATTTGGTCTTTTCGTATGCAGCCTGGTTGTTAAATCATTCCACAGTCACTGCCTAAGGACACTCGGTTCCTCCCATTCTCCTTCATAAGCCTAATCAGCGGTATTTTTGCCTTACTTGTTATAATTCTGTTGAAGATTTCTCTCAGAATGGGGGAAAGCACTCAACGTGGTGACAGCATTGAGGTTCCTTTAACCTTTTAAGAACATGTATCCATCGTAATTCCGTACTTATTTTCTTAGAGCAGCGTGTGGCCGTGGTCAGTAGAGGCGGGGGGTCTGATCTGCGTTCGGGGAGACTGGGTTCCCTCCCCCAGGGCCACCAGGGCCACAGGTTAACAGCACAAGGGCTGGGAGACGCCCCAGTAGACACTGTAACTTTCTATAGTCCTGGCTGCTGACTGCATTTCTGGCTCTCCCTGCCTCTCCCGGGGAGAGGAGAGAGCTCTGCAGGAGCCCAGCTCCTTGAAGGTAGCGCCGGCACCGTGACCAGGCTCTGTGAGCGACCACACAGTTCTGTAATCTGCACACGATTACAGTATTTCTGTGCCTAGAAGGCTCCAGAAGGCCCTTCCTGGCTTCTTAGTGAACAAACAAAAGGTCACCAGCACACCGACTTGCTAACTCCTGGATAAACATTTCAAGTGTTTTATGTACAGTCTCCTCCTGAATTCAAGAGGAATTTCAAACTTAGAAATAACCTTTCACCCAGAGTTACAAAATAATGTGTGCCTGATATTGTAAATCTAATTCCATTTTCACCCACTTTACTATTACTTGCTGAGGAAAGCACTAACCGGCCAAAAGTTTCTCGTTTATTTACCGGGTTTGGTTTTTAAAGGGAAGAGACTCCCTACGGTGGCTGGTAGACTGTAACCTCTCAGCACATTTTTCTTGTACTTGATTACGTAACCCCTATCTCTTTGGCACCTTGGAGACCCACGAAATAACTCCAGAGCGACGTCTGGTTGTATTTATGGGGTATTGTTTCTTTCCACGCTGCTTCCTTCCTGATAGGCTCTACGCTCAGCGTTTCAGTCTCCTTGAGAATTGAGAAATTCACATATTTTATCGGTGGGTGTTTTCAGATTAAGAAACTCAAAGGGCAGCTGGAGGAGAGACAGAAGAACGGCAAGTTAGAGCATCTGCGTCCTGGAGATGACGTCCTAGAAAACGGGACAGACATGCATGTAATGGACCTACAAAGTAAATGTCCACCCTTGTGGAGAAGCAAATGCTTTGTGTGTCCTATTTTTATCAGTACTTGTGCTGGAAGAGAAAAACCATCCTGGCAAAGAAAGCCTGGGGTTCCCCTTGGCTCCCCCGAAAGCCTTGAGCACAATAGTGCAAAGAAGTTTCTGGGTGGGATTGACCCAGGATGGGCAGGTGGGCAGAGCATCAGACGTTTTTGTCTGAGGCTAAGAGATAGAACAGGTGCACCAAGATACCACGATATGACCCACTGTGAGAAACTGTATTGACTATGCTGGATACAACTACTTTTTTTTTTTTTTATTTAATGTTGGTTTATTTTCAAGAGACAGAGACAGAGCGTGCGCAGGGGAGGGGCAGAGAGAGAGGGAGACACAGAATCCGAAGCAGGCTCCAGGCTCTGAGCTGTCAGCACAGAGCGTGACGCGGGGCTCGAACTCATGAACCGCAAAATCATGAGCTGAGCTGAAGTCAGACGCTTAACTGACTGAGCCACCCAGGCGCCCCTTTCGATCAGCCTGTTGTGTGGAAAAATTCAAAGGCATTTTTCTATACAAGTAAACCAGAAAGAGGCTCAAAGGAGATAAAATTACTCCCAGTCTCTCCCCCCTCCCCCTCCCCTGCCTGGCACTGGCCCACCTGGGCTCCTGCAGGGACTGCGCCTTCTCCTGTCCCAGTTCTTCCAGGTTCGGGGCCGCAGGCCAGAACGCACAGATTTGCATGCCAGCTACTAAGGAAGGGATTGGTTTCCAGTAACTATTGTTTAAACACTTTCAAAAGCGCAAGAGCTTAACACATTTTCCTTCTCTTTCAACCTTCAGGGGATGCCAACAGACAGATCAGCGACCTCAAATTTAAACTTGCAAAGTCTGAGCAAGAGATAACCGCATTAGAACAAAATGTACGTGCGCGCTTTTAAGCAACGCTGGGCAGAGTGAACGTG
Organism: Cryptoprocta ferox; assembly: GCA_028646485.1. NCBI lineage: Eukaryota > Metazoa > Chordata > Mammalia > Carnivora > Eupleridae > Cryptoprocta > Cryptoprocta ferox. Next base: position 104,039,323 of record CM053578.1, read on the forward strand.
ATGATTCAATAAGTTGTGCTTGCTAGAACTCGCTCGGAAAGGCTGAGCACAGAGAGAAGCAGACAGAGATTTCTAGAACCAAAAAGGGTCCTCCGTGTGTTTCCTGCACAGAGGAGGGAAGAGATCACTATTAGGATCGAGGTTGTTACAATGGACACTCCCCTTTAGAAACAAACAATGCTTGGCTGGAGAAAATAGCTAACGGGGCTGGGCAGTTTTCTAGTTTGTTCTTTAAAGAAAATTCGTTTAATTAAAAAGCACTTTTCGTGGGGACGTCCCTCTCACCTGGGTTTTTCCGTCTTTCTCTCCCAACCAGGTGGCTCTCTCTCTCTCTGGTTTCTAGATTTGGGGTACTCCTGCCCTCTAGCACGCTGGGCAAAATTGGGGGCAAATGGTGTCCTAACCAAAGGGAGAGATACAAATGGCACTCTTTCCCCCCAGTTATGGGTCTATGTGGCTAGAACGTTGGGGGATGTTTGGGGGAAGAGAAATGAGAAGGGCATCCCTGGGAAGGGATGAGTTGAGGAAGCATGCTGTGGTCTCCGCAGCCGAGAGTCCCCGCTGGCCCGTGGCTACTCCTGTGTCTCGCCACGGACCTGGCTGTAGACGGCCATCCCAAGCCCTCCGTCTTCTCCCCCTACTATTTCCTGGGCTCTCCTTCTCCCTTCCCACCTCCGCACCATGCCACCCCAGGAGACACTGGACCAGCGCCGTGGTCCTTTGCCGAAGCATCGTGCTGCATTGGCCTGCCTTCTCCAGCAGCATGGTCCCAGGCAGCGAACGGGACGCACTGTGGGGGCCCCCGTTCTGCACCAGGGGTCAGAGGGGGAATGAGACCCTAACAGGTGTCGGCACCGGGTTGCCCCAAACAGCTTGCCTGGCTGGAGCCTGTATACCAGCCCGAGGTTCTAGGTCATAGTGATTTGCATCGTCCGTCCTCCCCATTTCATATCCGTCTGAAAATTTCATATTTCATCATCCGTCCTTGATCTCACGTGTGCTGAAGCCACTGGAGAAAGGAAACAGGCCTATTAACTTATATGTACGGTGTTTCCCTTCCTTTTAGGTCATAAGGTTAGAGAGTCAAGTATCACGTTATAAATCGGCGGCTGAAAATGCCGAAAAGATAGAAGATGAACTTAAGGCTGAAAAACGGAAACTCCAAAGAGAGGTAAACTTTCCAGGCTGTTTCCAGGGAAGGCGGGAAGTGATTGTGTAGCTGGCCGCAGAGGCAGCAGCTGCCTGGGGGAAATCTGGGGCCAAATCACGGCCGTCGGGGTCACCACCCTCGGCGGGCCACCTTCTCAAGGCTGCGCGAGAGTCCGTCCTTGTCCCCAGCCTTCTCTCTAGTTCTTTGTGTCTTTGATTCTCTGCAGCTTCACCCTAACATGCCGTGTGCTGGCTTCTTGCCGTTGGTTCTGCTCGCCCAGAGCGGGTGGTATTCCTTGGATCCAGGAAGTCTTTGTTCTAAGTCAAGTATGGAAAGTTTTCAACCATGACCTCCTTGAGTATTCCTCTTCCCTGTTCTCTCCACCTCCCCCCTGGGGTTCTAACCCGAGGCCGGCTGGCAGGCCGTCCCTGCAGCCCGTGCATCTCTTAGCTACCTGACCTTGGACTTCCCATCTCCTTGCCGCACTGCTGACAGATCTTCCCGTTCACCTTTTCTGGTTTTTTGAAAGTGTGTTCATTCCTGACGCTTCCCTGTCGTATGGTCACACGTGGTCCTGCTTCTTTCTTAACTGTGTCCTTATTTCTTTAAAGATGCCATACACAGGGCGGCTCAGTCAATTGAGCGTCTGACTTCGGCTCAGGTCATGATCTCACGGTCCATGAGTTCGAGCCCCACGTCAGGCTTGCTGCTTTCAGCGCAGAGACTGCTTTGGGTTCTCTGTCCCCCCTCTCTCTGCCCCACCTCCGCTTATGTGCGCTCTCTCTCCTCCCTCTCTCTCTCGCTCTCAAAAATAAACATTAAAAAAAAAGACGTCACACACAGCTGTTCTGTTTTCCACGTCTGAGGACAGACTCGTGTCACCTTCGAGGGTCTGTCTCTGTGGCTTCTTACTTCTGCTGGCTCAGGTGGCTTGTCCTTCGTGCGCTGGGTGTCTTGCGAATCTATGCTTGATTTGGATTTGTGGGAATACTCCAGGCCTGACTTGGGGAAATTTCTTGCCAAGAGGGCTTGCCTCTGCCTCCGCCCCTTGCCAGTGAGAGGGGGCGCAGGGGGAGTTAACCTGTTCCGGGACCCCAACCACCCTCTCTGGAGGTTTTGGATCAGCAGCAGAGCCGCAGACCCTGTTCCCATGATGCATGTCTGCACAACCTCGGAGGGGCTGTTCTGTACCCCTCCCCCCCACCTTAGGGCACCTGCACTCTGCCCCGCTGCCTGCCGGTCCCGGTGGCTCCCTGCTGCTGTGGCTTCCATTCTGACCCCAGGCTCTGTGGCCCTGGCTCCAGGGTGGGACCCGGCTTGGCCTCAGGCATCCTTGCCTCGCTTTCTGGCTGCAGAAGCCTCGCTGCCCAGGCTATGGGGACCGACTCCTCCAGCTGGCCTGGGCTCAGCTCTTCTCTCTCGGCCTCCCTTACCTCTTTCGAGACCATCAGGACCCCCAAGACCGTGTCATGTCCGGGGTCAAGTTGTTTCAGAGGTTGACGGGTGCCTAGTGACTCAGAGGCCAGAATCTCGTCCTTTGTGTACCTTAAGGAATGGTTAAGAAAAATACGTCTGCGCGCAGATACGTCTGCACGTACTTCTGGGACCTCGGTGGGTCCAGGCCACGACCGCGCTTTTCAGTAGGCTGGCACCTTGGCGATCCTTTTACGTTTGGAGGACGCAGGTTCCTCCAAGCGGCCTTTCTCCTCTTTGCTTCCAGCTGCGCTGCGCGTTGGACAAAACAGAAGAGCTTGAGGTGAGCAACGGCCACTTGGTCAAGCGCCTGGAGAAAATGAAAGCGAACCGGAGCGCGCTGCTGTCCCAGCAGTGAGCACCAGCCTTGCACGCACCCGGTCGGCGGACGGAGAGCACGGGCTCGTGGGCTCGCCTCCGCTGCCGTCCAGGATTGCTGCTTCCTCCCCTGCTTCTGAGAGACCGCCCGCGGAGCACGTGGCTCCCGGTCACCCCCCGGAGCCCCTGCAGCCACCAGATGCCTCTATCTGCAGACCCCGCCCCGGGCTGGGGCCGCCGCTCCAAACCTGCAGGTCATTTTAACAAGCACACCGGGCCCACAGGAGCTCCGTGCCCCACGGCACAGCAGCCTCGCGACGCCCTTGAACGTGGCAATCGAAGTAAAGGTGAAAATGGGACTTGAGTTTTCTTTTCCTGTGTCTTGCTGAAAATTGAGGGGAAGTGTTACAGTGTTGGGACTGCCTTTGGGGGCACGATCTACAAATGTGAGCGACTTCAGTAGTATCTCTTAGTCTACGCTTTTCATACGCGAAACACTGTGGAACCACAAGCCATTACCAAGCGAAACTCTTTTCACTCGAAACAAGGGGATGGTCTAGAAGTAAAAAGTGACCTTAAGAAGACTCTTTCCAGGCAACAAATGAAGCTTTTCTAAGGGATTTTTGCATCAGTTCAATCACAAGAATACTTTTTTCCAGGGTAATTAGGCAATAGCTCCACTGAAAAATGACAGCTTTTCATTTGCATCATTTAATCCTTATATTTGGAATTGAAGTTGTTAACTTCTTTTAAAGAATGTACTATTAGAAAAATTAAACAATGAAATGTTGAAAGACTTTAGCAATGTGGTTTGTGTTTTTCTTTCTGAGAAAGAGGATCTTTATTTCATATTAATTGTTCTGTACGTTTTGGGTCATCTCTTTATTTTTTTAAGCATTTCAAGTCAATTAATTTTTCTTTCCCTGTTAATAAAAAAAGAGTATATTCACAGAATAAGAATAGTGCAGTTATAAGAATCAGCATTCTTAGAATAAAAAGTAAACTGAGGAAGTTACAGCCTAAAGACACCTACAGTTTCTTCAAGGACTAAAGTAGAGAAAGTTTGGCTACTTGCTAATTTTTTGTTGCTCTGTGTATATTGGGCCTGATGTCAGCTTGGTTACACAGGCCACCTTTCTGAGATAGTAGCGAGTGCAAATCAAGACGGCGTCACCCCAAAACTATACCTTATGTTGACACTGGGAGAAGGCTGGTGTGGGACCGTGGGTTGGGTGTGTATGCTTGAGAAAATACTCCCAGCACAGTGCGGAGGTCATGAGGGCCCGTCCCCCAGCACTGTCTTGGTCTAGGACACACATGGTTACATCTCATTAGGGCACAAGAGGGGGTTCATATCTCCGGGGCCAAGGGCAGTTGACAGTTCAGATCTCCTTCCTGAGCGCTCCTTAGGTAAGATCATCCAATCCCCAGTCCACAGGGTGGTGCCCAGACACTGCCCGATGCATATTCAGGACCAGTGTTTATACAGAAACCTACTCTTGCATTGACCCCGTGGGAGTTCAACTCTCCGCAGCAACATGGTTTCTATGTTTACCTAAGATTTCTCAGGATGCATTGGTTTCAAAAGACTTCCAAGTTTGAAATTCTACCTAATGAGCGTTAAGCCTTCCAAGTTCTTTCAACAATGCAATATATCGGGGTCCAGTCCAAAAACAGAAACCCCCAGGAATTTGAATGGGGAAAATTTAATACAAAGAATGGTCAACCCACCACGGGGCATTAACCATGGAGAAAGGGTGGAAGGGAACTCTAAAGAATGTCCTGGAGCTGAGGGAGAGCACCCAAGGGAGGACAAATTGGGACTGAGACCTCACTGGAGGGCCTGGGGCCACCGCCCATGAGGGGACAGACAAGTCACAGGGTGCCAGGGGCTGACACCAGCAGGCAGGGAACCAGGCTGCCTGGAGTCTGCTGGAGTGCGGGCACCTCTGGGGGGGGCACACCACCGGCACTGTGCACTAGAAAGAAGGAACCAGGAGGGGGAGCCCTGGCTTCCTGCACGGTCTCTCCAACACCCTCCTCAGACCCTATCGGGACAGCCAGCAAGGAAGAGATGTTTTTACTTCGTTGTCTGAGCCTCAAGCTTTTTTCCACAACCAACATCTTAATACAACTATGCTTAACCAGCAAACCTGCCACATATAGAGATCGCAGACAATACTGATAAAAATAGTAAACACACACAGCACTTCCCAGGTGCCTGGCACTTAGATCCATGTTTTCACTGAATCAATTGTCACAAAAGCCCTGTGAGGCTACAGACAGAGAGGCCAGAGCCGGAGGACGTGACTGACTGGAAGTCGCCACCGGTAAGAGGAAGGCCCCTTGTCCCCCCAGCCCCGGGAAGGTGGCATTTCCCAGCACCGCGGCTCCAAGCAGGTCAAACCTTCCGTGTCTACCTGTCACACCCATCTTTGTGGAAATAGCAGATCCATTTTACGCACGCTTCCTAATCCAGAGGAAGATAGACCGTGATTGTCCAATTCATTTCACGTACTACAACTTTTCCTCAGATAGAGCTGCAGGGAATTTGTTGCCAACTTTTTTTCATCCGGGACTCTCTCGACCCTGCCCTACTGACACCCTGGGCGGGATCGTGCTTGGTTGCTGGGCATTAGGGGGGATTGAGCGGTATGTCTGGCCTCTGCCCACTAGATGCAAACAGGCTCCACCCCAAGTCGTGACCAACAAAAATATTTCAGACATTGCCAAGTGTCTGCTGGGGGGGTGGTGCCAAAGCACACCCCATCGAGAACCACAGCTTTAATTCGAATGAGAAATTTGTGAGAAGAAAAGAGTTGGTTGGAAACCTGGACCAGGATCCCTATTGCAGGTCTCCTACAAAGTGTTTTCATTTTTAGAAACAAAATGGCATTTAGGATGTGCAGAGACCCATTAAAAAGACATCATAAGTGGACAATATAAATGGTAACATAAACCAAATGCAGTTCAGAGTTGCTGTGAGGTGTTATTTCCTATTTTTCATTTTGTTGGTGTTTTCTTAATGTTTATTTATTTTTGAGAGAGAAAGAGCACAAGCAGGGGAGGGGCAGAGAGAGAGGGAGACTCAGAATCCGAAGCAGCTCCAGGCTCTGAGCTGTCAGCACAGAGCCCGACGCGGGGCTCGAACCCACGGACCGTGCGATCATGCCCTGCACTGAAGTCGGACGCCTAACCGACCGAGCCACCCAGGTGCCCCTCATTTTTTGTTTTCCGTTTCCCATTCTGATCATCTGAAGTGTAAACTAAAGAATCAAGACTCACCGTTGATATTTTTTAAAATTTGGGTGATTATTTAGCAAATATGGGTTTCTGCGTTGCGCAGTGCTGAGCTCTTGGGCCACACCAGACGGCTGCCCACCTTAAGGGGGTGGTTGTCCCACGGAAGAGAATGGCCACGCCCACTGACAGCCACAGGAGAGGGCAGCGTGGGACGGGGTTTGGGGGAGTGCCAGGCGAAGACAGCCAGGTTCAGATTTTCAAACTGGGGCAGAAACATCCGGTGTGTTTCTCCAAATGGCCAGGCCGGGTGTGGCCCATGTGTGCACGTGCCTGTCTGGGGATCTGAAAGCCAGAGCTGCTGTCTGTGGACCTGCCTGGCTTCCCGCACCTCTAGCCTGACCCCAGCCGGGTGTGGAGATCCTTGGAGGCGTAGAGGCCCCCAGCTCAGGGGTCGGGGACTCTGCCCTGTGTCCAAGAGCCTGCAGGACGAGGTTCCCACCCCGCTCCGGTCTCTCAAGGACTAGGCAGCTGTCCCGAGCCCCAGCCCCACACCTGCTACCACGGTGCCTTTCCGGTGGCTGGTATGATGTCTGTGGTGGGTGCCTAACCCCCACGGCTTGTTCCTTCCCCTTCTCTGCCAGAATAGCCCCCCTCACACCCGCCAGGTGGCTCCTACTCTGCTCCCGGGAGCACTGAATGCTAAGCAGGCTCTGCTGACCCTGAGTGGCCGGGTGTCTCCATTTGCAGTTGCCCATACCCGTGGGTAGCCACCAAGCTAGGCCCCCAGCTCTACAAGGACAGAGGTCCTCACCCTATGTATCTCTTCCTTCCTATCTTTTACCCTCTCCCTTAATAAGCCGGTAAGTGTGTTTCTCTGAGTTCTATGAGCCACCCTAGCGAATTAGTTGAAACCAAGGAGGAGGCCACTGGAGCACTCCAGTCTGTAGCCGGTTGGTCATAAGCCCAGCTGACAGCCCGTGGGGTGCGGGGTAGCAGGGGGAGTCTTATAGGACTAAACCCTCTACTGATGGAATCTGATGCCATCTCCGGGTAGGTGTGAGAATTCAGTTCATGCCCGCTGGTGTCCAAACACTGCTTGGTGTTTTGTGCGGGGAACCCCCCCGCCTCCAACATTGGCCTTGGTTCCAAGAACGCTAAAAGAGCTCCCTAAATCTCAAGATATTCTGTGTTTAGACGTGGGTGCCAGGATAAGGGAGGAGGTCTGTGCTTGCCCCTCGCCGCTAGCCTTCTGGGGCCATCACCACCACCGTGGGCACACATGGCGTCCCCACCCCACCCCCTCCGAGCTCTGCCTTCTGAAGACCACACCCCTGTCAGGCTCTCTTCCACTTTGAACGAATTGTTGCCCCATCCCCAGTTCGAGAGTTTCTGCTGCCTGGGTTTCTCTTGTAAGTTACTCCGGGGCAAAGCCCCCTTTGCCTCTTGGCTCTGGACTCTCTCACCCACCTCAACCCAGCCTGGGATTCTGCAGCTCCTGAGAGCAGTAATTCCTCACCCGCCGTGACTTTACTAAGTCGGGCTGAAGATCATGTGGCTTAATGTTTCCACGCCGAGACATTTTAATTTATTATCTTAAAAGCCTAGCTCTAATTTGAAAAAGGAACATAAAAAGAACAAAACAATCATCGCTCCCTCCTCCCAGTCTGTGGGGTGATATTTAAAAAAAAAAAAAAAAAAAAAAAAAAAAGATGCCTGACTTCTGCATTCCTAATATAAAACAAAAGGTCAGACCCAGAAAAGCATTTCCCAAGATTTGGCCCAGTTAAGGTTTAGCAAAGTAAGACACAGGGGAATGCACCTGTAAGTATGTGAATGAGAAAACAAAATGTGTGGGGAAATCTGATTTAGCGGGGAGAAGGCGGCTAGTCCTCATCTCAGCAAAGGTGGCCGCGGCAGCAGGTCTGACTCAAAGAACCGAATCACGACAAGAAGATCTGCCAGAACGAGCTTTTAATACCGAGGAGCCTGTATTAGAGGAAGTCTGTGTGTCCTGCTAGGAGATACACAGCCTGGAAACTACAGAGATGTGTGGTAAGAATAAACATCATAAAGATGTTAACTTTCTCCCAAATGTATAGATTTAATACATTTCTTAGGAAAATCACTTTGAGTTTTTTTTGAGGGGGCAGGGTATGAATCTCTCAGTTGTTCTAATAGTCATGTGGAAGTTTAAAAAAAAAGAAAAACTACCAGCTTCGCTAACTTTGATAAACGCCCCTGGAGGGCAGGGAGTAGCGTCTGCCAGGTGTGACGGATACTACAGACGTGCAAAGACAGGTCCCCTCGAGGGCACAGCCGGCCTGGCTCGGGGCACTGGCTGCGTTCCGGAGGACTCCCAGGCTGTGGCTCCGTGCCACGGAGGCTGCTGTCAGCTAGACTGTGTGTCCTTTGAGGGGAACTGCCTTAAGCTTTGTACTCCTCAGCCCACCTGATACTGTCAGCAGGTCAGCGGTGTTGGTGGAACGAAGTGTTAACAGCTCCTGGCAGGTCAGGTGAGTAAGCAGGCGGGCACTGAAGGGGGGCATGAGAGAGGATCTCGCGGTGTCTCTGTGCGGTGCCCCCAAAACTTCTAAAGTGAGGCTCTGTGAGAAGATGACACAGGATTTCGAGTTTCCTCCTTACACTGTTCTGCCTTTTCTACATGAACCACAGGTTACTTCCACAAGGTTAAAATATTGAAAAATTACAAGGAAGAAATTAACCGTGAAAAATCCAATCATAAAAGGCAGGTAGAACCTGTTGTGTAAATACCATTATTCCGACCCCGACCTCGGAATGGGGTGGAAAAAACATCACTGCAATTCATCAGAAAGAGATCGACGGCGTCCACAAAATGCAAAACTTCACATCTCAATTTAAGCCCCAAGTCAATTATTTGAGTCCAGACCCATTAGAGCTGCCGGGAGGAGGAGGTGGTGGCCAAGGCTACACTCTAAGGCTCTCAGAACTCTGAGTAAGGGAAGCCAGGATCCCATTGCCCCAGGGCTGGTGGGGAAGGTGGAGACGATGTCAGAAAACTAAGCCTTTGGGGCGCCTGGGTGGCTCTCAGTTAAGTGTGGGACTCTTGATTTCGGCTCAAGGAGGTGGCATGGAGCCCCGAGTCTGGCTCTGCATTCACAAGGTGGAGCCTGCTTGGGATTCTCTCTCTGCCCCCACCCCCCACTTGGGCTCTCTCCGTAAATAATAAACATAAAAAGAAAACTAAGCTTTTAACACAATTTTAAATGATTTTTAAAAATTTTAAAGTTTCTTTTCAAGAGAGAGACAGAGACAGAGACAGAGACAGAGACAGAGAGAGAATGGGGGAGGGGCAGAGAGACACACACACACAAAATCAGAAGCAGCTCCAGGCTCTGAGCTGTCAGCACGGAGCCCGACGCGGGACTCGAACTCACTAACCGTGAGATCAAGACCTGAGCCCAAAGTCGGATGCTCAACCGACTGAGCCACCCAGGCGCCCCCACAATCTTAAATGATTTTAAACAAATTTAGGGGCACTGGGCGGGTTCAGTCTGTAGACCATGAGACTCTTGATCTCTGGGTCATACGTTCGAGCCCCATGTTGGGTGTAGAGATTATTTAAAAATAAAATCTTTAAGGAAAAAAAATAGTCTGGGGCGCCTGGGTGGCTCATTCGGTTAAGCCTCTGACTCTTGGGTTAAGCTCAGGTCATGATCTCACGGTTTGTGGGTTCAAGCCCCACATCGGGCTCCGTGCTGACAGTGGGAAACTTGCTTGGGATCCTCGCTCGCTCGCTCTCTCTCTTTCCCTCCCCTGCTCATGCTCTCTCTCTCTCTCTCAAAATAAATAAATAAACTTTAAAAAAATAAAATTTAAAAATAAAAGAGAAAGAAAAGAAACAGTCTTAAAAAAATAAATAAAGACAGGCACCTACGGGGCTGAGCTGGTTAAGCAGCTGCCTTTGCCTCAGGTCCTGATCTCAGGGTTTGTGGGTTCCAGCCCCACGTGAGACTCCAAGCTCACAGTGTGGAGCCTGCTTGGAATTCCCTCCCTCCCTCCCTCCCTCTCTCTCTCTCTCTCTCTCTCTCTCTGTGCCCCCCCCCCACTTGCACGGTCTCTCACTCAAAATAAAAACTTACAAAAAATAAAATAAATTCAAAACATAATGATTCAAGTAAAAATCAAAATCAAGGCCGAAAGGGCGCCTTGGTGGCCAAGTCCCTTAAGCGTCTGACTTTGGCTACGTAGTTATCTCACGGGTTTGTGAGTTCGCCTCCCACATCCGGCTCTCGGCTGTCAGCAAAGAACCTGCTTGCAGATCCTCTGTCTCCCTCTCTCTCTTTGCCCCTTCTCCTCTGGTTCTCTCTCAAAATAAATAAACTGAGAAAAAATTAATGCCAAAAAATTCACCATGGATGGAAACATATGCCCATTTTAAAGACAGGATTGCTGTGCCTTGCAGAACCATACTCGGGATTTTGATTTCCTTTTAAAGGACTGCATTAAAATGTGGTCTTGGGGCGCCTGGGAGGCTCAGTCGGTTGAGCGTCCGACTTCAGCTCAGGTCATGATCTCACGGTTCGTGGGTTCGAGCCCCGTGTCGGGCTCTGTGCTGACAGCTCGGAGCCTGGAGCTGCTTCGGATTCTGTGTGTCTCTCTCTGCCGCTCCCCTGCTCATGCTCTCTCTCTCCGTCTCTCTCAAAAAAAAAAAAAAAAAAAAAAAACCTCTAGACCTAAGGAAATAAAGAGTAAGATGTGGTCTTGATTACTGGGTTCTGGCGCTCCCTTCAACGCCGCGCATCTCACCCAGGCGGGGATACCCTAGCGGACGGCCGAGGACGGCGGCGCGCCAGGCGCAGTTAGAGACACCTGTCGGGGAGGGACACCTGACCACGGCGGGCACCGCGGGCTCTCCCGCCACTGCGGGGGGCGGACTCCAAGGGCTCTGGAGCCGCACCAAGGAGCGGCTGGGCCAGTGCCAGCAACATCGGTGGCTTCGCACACCCGCGCCGTCCGCACCGCGATCCGGGGCTGGGGCGCAGGGACGGCTGCCGCGCGCCACCGTACCGGCCCGCGCTCGCCTTGGCACACCGCCAGCCGGCTCCCTCGTTCCCGCCTCCGCGCCCACAGGCCGGGCCAGTCACGGCGCCGCCCCTGCCGTGCCGACCAATGGGAACGCGCGCCGGGCGGTGGGCGGGCAGCGGCGTCCGTTACCCGCCGGGCCCCGCGGCCGCACGCGGAGCGGGCTTCGCTCGGAGTCGGAGGCTGAGGTCGGGTGCTCCTCGCGCGGCGGCGGCGCGGCTCCGAGGTGCGCCGGGTGCGGACGCGGGCCCGCGGGGTGCAGGCCAGGGACCTGGGGGGCCCGCAGCAGCGAAGCCCAGCGGTGGTCGGGCGTGGTGGCCAGGGCCCTCCGCCGCTCATGGCCGGGAGGTGTGAAGGAGGGCGCCCCCGGCCGCGGCTCCTCCGCGGGCCGGGGGCAGGGGGCCGGGCGGGGGCTGGGCTCGGGTCGGCCGCCGAGGCCCGGGTTGGCGCGTTCCTCGGTGGCCCGGGCATTCCAGAATCTCCCAATTTGGTGCCTTTACATTCAGCCCCGCTTCGCAAGCGCCCAGGCGCACTTGCACCCCAAAAGCTGGCCTAGAGTGAAGTTGCGGGAGCTGTCTCGCAGGTGCGGTTACTTCCCGGGGCAGGTGGTCGGTCGGTCGCCCGTGTGCGCATGGTTGTGACACGTGCCCGTGGAGCCCCCGCAACGGGCGGGAGCGTCGGGACAGGGAGACAGGCCGCGGACACCAGGCCCCCGGAAGTGTGGGGTGTTCGCCAGCCTGGCACGGGTTCCTGGGGCCGCGAGGGTGGGCCAGGAAGGGCGCCCCGCAGAACGGGCGCTTAGGGTGGGGACCGTTTAGGGTGGGACCCGGAGGGCAAAAGGGAGCAGGAGTTCCGGGGGAGGGGGGTGCGGCGCGGCGGGCCGCGGGATGCACGTGGCGGACCTGCGCCAGGAAGGAGGCGGGTGTGTCCGGAACACGAGGTGCCAAGGTTAACGCGGAGCCCAGGGCCTTGTAGGGTTTGCGGCAGAGCCGGCTTTAGTCCTTACGCAAAGAACAACGGCCATCTGTTGCTGAGTCTTGGGCAGCAGGTGGAACTGATCAGATGGGCATTTTGGAAAGATGATTGCCGCCGTCCGTCCGTGTGGGGGTCCGCTGGCTCTTGACGCGGCGGCAGATGTTAAAAGTGACAAGACCCGGGAGGGATGAAGCAGGTGTCAAGGGCGAGTCCTGTGGTTTCTGGCTTGGTTCTGGGATCGAAAACACAGGAGGGCATCGTCTGGTAAATGAGAACTGGGAGGACACAGTACAAATGGGTATGTACCTAGGAGTGGAATTGCTGGGTCACGTGGCCCTTCTGTATTTGACTGACTGAGGAACTGCCAGATTGGTTTTCAAACTGGCTGCACCATTTTACATTGTCACAACAATATATGAGGCTTCCAGTTTCTCCGCGGCCTTGCCAACACTTGTTTTCTGTGTGTGCTTGAAAAATAATAATAATATAGCTATCCTGGTGGATATAAAGTAGTATCTCATTGTGGGTTTGATTTGCATTTCCGTAAGGAATACCAAAATATTGAGAATCCTTTCATGTGGTTTTTGGCCATTTGTTTATCTTTGGAGAAATGTTTAATTCAGACCTTTTGCTTATTTTAAAAATTGGGTTGTCTTTTTGTTGCTGAGTTGTAGGAGTCCTTTATATATTATGGATAGTAGGCCCTTATCAGATATAATGATTTACAGGTGTTTTTGTTGTACTATAATTTTTCCTTTTGTCAAGGTTTTTGACCTTGGGTATCTGTTCACGTTTAAGAATGAAGCCTGCAACACACTGAATGCAGATTTGAACGCAGAATCAGATATACGTGAGATTGAAGAGATGTACAACGTGTTAAAGTTCTTCTTACTTTTTTGAAAATACACATTTTTACATTTAAAATGTTACTTCTGTTTTGGTTTTATTAGTGTTAATAAATAAACATTTAACTATTTTAATTCTAGTGGGGTAAGTATTAATAGATACCATCCATGTAAACAAATACTCCTTGAGGTTCTCAGTACTTTCTAAGACTGTGAAAACTTCCTGAGCGCAAAAAATAAGAAACCACTGATGTATTCTGATGTCAGTTATTTTGAGAAGCCAGCTTTCTTTTCATCTTACTCTTTATTTTAAATATTTACCTGGAATTCCTAGAGTAGGATCTTTACTGACTTAAGTAAAATCCTGTAAGCCAGGAGTTACTAGAAATTTTCAGACGTAGTATAAAGTCCATAAATCTTTTAAATTGTGTGTGTGTGTGTGTGTGTGTACACGCACATTTTCTCAGCAAAGTTAAGCGTGTGATTTTTATCAAATCTTTGGAAACTCCATAACCCCAAAGGTTAACAACCGCAAGCCAGTCTTTAGGCAGTAAAAATGATAAAAGGCTACTGAACTCTTGGTATTAGGCCAATTTTTTTGTTACTGGCTAAAAAAGAATTTCCGAAATACTAAATTAGAGGTTGAATACTTCCAGTCCAGATTATCCGTAAGCTTCACAGCTGTATATCTCTTTCAGTTTGTTCATGTTATAGGCACTTAAACTTACTTTATATCAAATGAACTCATGTCCATGGCTTCCCATCCAAAAGCAAAATAATATAAAATTATTCCGTCTCCTCGGGTCTTAGTTCAGGGAGTGTACATACCATCAGTGATAATGAGCTCACTTTTGTACATATTAAGTATCATTATCTTGTCTCCTCATTTTTCCCATCTTTTACCTGGGGGCCGTCTCATATTTGTTCTTTTAACTGGAGATGCTCTATTCCCTTTGAGGTGCTCTTTCTTAGTGGTTAGCCCCTATGTGACCTTTATCATTTCGCTTAGATGTCACTTTTCCTTTATAGGCTTTCCCTTTCCTCTATCAGTGCAGCCATGCTGTATTATTGTCGACTTAATTATCTCTGAAATCCAAAGTAGATATAGATTATATTTCTCTTAAGTAGGCTAGCATATTAGTTTTTATTGCTTTTTAAATGCAACTCTCAGTTTTAAAAATTCCAAATGTGTTTGTGTGTGCGTGACATTATATCCTTTATGTCAGAATCAATATTAAATTGATTTAGTCGTCAGTATGATAGCAGACTCCTGTTTGCACGTCTTTCAGATCTTAGTTTAAATGACAGCTCCTCGGGGAGGCCTTCCCTAACCCCTAGACTAGGGTGGGTCTTTTTATGTCACACAGCAGTTTGTGTCTTTCCAAATCTCCAGAATATAGGAATTTCCCCGAGTGTTATTTCTTGGCCCGAACTAGGCTGTGGAATGTGTATTTTTAAGGAGCATCCCAAGTGATTCTCATATTGGGCAAGTTTGAGAAAAGGGACCCCATATTAAATTTATGCGCTCCCTCCCCACTCTCCCGTCCCACTTTTGGAAATTGCTTGTCATGGGTCTGTCATGTTTCATAAGGGCGGAGACTGATCAATTCTGTATCCTCAACGCTTAGCGTATGACTTAGCAAACAGACATTCACTCGTTATTGAACTATGTATTTAAGAATGATTCTCTAGAGAAGGGTATACGTTCCTGAAACTGGAATGTAACTTACACTTACCCGACGTAATAGAGTAGGTGTATGTTTAACATCATTAGAAACTTCCAAACAGTTTTTCAAAATAGTTTTAACAATTTACATTCCCTCTAGCAGTGTTGTTATGAATTCCAGTTTGCCTACATCCTCCCAATATTTGGTGTTAATCAGTGTGCTTTTTTTTTCTTTTTTGCCATTCTGGTGAGTGTGAAGTGATATGTTGGTGGTATAAATTTGCACTTCCTGATGACTAATGATGTTGAGCACTTTCTCATATATTTAAGAACATTTCATTTGCCTTGTGTTATGTGTGTGAAGTAACGTCCAAGTGAAGCTTTTTGAAGAAAAATTTTTTTAATTCTGTTTGTGAGAGATGAGACTATTCACATTGTTTATTTCTTCTTGTGTCTGTTTTAGAAGGTTGTGGTTTTCAAGGAAATGTGTCTGAATTGTATTTATCAGATAATGTTCGTTGTATTCACCATCGTTTTAATGTCTGTAGGTTCTATAATAATGTCCCCTTTATCACGTATGATACTGCAATTTGCTCTTAAATGTTTTGTGAAGGGTTTATGAATTTTATTAATCTTTTTTAAAAATTTGGATGTGTTCATTTTTATCTATCTGTTTATTTTTGTTTACTTCTCATTTCCATCTCACTTTGTTTGGGCTTAATTTGTTCTAATTTTTCTAGTTTCTTAAGACAGGTAACTGATTTTAGGGATGCCTAGGTGGCTCAGTTGGTTAAGCATCTGACTCTTGGTGTTGGTTTAGGTCATGATCTCACAGTTTGTGAAATCAAGCCCTGTGTCAGGCTCTTTGTCGATGCAAGCCTCTTTGGGATTCTCTGTCTCCCTCTTTGCCCCTCCCCTGCTTGCTCGCTCTCTCTCAAAATAAATAAATATTTTTAAATGATAATTAATTTTAAACCTTTTTTCTTTTCTAATATAAGTTCTTTAAGCTAAACATTTCCCTCTAAGAAGTAGAATTTTTGATATGTTGTATTTTCATAATCATTTTAGTTCAGAATATTTTCTAATTTCCATTATGATACAGGGCTTTTTTTGCCCATGAATTATTTACAAGTGTTTTGCTTAATTTCTGAATATTTGGGAAATTATTATCATTTTAATTATTCTTAGTTGTACTGTAGTCAGAAAATAGACTCTCAAGCATATGGAAGATTCTGGCCGTGAGGTAGTAACAGACTAGATTTATCATGTTGCCATAAAACAACTTAAAAACTAGGCCACGTGTATGAAACAGTTGTTTCCAGACCGTGGACAGTAGGCAGTGCAGGACTGTGACTTCTTAAGGAAAGAAAACAAACAACATGAACCCTATGGAAGCCTGACTTCCTACCTGGAACACATTGGCCAGATCAGTAGCTTCAGACCAGCTACCGCAAGACGCGTTAGCTTCCTCAGGCAACGGACCACATTTGGCTGAGCCTTTGCAAGTGGAGTCACCACCTGGTTAAGCTTATGATAAATCCACTGTCATCTCCAAGATGTGTTTGTCTTCTGCACAGGCCAAATAGGAGAATTGAATGGGGACCTGGGAATCACAACCCTTGCATCTTTCAAGTCCTTGGTGGTGACACTGATCTCTGCAGTTCCTTTGGATGTGATATTGCCTTGATTTCCTTTTCTTTTTTTTCCCGAAGTAGAGGCAGTTCTAATGCCTTCCACTTGGCTTTTCCCACCATATAATAGCCCTTACCCAACAGGTCAGGGAACCAGTGTGAGGATTCTACCATCTGTTAAGTTTGTCTTTTCCAACTATGCATTCAGAAACTGGGGGAATAAGCACAGGATGGATTCAGGGACCTGATGGACCCACTACAAAATGGACCTGAGCTAAAATGGCATTGATCATCTGATCTCCCTAAGTCCCTACTCTGATTGGAGGGCCAGGCCACGGTAACATTTTGAGTCTCCTAAAATCAGTGTCCGTTCAGAGGCAGTAGTTTAGTCCCTGAAAGATCTGATTATTTCCTTTTTGCCAGTGTACAGTTAGCCTAGTAAAAGGCTGTAAATCTCTTTGGGAATGGCTAGGAGAAAGATGTACAGTTTTAATTTTTATTAGTGTATTTTTGGGGTCCTTCCTCAAGAGGACCCAGCTTCCCCTTCATTCAAGGCCTTCTGGATCTAAACTGGCACAAGTCTGGGACTTGATTAAGGGGCCAGGCCTCTATTTTTATGATTCAGGTGAGAATTTTGTTCACTTGACCTAGAATTTTCTGGCTCAAACAGATGAAATAAGAATTTAATAGGCTTTGGGGTACCACTGAGTGAGTGGCTCGGTCAGTTGAGTGTCTGACTCTTGATCTCAACTCAGGTCTTGATCTCAGGGTCACGAGTTCAAGCCCCACATTGGGCTCAGTGCTGGGTGTGGAGCCTACTTTAAAAAAAAAAAAAAAAGAGTTGGTTGGGCGTCTGACTTGGCTCTTTGTGGTTCACGAGTTCAAGCCCCGTGTCAGGCTCTGTGCTGACAGCTCAGAGCCTGGAGCCTACTTCAGACTCCGCCCCTCCCTTGCTTGTGCTCTGTCTCTGTATCTCTCAAAAGTAAACAAACATTAAAAAAAATTTTTTTTAAGAATTCAGTAGGCTTGATAGAAATTGATATAGGATAGATCTTTCATGGCCTTTTAAATTTTTTTCTGATTGGTTCTCTATTCAGCTTTTTCTGTTAAGTTTTTTAAAATTATTTTCATAGAAAATTGCCTATTTTTAGTTAAATTTTCACTTATCCATCAGAGGTTTATATAGCAATCTCAGTTTTTATTTTTTAAAATTATTTAAAAGTTTATTTTTGAGAGAGAGAACAAGAACAAAAGCAGGGGAGGGGTAGAGAAAGGGGGAGACACAGAATCCAAAGCAGGCTCCAGGCTCTGAGCTGTCAGCACAGAGCTGAAGTCAGACGCCCAACTGACTGAGCCAGCCAGGTGTCCCTGCAATCTCCGTTTTTGAGAGAACTTTTTTTTTTTCAAGTTTATTTATTTGAGGGAGAGAGAGAGAGAGAGAGAATGAGCAGGGGAGGGGCAGAGAGGGTGTGAGAGAGAATCCCAAGCACACTCTGTACTGTCAGTGCAGAGCCCAGTGTGGGGTTCAGACTCGCAAACCGTGAGATCATGATCTGAGCTGAAACCAAGAATCTGACCCTGAACTGACTGAGCCACCCAGGTGCCCCAAGAACTTTTTAAAAATCTCTTATTAAAATGCTCCTTTTCTCATTGTGACTCAGTCCTTTCTCAGATTTGTCAGGTATTATTTTTTCAAAGAATAGCTTATGGTTTTAGTTATTATTTTTTACTCCTTTTAAATTGGTCAATTCTGCTTTTGTCTTAACTAATTCTTTTTTGATTTAAATACTTCAGATCTTTTCTATATTCTTTTTTTTTTTTTTTTTATTAAGTAGGCTCCGTACCCAACGTGGGGCTTGAACTCTGGATCCTGAGCTCAAGAATTGCATGCTCTACGGACTGAGGCTTGAGTTGACTGCTGATGAGTTCATTAAGTTTGACTTAACAACAGCCATCTAAAGCTGTGGCTTCTTCTAGTTATCACTTTGGCCAGGTCCAAACATTTTTGATCCAGGCTTGACATCAGTGGGCCCTACTGTAGCCTTTAACACTCCGGGTTTGGTTTTTTTTTTGTTTTTGTTTTTGTTTTTGTTTTTTGGATTATGACTTTTTGATGGCTTAATATAGTGTTTGCCTTTAATGTTTCTTGGAAATTTTAAAAGAGTGTGTCATGTCTCTTTAAATAGTATAATCTATTATGTAGCTGTCAATTCATGCTTTTATACAAGGGACTCCAATGTTCTGCCAGTGTTCTCAACTCCCTTATATTTGAATCTTTGACTATAATTACCATTTTGTCAAATTCTTGATTTTCTAATAGTGTTTTCAAATATAATGCCAAGTATGATAATAGTTCAATGTTTCCACCTCTTCTAGAGCGCGAACCCTCAGGAGGCGCAGGCTTGTGCCATGAAGCAGGTAGCTTCTGGTAAAGGCCACCGCAGTGCTGCAGGAAACATCCAGAAAGGTGAGGGACCAGGCCAGTGGGCTTTACTGTGGGTGGAGAGAGGTACTAAATGTCACTGAGCTAGGTAGTTCTCCAGGGTGGCTGCTGTTTAAGCCTGCCGTCTCGCACGGTGCTGAGAGTCCGCACGCTGTCCGTTTGACAAATCAGGAGATGTCTGGCGAGTACGGGCAGCCTACGCAGGAGCTCTCCGGTAAATGGAAGAGTTAGGGAAGAAAAGGTGAACAAGAAGAGAGGTTTCCTGCCCCCCCCCCCCCGGCCTTGGGGACCTGCTGGCAGGTACAGTGGCCCTCGGGGTGCTGAGTGGAAGGGGGGCAGGTCGACCTCTGCCGCCCAAGTTGGAGATGTTTTGTCTTCACACAAACCTGGAATGTCTTTTTCTGTGGTTAACGGCACATGAGAAAACACGAAAACACGAGAGCATAAAAAGCAAGGTGATTAAGTTTATGTACTTATGAACATATGTGGTTTTAACACAGACACACAGAATTCAAATAAAATATGGAAGAATATTTTTATAACCATGTGGTAGAGAAAGCCAGAGAGACAAAACCCAGAAATCACAGAAGAAAAGACTGATCCGTTTAGCTAATCTTAAAAACCGTGGTGTGACAAGCTTTTATAGAAAATTAACAGACAGGCAGTAAACTCGGAAAAAGTCACTCCTATTATAAATATGAAAAACAAAGAATTAGTATCCAGAACACCTTACAAAGTCCTATACAAATCCCTCAGGAAAACTTAGGCGTGTGAAAGCGAAGCTGGCCCTGCTGCCCTTCGCTCCAGCCCCATGTTTATAATAGTTGATTAGACACTCGCATCTGGGGGTCTCATCCCTAACCTTACATGCCACTTGCCTGGAACTGAGCTCCTTATCTCCTCCCCCCGTCCCACCTTGCTTTTGCTCTGCTCTTCATAAAGTGCCTGTCTCATTAGCTCCACATTGTCCCACGCAATTGTAATGCCCCGGTGTAAACCTCCGCATTCTCTCAGAATGATGTTCCAGCAGGGGGTACCCGCCGATAGTCATGAAATCAGCTTAGCTGATTGTGATGAGCTTTTTTGAACTATTTTTTTTAATTTTTAAAATTTTTTTTTAAATTTATTTTTGAGAGAGAGACCGCGTGAGCAGGGGAGGGTCAGAGAGAGAGGGAGACACAGAATCCAAAGACAGGCTCCAGGCTCTGAGCTGTCAGCACAGAGCCCGATGCGAGGCTCGAACCCACGAACCGTGAGATCATGACTTGAGCTGAAGCCGGACGCTCAAGCGACTGAGCCGCCCAGGTGCCCCTGAAATATATTAAATAGACCAGATACCAAAATACATCAGACATAGAGTAGTTACCGTTTTGTACAATTTTGGTTTCACGTATGCACATAGACAATATATGTGTGTACTGGATCTTGATAGAAAACATGGTTCTGATTATGTTCTTAGCACATTTTTTTTAATTTAAAAAAAATTTTTAACGTTTATTTTTGAAAGAGAGAGACAGATGCAAGTTGGGGAGGGGCAGAGAGAGAGGGAGACACAGAATCTGAAATAGGCTCCAGGTGCTGAGCTGTCAGCACAGAACCCAGTGAGGGGCTTGAACTCGGGAATGGCGAGATCACGGCCTGAGCCGAAGTCGCAAGCTTTACTGAGTCCCCCAGGCGCCCCAGTCAACAAAATTTTAAAAGCCGTTCTCTCTGCCTCGTCTACCGTTCCTGGTGGACGACCCAGTGGTGGCAGCCATGGCACTCCTCGGCCCCACGTCTACTCGGTCTGCGTGCCTCCACCCGCCCTCCAAGCCTTTGTCCTTCCTGCTGCCCGAGGCGTCCAGCCTGCGTCCGTTCCCGTGCCCACCCTCTTAGGAAGCTTTCAGGAGTTGTCCGTGGCCTTAGAATGAGAGCCGGACTCCGGAGCACGTCGCGAAAGGCCTCTTTGTGCTCGTAGCTCCTGTCATTTCCACGGAGCCGTTGGACTCCGACAGAGCGGCTCACGGGTTCCCGAAAATGGCGTGTTCTTCCCGGTAGCTGACTTTGTACCATGCAGTTTGATTAGCCTAAAGTAACTGTCTGTTTTGTTTCACAACACTTTTTAAATGTAAAGTTTTCTCAGAAGTTTGCTTCTCCTTTCTTCTCGAGCATTTGGCTGCTCATTAACACAACTCTGTCAGCACTCTGCGGCTGGGTCACACTCACGTGTTCGGTTCTTACCTGTGACCCTTCTGGAAGCCGGACATGTTTGGGTGCAGTGTCTGTGTCTTCTTCCCTTTGTCTCTACAATGCCTGAGGCTGTCATTAGGTGCCCAGAGATTACACAGTGGCTGCCTCGTAAACAGTAAACCCCTTGCCATTGAACGAGTTCAGGAAGAATCTTGCCTGTTGTCTCAGTCAGCTGGGGCTACCGTAACAGAATACCGTGGACTGGGCGGCTTAAACAACACACATCTATTTTGTCACAATTCTGGAGGGTAGAAGTCAAAATCAGGGTGCCAGCGTGGTCAGGTTCCGGTAAGGCCTCTCTTCCTGGCTTGTAGGTGGCTCCCTTCTTGCCGTGTCCACACACGGTGGAGAGAGAGGGCAAGCTCTCTGGCACGTTTGCCATCCCGGGGGCCCCATCCTCGTGACTGTCTGTAGCCCCACTTACCTCCCAAAGGCCCATCTCCAGCTATTGTCACACTGGGAGTCGAGGCTCACCATACAAATTTTGAGAGGGACAAACTTCAGTCCGTAGCAGCAACCATAAGGGATATTTGTCATGGGCAGTGTAGAAAGAAGCTCTCTGTTGGGAAGAGCTTTGATCAGATCATGTCTAAGGTCACGTCTGGTGTTTAGAACTTGTAATGTTACTGCTGTCAACATTTTCTTCTTCTTTTTTTAATCAGATGAACCTTCTAAGAAAGCACATGTGTTATTATCTTCCAATGGTTGTGATGAAGCCAAATTGGCTTTTCTTGAGGACGACTGGGATTCCTTGGCAGCAGAACAAAGAGCTGATGGCCCGGAAGTGAACAGGACTGATATAGCGGGTTTCCTAGAGCCATCTTGTACAGGGAGCCTGGACGCCAGCAGAGAGGGCGCTCACTCCCGGTCTAGTGAGTTCGAAGACAGTGCGGACTCTGCTTTCTTGAATGAAACCTACTCCATACATTATTGCGAGTCAGAACGAAAGAATGAAAGTCTCACTCACTTACCCTCAGAATTGGAGTCCGAAATGCAGAGCACTGCAGGGGTGTGCTTTGACGTTTTGGACCATCACGGTAGGAAGGTTATTGGCTTGGAGAGAGCCTACGAGATCTCAGATGACAATTATAGAGAAACTGCTGGAGACATGCAGAAGCATGAGTTCGACGAGGACTCCCAGCAGGAGTACCACAGCGCGGAGGAGCAGGAGGACACGAGTACCCGTGCGTCTTTTGACCAAACGAGAACATTAAATATACCTGACCTGGAAGTTGTTGGGTCGAGGAATTCAGGTCATGAAGTTAAGTGTACTCGCCGTCTAGACGGTAGTCAGGTTAAGCCGGCAAGCGATTCTACCATCTTTTTAGATTCAGTTGATATTTATGGGCAAGAAGATGCACCTCAAGGCCCCAAGTTTCAGAGTTCTGTTGTGGTAAGAGAATATCATGAACCAGAGCAGGAAATGTGTCCGGAGCAAGAGACTAGTCTGATGTACCACACGGTATTTGATGACCTGGTGCTAGGGAGCAGTCCCCTTGAAAACCAGGAATCTCGATCTCCGAGTAGTTCCTTGAACCCTCAGAAAGCACTAAAAACTAAAATGTATACCAGCAAAGTGAAATGTCAAAGAATTGAAAGTAAAGACTTTTGTGGGAATGAAGTCGTTGAGAAGGCAAAGTTGCACCACCTTGGAAATCCTAGCACGTTACAACAAGACCGAGCTTTACAGATGTGCCTCCAGCCCTTCAAAGATTGTCAGCCCCCCTGGACGACTGTTTTTGATGAGTTGGTCATTTCCGCCTGTGGATATTCACATCACACAGGCCTACAAAGTACCCCTCGCGCAGCCTCAGATTGTTCTGTTCCTGTCCCGAGGACTGCAGTCAAAGGTCCTGAGGCGGTAGAAGACCTCTCCCTCAAAGCTGCCGACGGCAGCACCACAAGTAACACGAGTTTTTGCAGCATAGAAGGAACACGCCCCGAGTTAGCGATGCGGGCGGCCGGCAGCACGGTCACCATCAATCAGACCGTGGACGTTTGCACTGACTTCAGGGCCTGTTTCACTACGAGCAGGGCAACAAGTGCAGGACCTTCTGTCACATCCACGTCAAGCAATACAGACATAACCACGGTGAACAGAAAGTGGCCTGGGGACTGGCAGGGTGCGAGACAAAGAAGTGTGGCCTGTAACACAGATGGGCCACACGGCCGTGATCGTGAAGACACACCAGTGGCGATGAGCAGAGGACCGCTGGGAAGACCTCCCTCAGTTGATGGTTCAAAGCCTAATGGAGATTTCCTAAGTAAGGTAAAGCCAGTATCACTGATGAGAAGATTTTGTTTGACCTTATAGAAAGGCAGTGCATGTTATGATTCGGCAAAGTGTAACGGGGGTTCCCGAGGCTTTTGTGAGAGAATGCTGGCTGAGGGGAAACGGTGAACAGATCGCCACCAAACTCTAGCCTTCCTGGGTGGCACCTCCTGCCACAAAGTCCGTTAGAAATCGGGTTTTGCGTTTTACCGGTTTGGAACTCCAGATACAACATATGTTGTTTGTCATTTATTTCTAATTTAATTTTAAACCATATTTTCCAGGATTCCCTGGAATTAAGAAAAACATCTGCCATCACAGACTTAACGAAACATCCCGAAAGGTAAGTCTGATGTATACACTTAACAGATGTGCCTGGGGAAAAGAAGCAAAATAATAATTTGCTTTTTTGTAAGGTGTTTAACCGTATAGAATAATCGCTAAAAGGGATCTTAGGAGGTCATCTGCTTCAGCCATTTGCGTTCAGCCAAACGTTAGGATAACGTATAATGTTAAAGCTTTTGGCTTACAAAGATTCAGCCTCAGTAATTCCTTCAGAAACTCATAGCATCTTATTATCTCTATTTATTCAACCCAAATTTTACGAATTTACTCCATTTCCTTTCATTTTCTACCCCTATAGACCAAAACAAAATAGCACCTATGGGAAACTTCACACATTTGAAGAAGTAAATAGCTGCTCTCACTGGAGTATTTTAATCTGGATTTTAGTTCATTGTGTAATTTACTCGGCATCCATGGAGAACCGGGGTGGGGGGTTGGGGAGGAAAGGGGAGGTCCCTGAGAAGCCATGTTCGTTGTCGTGCTCTGAGATCATTCACTTTTTCCTTCATTCGCTCTTCGTTCTCCTAATGAGTTTAATCTGGTGTCCAGTCCTCTGAAATTCAGTGAAAGAGTTCGTCCCCCACATGGGGCTGCTGACAACAGTAGGAAGTGGCAACTAGCTGCGAGGGAAGAACTATTAACATTCAAAGAACAATAGTGATTTGGGGCTTTTTGATCTACTTACAGTAAAATGTTTGCTTCTAATAATGACGCTCAATTAAGAAACATGTAAAATATGTCTATTTTCCATTAAAGAGATAACACATTTAAGAACCGTTTCCATCCAGAATGCTTACAGCTTAAAAAATGTTGGCCAAGGCTTGGTTTAGGTTGCAAATCTATTGATTATGGGTGAATGAAGTTGATACTTTACTTTGGAATCCTTGTTTGGTAAAAGAGAGTATACATTGGAAAATCTTTTACTTCCTTGACTTTTAGAAAGAGTATATTTAACTTTGACGTGACATCCTTGTTTTCTGAAGATGTAATGTGTTCCTACAGCCTTTCCATCTTTAGTAGAAATTGATTTAAGCTTGACGGGAAAATGTAAGAAATTTTAAAATCTGTTTGAAAGGCATGTCATTACCAGAGAAAAATATTTGGAATCTTACCTAATCCAGTCTTTTCTTTTCAAGGGAATGTCCACTTTCTAAAGAGACCGAGAAGAGTTTGCCCTCCAAGTGCTGTGAGGAGATCATGCAGAGGGCCGTGAGGGCAGAGCTGCACCTTCTAAACCTTCACTACCAGATGTGCCAGCGCCATTGCAGGGACATTTACAAGCTTGTAACAGACAACAGGGAAGGATTAAATAGGGGATTGTTCATTTTAAATCTGTGGCTTGGAAATTTGCCACAAGTTTTAAATTTATACCAGAAAACATCTTTAATTTTTATTTTCCAAAGGCAAGATGAGGGGTAGATTGTAACTGGTTTTGTTAGCTGGCCTGGGGATAGTGGACTTCCAAAAGGAATGCATTTCAATTTCATGGAGAGGCAGCAGTGTATGTTTGGGTGATGAATCCAGTCAAAAGATAGTCGATGGGTTATTTTTTATAAAGTCCCAAGTATGGCTGAAGTCCGTCGGCGAGTTTTGCATGACATTCTGCCACCAATTCTCTAGCTTATCTCCGGAGGGTTGCTGTGCTGCCCCTAGAAAACCTCTTTGGTTCACTTTCTTTTACCAAACATTTAAAAGAAAAAAATCTGTAAAGATCTGGCAGAGTTAGAACCCCGTGTGTAATAGAATAGAATAGAACAGAACTCCGTGTGTAATAGAATAGGATAGGATAGAAATATAACATAACAGTGTTCAGTGGGTGACCTGTAACTAAGTAGTTTTGTACATTTAACTTCCGAACAGGAACTTACCGAGTAATTCTACTAAGAAGGAATTGGGATCAGCACTACTGTCCGTGTTGGGAGACTTGAAGGTCAGATACGAGGGCTTGAAGGACAAAATACACCAGGGCAGGCCACTGGAGGAGCTGCTCCCACTGTCCGTGGAGTCAAAATTATTATCAGCCTTTTCTACTTTGGCCTCCACGGTAGGCTCGTATGTTTTAGAATTCTAATTTTACCTCATTTACGCAGAATACATTTTAAACTAAAAGATTTTTCTTCGCTTTATTCTCTTTCCAGCTAATGAAAGAGGAATCGCACGTGTAAGTTGTGGTTTCATCCAATGTAGAATTCGTTAGATCATAAAAACAGCTTAATTCCGTTAACTTCAGGTTTTCTGTTGGTCCTTTTTTCAGAACATTGGCAAATTCCTTAATGAAATGTGTATCTGTTTAGCTTTTCAGGAGCAGATTCTGAACTAGATCATCAAAGTACATGTGATGTTGACGTCTCTTCAAGCCTAAAAAAGACCCTCTCTCAAGTGAGATTTTTAAAAAGTAGTTGATAGGTGTGAATCTTTAACTGTATGGCTCAGGCAAAGTAAACTCTGGTTTTCATAAGCTCTCACATCGTTCTTTTCACTCAGCTGGCTTTGTGTACGACATTGGAGGGATGTAACTGGTTAGAAGGAACTTAATGTCCCGATCAGACAGATGCCAGCAGTGTACATTCAGTGGCGTCGCCGTATAACGTAGCGTCAAACCAGGCGACTTCTGAGGGTGAAAGGCAGTGATGTTACTAATTCACCGTGACAGTAGGCGTAATCAGGCAGACCAGGCCACGTGGCCACCATCGTGCTGGTCCCGTTGCTTAAACCTAAATGTTGCCCGTATCTCTGGAGGCGGAAGGAACATCACGTTCATTTTAGACAGGGTGGAGGTTTAATTCCGTCTTTATTGAAGTGATTCAAAGAGCTTTTCAATGCCTTTCGTAGATTTTCTTGATCTCTTTTGTTCCCCTGAGGAATTGTTTGTCAGATGACAGTCTGTGTGGGAGCGCTCTGCAAATCGGGAAGCGATGCACACACATCGGTTATGGTCCATTGTCAAGTGATGCAAGGGGGCGGAAAAGCTTGAGTTTTTTTTTTTTTCTTTTCTGATTTTGGTCTTAACCCTGAGGTTTTATTATTTGGGTAGTCTTAAACAAAAAGATGCGTTTCAAGGCCAAAAGTAAAATACTTAGTATTGAGTTACATGCTTTTCTATTAACACGTGATTACAAAGAAATCACTTTAGCAAATTACGTGTTCCATCGCTCCACTTGTTTAAAACTGAAATCTCAGTTATCCACAAACGAATTCAACAGCTCTAAAACCAGATTTTTACATCCTCACATTTCGTACATAGTTCATTAAAACGTGTTCATTTAATAATATACAGTGTTCTGGAGGATTTTTTTTCATCAGTGTAACGGTAACAGTGATATAACCTGCTTATTTGGGGAGAACAATAAATAATAAATTGTTTTTACAAGCACAAGATGCACATATAACAATGTTTATAATCTTAGTTTGGGCTTGAAGACAATACCTATTAAAATTAGGATGAAATTAAATTAACATGTTATGTGTGAAAACCAGTATAGTGTAAGATAGTGTTTCTAATCAGCTGCTCGTGCACTGTCCTCACAGGTTTTCACAGCTGTGTATCACCTGTGATGTTGTTTGCTTCGTAGTTTTCTTTAAGTGATTCTCCTTTTAAAATAAACTTGTGTGTAAAGAGTAGCTGTTATATATGGGAAGGAAATACTGCTTTTTATAAATAAAAGATACATATAAGCACACGTTAAATTAAATCTGTTACTGTTGTTGTTAATGTGAAAAACACGTGCACACTTGTGAAAATCCTCTCAAGCACTTGTCATGTGTGTGTATCCCACACTTTGCTAAATATTGATAGTGTCAGTCGCCATACACAGGCTGACTTCAAATCCTTATTCTTGTTAAGTGTGACCAACGCAGAGCAACAAGTCACTTCCCTCCAGTTCCTCACCCAGAGAAAATGGTTGAGCTCTTGCCGCCCTCATTGTTGTGCAGGCCAGCGAGTGCCCGTAACTGTTGGTCCTGATTTATTGTTGTGTTGGTTATTCTAATCCTCAGATGTCCTTACTGTCTGACAAAAGTCATCCTGGACAGGATGCATTACCCAAGGAAGATGGTTTAAAAAATGGTGACATAGATGTAGACCTCAGTCAGCTGAAACTTGATGACAAAGGTCAGTGTAAAGATGTAGTCCTGTGTCATTGCCAGAAAACTGAAGTTCACAATACTCCCGGTGCCCACTCCTTACGTCAGAATACTGAACGTCATCAGTCTGATTATGAATGTGAAGTACATGCTTGTTACAGCTACTTAACGTCTGTAAGGTTACTCAATATGTTACTTGATAACTGATCACATAGACGACTCTTCTGCTGCAGGGTCTCCAGTCTGAAAATTCTTTCTTCTGTTCCATTTGCATCTATATAAGTTGTACTTTGCTTTTCGCGTTGCCCTCTGTGAAAAGGTTATCATCATTCCAAAGAGATCTTCAGTTCAGTTTTTTTATTTAATTTTTTATTAACGTTTATTCATTTCTGAGAGACAGCGACAGAGCACGAGCGGGGGACGGGCAGAGAGAGGGAGACACAGAATCCGAAGCAGCTCCAGGCTCCGAGCTGCCAGCACAGAGCCCGATGTAGGGCTCGAACCCACGAACCGCGAGATCATGACCTGAGCTGAAGTCAGATGCTTAACCGACTGAGCCACCCAGGCGCCCCAATTCAGTTTTTAAGGAAATAGAACTGCAGTATTGTTTAATCCCTTTTTAAAATGTTTGCTATTATTCTGTGTATAAAAATTTAATTTAAAAATCAGAAAAGTAAGGCTTTCAGTAAACTAGGAATCGGTGTTAATTAAAGGAAAGTGGCTCCTCTCCCCTGCTCAAGCTTTCTCTCTCTTTCTCTAAAATTAAAAAAAAAAAGTTTAAAAGGGGCGCCTGGATGACTCGATCAGTCAAGTGTCTGACTCTTGATTTCATCTTAGGTCATAATACAAAGGTCATGAGATCAAGGCCCACATGGGGCTCCATGCTGAGCGTGGAGCCTGCTTAAGATTCCCTCTTTCTCCCTCTCTCCCCTGTTCATGCTCTCTCACTCTCTCTAAAATAAAAAAGCAATAAGTAATAAATACCGGGAAGCATATCACTCAGAATAGTACTTTTTATTCACGGACTACTGAAAACCCCTTCTCAAAGAATCTTTATGCTTGGTTTATACTTTGCTGATTTTTTTTTTTACATAAAACTAATAATTGCCATCATGCTGACTCATTCTGAGAAGCTTGTTAGCTTATAATTTCTCAGAGAGTTTAACATACGTAATTCGGGGCGCCTGGCTGGCTCAGTCGGTTAAGCGTCCGACTTCAGCTCAGATCATGATCTCACAGTTCGTGGGTTCAAGCCCCGCGTCGGGCTCTGTGCTGACAGCTCAGAGCCTGGAGCCTGCTTCCGATTCTGTGTCTCCCTCTCTCTGCCCCTCCCCTGCTTGTGCTCTGTCTCTGTGTCTTTCAGTACTGAATAAAATTTAAAAAAAAAATTTAACATCATACATAATTCGTAGCTACTTCTGTTCAATTTCTCAGGCTGCAGAAATGATCGAGAAGTAAGTGAAAACTGGTTTGATGCTAAAGAGAACCTGACAGGACTTGACTTGTCAGGAATACAAGAAAATCAAGTAGAGGACAAAGGGGATCCCAAGTTTACACAAGGTTGGTTGTTAACACCTTACTAAGAAATCCTGAATTACTATAGCTCATTTTGTAACCATCTTTTGTGTTGTTCTGGGGACTGAACTTTTAATAATATTGTTGTGACTTTCCTTTATAAATATAAAAAAGGAGAAATTGGATGTTTGGAGGTCAATTTTTCTAGAGAGTAAATCAGTTTAAAGAGTTCATTTCTCTTTCAGAAAACTGCCAAAAGCTTAAATCCCAGGTTTGGTTTGCAGGTAGAGGTCCACGTCCTCCCCCACCACTCAAGGCCAACCCCAGCGCTCTTCCGGGGCGCTCTTGTCTTTTGACCCTCAGCAGACATTCTCTAGAAGGGGGGGTATGTGGTGGACAGACCAGCTTCCCAGTTTCTGTCAGGCTCCCCGTGCTGTCTATCAAATTGTCATGAGAGATCAAAACTGTCTGCTTTCCCTCACTTTCACGATTGATTTTCTTTCAGGAATGTTTTCATCTTTACATAGTCTTTAATTGCTTGTAACAGTAATTTCCTCTAGTGTCTGTCATGATTGCTGTTCTCTCATTTCTAAATAGATGCTACCTTTATTTTTTTCTATATGTTTTCATGGACTTTTTCTTTTATTTGACATAATGGCAATGATTTTTAGGGGGTTTTTTTTTGGCTTGTATAAATAATGCTTACTAATATTTTTAAGTAAATTATAAGAAAATTTAAATTACCAACCTGCATTAACTATTTTAAATATACTTTACCATTCATTTATGCATTTCTTTATGCATATATGTAATACGCATATACAGGTTACAATAAATGACATTATTTCATCTACTTTTATTGTAACTAATTTTTTTCTTTCCCTGCATTAATTTTGTCTACGTCACTTAGCACACACTGTGTACGTAGCTTACTAGATCTGTGGGCTGCCTTCCCACATCATACAGTAGCTCAGTGAAGTCGGACTTTTCTGTGTTTTTCACTACCCCTACCCGGTGCCATGTACAGTGTTTTGCCCGGGGGGGTGTTTAGTGGTCATATTCGTATTGAACTAGTGAAAGGGGAGGGGATGAGTCAAATGTATGTCTCCTGATATTTTTGCTCACTGTAGCTCCTTGCTCCCTTCTCACCCCAGTATAAAAATATACAGATAATTAGTTTCACTGTTTTCTCTACAACAGTACGTTATAAAGCAGGAGATTAAAGGAAGTAAGTTAATGAAGAAGGCTGAGTTATTACTGCCTAGAGATGAAGGACTCTGCCTGAATCCCAGCAGCACCACTTAAGTAGATTCGTGACCTAAACACCTAAGACCTTGGCATCCTCCTCTGCAAAAGGGGGATGATAGCAGTTGCTGGGTCACGGGGTGCTTGTGGCCATTACGTGAGATGACGTGTATGAAGTGCTGGGCGTGCTAGAGAATGAGAAATATGAGAAAATTGAGCTCCCAACTCTCCCATTATATAAAAGTAGGAAACAAAGCTGCTCTAAGAATTCATTCAACAACTATTTGTTGTGTGCCACCAATGTGCCAGCGATAGGTTTGGACAGCAAATTGAAAGAATCTCAATCCAGTAAATCCTTTTTGATTTCAGACCAAGTTCTTTTCAAAAGAGAGACCATGAAAATCCATTCTAAGAATTTTGAATTTTATTAAACAAAAAATGTATCTATAATCCTTATATTTGTGGTTTCCAGAAAGTGCCATGTAAATCAAGTTGTTCGTACCCCCCTTTTTTCCTACTGTGCCATTACTACTGCCACATGCTGGTATTTTTCTGATTGAAAGGTTTTGTTGGTGGGATGTTTCCCCAGCAAAGGAATATACGTAAACCCTGGCCAGCAGTACCCTGGGGGCCGTCAGGGTCCCATGTGCATCCAGCATCTTCGATAGCACTTCTCTGAACCAACGACAAGTGAAAGACGCCTTTCTTGGTTATGATGTAATTGATTATCTGAGTAGATGTTATTGACCTGTTTTCGAGCTACAAGAGACTTAATATCAACCAATCCAATCTCTTTATTTTGAAGATGATATGGTGAAGGCCCCAAACTCTTAAAACTGTCCTCTAGTTAAAACCAACCTCTAGTTGGTCTTCAGTCTAGGGCTGATATTTGGTAATAACTTCATAATAAGCTCTGCAATAACAATAATAAAGGTTTCAGGGTTCTTTTCAAATATCAAAACGATAATGATCATCTTCTGTTCTATATTGTTTCTCTACAAGCAGATATGAAAAATATTGAACCTTTACGAAAAGATAAAGGTTATTTGGCACATGTTGGTGGTCTCTGCCCTTCAGTATCTGAGGTACGCCGGGACTAATTTTTTGAGTTTTGTTTTAAAATCTATTAATTGTTCATATTTTGATCATTTTTTTTCCTGCCTTTCACAAACTTTCATTTTTCTTTCAGGCTGATTTAAGGTCTCATTTCCAGAAATACCACGTTTCTGAAATTTCAATCTATGATTCTACTGATTATAGGTATGTTTCCCACATTCCCAGCATTTGCTGAGTGTCTGCTGTGTGCAGAAGTCCTGTAGCGGACGCCAGCCACGGCGGAGGGAAAGTCAAGGGCCATTGCCACGGAGGTTTCCCAGCCCAGTAGAGGGAGACACGTCTACAGATAGCTACAGTCACTAATTCGTGGTGTTCTTTTTTTTTAATGATTATTTTTGAGTGGGGGGGGTGGTTGCGGACAGATGACCTGAAATAGGACCCATGCTGACAGCAGAGAGCCTGCTGTGGGGCTCGAACCCACGAACCAAACCGTGAGCTCATGACCTGAGCCCAAGTCAGATGCTTAACTGACTGAGCCACCAGGCGCCCCAGTCGGTGCTATTCTTTTTTTTTAATTTTTTTTATTAATTTGGTGGGGGGAAAGGGACAGAGAGAGTGGGAGAGAGAGAATCCCTAGCAGGCTCCACACTGTCAGCGTGGAGCCCAATATGGGGCTCAAACGCATAAACCGTGAGATCATGACTTGAGCCAAAGTCAGTTGGTGCTCTTCTCAATCCAGTCTTTCATTATACTTTTTGATTTGCCGTTAATGGCTTATTGATTTTTGTGTACTTAATCTTGTTTCATACCATTTCATAGGGGCGGTAGAATGCATTCATTTAGCTACATGGCTTATGGCTTGGGCTCCATCCCCAGGTGCATCAGTAGCTTGCTGGATAAATTTGGGCAAGTTACTTAACCTTTCTGTACCTCAGGCTCTTCATCCGTAAAGTGAGGGTAATAATAGGACCTTCAGAGCTGTGAAACTAGCATTAAATAAGTATAGCAGCAGTATGAGTAAAGCCTAGCATCTAATAGGTGCTCAGAAAATTGTATGTTTACTATGTTTTATTTTAATTACCTTTTAGTTGATGCTTTTATATGGTTTACATCATCTGCCTATAGTCATTTCTGATATGTATGGTGCCGCTGTCTGTTTTGTGATTATCGTAGGAACATTCAAAAGTATCAAATAGTGATGGCGACAGCTTCATGGAAATG
This sequence comes from Cryptoprocta ferox, assembly GCA_028646485.1. Classification (NCBI taxonomy): domain Eukaryota; kingdom Metazoa; phylum Chordata; class Mammalia; order Carnivora; family Eupleridae; genus Cryptoprocta; species Cryptoprocta ferox. The sequence continues at coordinate 104,072,097 of CM053578.1, forward strand.
GCCTTAACTGGCTTATCGCTAATGATGATAGCTGTTTATTTCAGATATAAAAGTCTTTACCCGTTAAGAAAAGAGCCTCTATGTAGTTGGAGTTGAAATTTATTTAAAAAGTTGTTGAATTTTGTCTTAAATGGAGTCACTTAAGAACATGTGCTTTTTAAATTTGACCTATTGATATGTTGTTAATACATTTCACTACATTAAATTAGTTTTGTAATCCTGGAAGTATTATTTGATGTGAAATATTCTTTTAGTATTTGTTGCATCCTTTTTTAAAAAAAAACTGTTTTTTTATTACTTGAAGTATTATACATTTTATGTGGAAATTTAGAAAGCAAAATTAAAAAGAAAAATACAAGAGGTTATGGTAATATATCCGTAGTCCTGTGTTTTGAAAAGAACTCCTTTTCAGATTTGAGGTATGTCCTTCCATTGACATGTCTAGAGCTGGTGCTTACAGAAGGATGACTTGTTCTCAGTTAGACGCTTCAGATTCGGACTGGATTTTCTGACTTTTTTTTTGGTCCTTTAATTTTTCCCCTAGCAAGGTCCCGAGGACATTCTCATACATATTCTGCCAAATGTTTTTAAAATTTGCCTTTCACAGTTAAGCCTTTGATACACCTTGAGGTTATGTTTGTATATAGAGATTAATTGTAATTTTTTAGAATGGATAACTAGTTGTCCTGAAGCAACTAATCTGTGTTAGTCTGTCAACAACTTTGCAAATGTTTCACAGCAAAGTATAATATAAAATTAATAAGAGAGGGACGCCTGGGTGGCTCAGTTGGTTAAGCGTCCGGCTTCAGCTCAGGTCATGATCTCACGGTTCGTGGGTTCAAGCCCCGCGTCAGGCTCTGTGCTGACAGCTCAGAGCCTGGAGCCTGTCTTCAGATTCTGTATCTCCCTCTCTCTCTGACCCTCCCCTGCTCGCACTGTCTCTCTCTCTCTCTCTCTCTCTCTCTCTCTCAAAAAGTAAAAAAAAAATAGAGAATTCATAAGAAATGCTGTCTTTTATTTCCCATCTTTGTTTTTTTTTTTAGTTATTCTAAATAAATGTTCTTCTTAATCCCAAGGTAACTATAGTAAGATTTTTACTCTTAAGAGCAGGTCTCTTGTAAAAGATACATATTTATCTAGTAGTTACAAAGTGAAGTTTGGGGCAGTTAAAGTCATTAAAAACCTTTTGATTTTCTGTTTTTATATGTTAGGTATGCATCCATTGCTTTTAAAAAAAACATTGATGCAAAGATGGCCGTGAAAGAAATGAATGGGAAAGAAATAAATGGAAAATCAGTAAAGGTGCGGCTTGTGAAAACTCCTGGAGAATATACGCCGTCACTTTCCTACAAAAATGGAATGGAGAGAAGCACCAGCAAAGAAATTAGCTCAGCCTCCTCGATTTTCAGATTGCCCAGAACGAGGCCAAGGCAGCTGGGATCTGAGCAAGACTGTGAGGTTAGTGTTCTTGGTGGATGGATCCCTTACATGGTCTGTATATGCCCTCCTGCAATGAGGAGCTTTGCAGAACAAGTAGCTCTAGAAGCAGGGACCTTGAAGTGGGAATGAGAATGTTAACCTGAGCCTTGGACCCCCCCCCAACCTGTTTTTTGTACAAGTCCAGTTGCTCTTGGCGGGGGAGGGGAAATGTAGATCTTTGCAGACCTGGCTAGAGACTCTTTACCGGGAATCAGGCTCCTCACCAGTGCTTTCCAGTCCCTTTTTCTCTCTCTCTCCTTGGATGTCACTGCTGTGCAAGTAGTTAATCACACCCTCGTCCTTTCTACACAGGTCATCTTAATCTTAGCTCAAAATTGTTAACACCACCAAATAACGTTATCGAGTCATATATGCCCCTGATGCGCCTCATCACATGGACAGTGATGGCGTCACCTCATGCACTCACCTCCACGGCTCGGCAAAGTGCCTGGCGTTCCAGAGCATCACTCCAGGGCGTTGTCTTCTGCTCTAGTTCCTTCTCTTATGATCTTACCTTTTCCAGAATGTCGTGTAAATCATACTCTGTAACTTTATTTGTCTGAGCTGCTTTGAGGTTGATCCATATTGTGTGTGTAGCATTTCACTGCTGTTCACGTTTTGACCATTTTTATTGGATTTTTTACTTTTTCCAGGTTTTCATTTAAATTCCAGCTAGTTAACATGCAGTATAGTATTAGTTTCAGGCATGCAATATAGTGATTCAACACCTCCTTATATCAACCAGTGCTCATCATGGCGAATGGGCTCCTTAATCCCCGTCACCTCTTTCACCCATCCCCCACCCACTTCTGCTGACCACCACTTTGTTCTCTGTGGTTAAGAGTCTGTTTCTTGGTTTGCCTCTCTCCCTTTATTTTCCCTTTTGCTCATTTGTTTTGTTTCTTCAGTTTCACACAGGAGTGAAATCATATGGCCTGTGTCTTTGTCTTATTTCGCTTGGTATAATCCTCTCTAGCTCCATCCGTGTCATTTCAGATGGCAAGCTTCCATCCTTTTTTATGGCTGAGTAATATTCCATTGTGTGTGCGTGTGTACATCTTCTTTTTCCATTCATCAATCCCCAGAAATGAATAATCGAATTGAAAAATGAGCAGAGGACGTGAATAGACATTTTTCCAAAAAAGACATAGATATCCAACAGACACGTGAAAACATGCTCAACATCACTTATCATCAGGGAAATACAAATGAAAACCATGGTGGTATATCACCTCACACCTGTCAGAATGGCTAAAGTCAACAACATAAGAAACAACAGGTGATGGTGAGGATGTGGAGAAAGGGGAGCCCTCTTGCGCTGTTGATGGGAGTGCAAACTGGTGCAGCCACCGTGGAAAGCAGTATGGAGGGTCCTCAAAAAGTTAAAAATAGAACTATCTTATGATCCAGCGATTGCAGTACTAGGTATTTACCCAAAAAATACAAAAATAGAAGGGGTACGTACACTCTGATTTTTATAGCGACATTATCTATAATAACCAAATTGTGGCAACAGCCCAGGTGTCCATCATTTGATGAATGATTGTTTATTTTATTGTTGAGTTTTGAGTTTTTTATGTTCTGAATACAAATCTTTTATAAGATAGATACATGATCTGGGAATACTTTTTCTAGCCTGTACTTAGTCTTTTCTCTCCTGTAATACTGTCTTTCTCAAAGGAGTTTTTAATTTTGATGAAATATGATTTGTCAATTTTTTTAACTTGTGTTTTTAGTGTTATATCTAAGAAATCTTTACAAAACCCATGGTCACAAAAATTTTGAATTCTCTTTTTTTAACTTCTTATTTAAATTTTAGTTAAGATACAATGCAGTATTGGTTTCAGGAATAGAATTCAGTGATTCATCACTTACATACAACACCCAATGCCCTCCTTGATACCCATCACCCATCTAGCCCATCCCCCACCCACCTCCCTCCATCAACCCTCAGTTCTCTTATCTTTAAGAGTCTCTTGTGGTTTGTTTCCTTCTCTCCTCCTTTTTCCCCCTTCCCATGTGTTTGTCTGTTTTGTTTCTTAAGTTCCACATATGAGTGAAATTGGTATTTATCTATCTCTGATTGACTTATTTCACTTTTTATAGTACATTCTAGCTCCACCCACGTCATTGCAAATGGCAAGATTTCATTCTTTTTGATGGCTGGGTAATATTCCATTGTGTATATATATATATATACACCATATCTTCTTTACCATTTTTCAGTTGATGGGCATTTGGCTTTCTCCGTAGTTTGGCTATTGTTGATAACGCTGCTATAAACATCAGGGTGCAAGTGCCCCTTCGAATCTGTATTTTTGTATTCTTTGGGTAAATACCTACTCATGCAATTGCTGGATTGTAGGGTAGTTCTATTTTTGTTTTTTTGAGGAACCTTCATAGTGTTTATCAGAGGGGCTGCACCAGTTTCCATTCCCACCAACAGTGCATGAGGGCTCCCCTCTCTCCACATCGTCGCCAACACCTGTTGTTTCTTGTGTTGTTAATATTAGCCATTCTGACAGGTATGAGGTGGTATCTCATCATGGTTTTGATTTATATTTCCCTGATGATGAGTGATGTTGAGCATCTTTTCATGCGTCTGTTTGCCATCTGGATGTCTTCTCTGGAAAAGTGTCTGTTCATGTCTTCTGCCCATTTCTTAACTGGTTATTTTTTGGGTGTTGGGTTTGATAGATTCTTTATAGATTTTGCATACTAACCCTTTATCAGATACGTCATTTGCAGGTATCTCCTCGCATTCCCTAGGTTGCCTTTTAGTTTTGTTGATCATTTCCTTCACTGTGAAGAAGCTTTTTATCTCGATGAAGCCCCAGTAGTTCATTTTTGCTTTTCCCTTGCCTCCAGTGATGTGTCTAGGAAGAACTTGCTATGGCTGAGGTCAAAGAGATTGCTGCCTATGTTTTCCTCTAAGCTTTTGATGGTTTTCTGCCTCACATTTAGGTCTTCCATCCATTTTGAATTTATTTTTCTATGTGATATAAGACAATGCTCCAATTTCATTCTTCCATGTTGCTGTCCAGTTTTCCCAGCACCATTTGTTGAAGAGACCATCTTTTTTCCATTGGATATTCTTTCCTGCTTTGTTGAAGATTGAAGTTGACCATACAATTGTGGGTCCATTTCTGAGTTTTACATTCTGTATTATTGATTTATGTGTCTGTTTTTGTGCCAGTACCATATTGTCTTCATGACTACAGCTTTGTAATACAGCCTGAAGTCCAGAATTGTGATGCCTCCAGTTTTGCTTTTCAGAATTTCTTCGGCTATTCAGGGTCTTTTGTGGTTCCATACAAATTTTAGGATTGTTTGTTCTACCTCTGAGAAAAAGGCTGGTGGTATTTTGATAGGGATTGCATTAAATGTGTAGATGGCTTTGGGTAGTATAGACATTTTTAATAATGTTTGTTCTTGGTCTTCTAATCCATGAACATAGAATACTTTTTTATTTCTGTGTCCTCTTCAATTTCTTTGATAAGTGTTCTATAATTTTCAAAGTACAGATCTTTTACCTCTTTAGTTAGGTTTATTCCTAGGTATCTTACTGGTTTTGGTGCAGTTGCAAATGGGATTGATTCCTTGATTTCTTTTTCTTTTGCTTTCTTATTGGTGTATAGAAATGCAACAGATTTTTCTGGGATATTGATTTTATATCCTGTGACTTTGCTGAATTCATGTATTAGTTATAGCAATTCTTTAGTGGAGTCTGTCTGATTTTCT
>CM053578.1:104077816-104245130 GCA_028646485.1 Cryptoprocta ferox
AAATAGTGAAAGTTTGACTTCTTCCTTGCTGATTTGGTTGCCTTTTATTTCTTTTTGTCTGATTGCTAAGGCTAAAACTTCCAGTACTGTGTTACACAGTAATGGTCAGAGTGGACATCCTTGGCTTGTTCCTGACCTTAGGGGAAAGGCTCTCAGTTTTTCCCCATTGAGGATGATACTAGCTTTTGGTCATTCATATATGGCTTTTATGATGTTGAGGCATGTTCCACCTATCCCTACTTTGTTGAGGGTTTTTATCAAGAACAGATGGTGTATTTTTTTTCAAATGCTTTTTCTGCATTTATTGACAGGATCATATGGTTCTTCTTTTATTGATGTGGTATATCACAGTTGATTTGCAGATATTGAACCAGCCCTGCAGCCCAGGAATAAATCCCACTTCATCATGGTGAATAATTCTTTTAATGTACTGCTGCATTTGGTTTGCTAGTATTTTATTGAGAATTTAGCATCCATGTTCATCTGGAACATTGGCCTGTAATGTAAACATTGTAATGTATGGCCTGTAATGTAAACAATGTAAACATTGGCCTTTTTAGATGATGCCTGGTTTTGGAATCAAGGTAATGCTGGCATCATAGAATGAGTTTGGAAGTTTTCCTTCCATTTATTTTTTTGGGAACAGTTTGAGAAGAATAGGAATTATTCTCCTGGGAAGCCATGTGGCCCAGGACTTTTGTTTTTTTGGGAGATTTTTAATTACTGATTGAATTTCTTTGCTGGTTATGAGTCTGTTCAAGTTTTCTATTTCTTCCTGTTTCAGTTTTGGTAGTTTGTGAGTTTCTAGGAATTGTCCATTTCTTCCAGATTGTCCAGTTTGTTAGCATATAATTTTTCATAGTATTCTCTTATAATTGTATTTCCGTGATGTTGGTTGTGATCTCTTTCATTCATTATTTTATCTATTTAGGTCCTTTCTCTTTTCTTTTTGATAAGGCTGGCTTGGGATATATCAATTTTATTAATTCTTTCACAGAACTAGCTCTTAGTTTTGTTGATCTGTTCTACTGGGTCTTTTTGTTTCTATATTGTTTATTTCTGCTCTAATCTTTATTATTTCCCTTCTTCTGCGGGCTTTCAGGTTTCTTTGCTATTCCTTTTCTAGCTCCTTTAGGTGTATGTAAAGTTAGGTTGTGTATTTGAGACCTTTGTTGCTTCTTGAGATGGACCTGAGATATACTTATCTCTTAGGACCGCCTCTGCTGCATCCCCGAAGTTTTGGATTGCTGTGTTTTCATTTTCATTTGCTTCCAAGTAGTTTTTATTTCTTCTTTAATTTCCTGGTTAACCCATTCATTTGTAAGTACGATGTTCTTTAACCTGCAAGTATTTGAGGGCTCTCCAAATTTTTTCTTGTGGTTGGTTGACTTCAAGTTTAATTGCATTGTGGTCTGAAAATATTCATGATATGATCTCAGTCTTTTTGTAGTTGTTTAGATAGGGCTGATTTTTGCCCTAGTATGTGATCTATTCTGAAGAATATTCCATATGCACTCGAAAATAATGTATATTCCGCTGTTTACAATGAAATGTTCTGAATATATCTGTTAAGCCCATGCAGTCCAGTGTGTCATTCAAAGGCACTGTATCCTTGTTGATTTTCTGCTTAATCTGTCCATTGCTGTAAGTGGGGTGTTAAAGTCTCCTCCTATTCTTGTATTGTTATCAGTGAGTTTCTTCATGTTTGATTAATTGGTTTATGTATTTGGGAGCTTCCACATTGAGGGAATAAATATAATTATTAGATCTTCTAGTTTGTCTGACAAAAGTATGGCTACTCCAGCTTTTTTTTTTTTTTTTTTGACCTCCATTAGCATGATAGGTGGCTCTGCATCCTCTCTCAGTCTGCAGGGGTCTGTAGGTCTAACATGAGACTCTGGTAGGCAGCATATAGATTGAACTTGTTTTTTTAGCCATTTTGGTACCCTGTGTCTTTGATTGGAGCATTTAGTCCATTTACATTCAGAGTGGTTCTTGAAAGATACAAATTTAGTGCCATTGTGTTAACCGATAGAGTTGGGGTTCCTGGTGATGTTCACTGGCCCTTTCTAGTCTTTGTTGCTTTTGGTCTTTTTTTCTCCACTCAGAGAGTCCCCTTAAAATTTCTTGCAGGGTTGGTTTAGTGGTCACAAACTCCTTTAGTTTTTGTCTGAGGAACTCTTTGTCTCTCCTGTTCTGAATGGCAGCCTTGCTGGTTCAAGAATTCTTGGCTGCATATTTTTCCCATTCAGCTCATTGAATATATCCTGCCCCTTCTTTCTGTCCTGACAGAGTTTCTGTGGACAGATCTGCTGTGAACCTGGTCTGTCTTCTCTTGCAGGTTAAGGCTTTTTTTCCCCTTGCTGCTTTCAGGATTCTTTCCTCATCTGAGTATTTTGTGAATTAGACTATGATAGGCCTTGATGGTTGACTTTTGTTGAATTTAATGCGAGTTCTCTGTACTTCTTAGGTTTAGATGTATGTGCCCTTCCCCAGATTAGGGGAAGTTTTTATCCCAAACTTTTATTTATTCAAGGTATTACACACCCGTTGTATACATAGATATTCTAGGCACTGGGAAAGCAGCAGTGAACAAAACAGACCAGAAAATATGTGTTCTTGTACAGCCTAAAGCTAGTGAGGTAGATATGGTATTAAGCAATTAAGTAAAATAGGTAATATTCTGGCATAGATACAACATTTTATATATCTTGCCCTGTCTTTTTATCTAGACTTTAAAGTCTTAGCCCTTCCTTTTTTAAAAAAATTTTATGGGATATACAGTGGTTTCATACAATTTATAGCCTACTTGCCTGGTTAATAGTAATTAAATAATCATTTTAATTTTGTCTGTCTGATTGTAAGATTCGTGAGTGGAAGGGGTTCTATTTTATATCACTAGTTTTCCCTCCATAGTATGTGGCCCACTTCTGGGAATAGAGTGTATTGATTCATATTTAGTAAATGAAATGTAGAATATTTATAATTACTGTGTAAACCAGCCTTTCTCTGTAAGATTGGGTAAGAGAATTAAGCCTCCATGCCCTAAGCCTAAGATACCCACTGTATATGGTGAATTAACCTCTCTTCTGTGCACCGAAAATGAAACTAGTTATGTCCTATCTTTGGGGAGATTGAGAACATAGTTACTAACTGTGTTCTGTGGTTCAGATGAAGGCTCCCAGTTGAGAAAGGCTGATTTAGACATAGCTTCAAATGTTTTGTCACTGCTATTAGAGAACAGGTGTGGCTTCTTTTTTTTTTTTTTTTTAAGTAACATGGCTCTGAACACGGCTCAAGTAAGTCTGCTTGATATAAATAATCCCAAATCAAAGTAAATTTTCTAGGAATTTGGATTTTACCATTTATAATTTTAAATTCTATTTTAAATAAATAAGCTGGAGTGTCTATACAATAGTTACTGCTTTTAAGAAAACTTTAAACTGCTTGTTTAGGGTGTCAAGAAGAATTGTAAACAGATTGAATCTATTAAATTATTACCTGATACGCCTATTCAATTCATACCTCCAAATACATTGAATCTGAGCAGCTTTACCAAAATTATGAAGAGACTGGCTGAACTACATCCGGAAGTTAGCAGGTAATCACTTCAGTCATGTTTTCGGTGGTGTCCTAGTTCTATGGACTTTGTATTTTACAGTTCGTTGCAGTAACTTATGCATATTTAGAATGTGTTACTTTGGAAAGGACAAGTGCTCATGTGTGTTTTCCTTTTGCGTAGAGACCATATTATAGATGCTCTTCAGGAAGTAAGAGTAAATCATAAAGGTTTTCTGAATGGCTTATCTATTAATACTATCGTGGAAATGACTTCATCTGTTTTGAAAAACTCTTGATTCCAGTTAGGAATGAAAGAAGCAACAAGAGGTAAATTAAGCATATCTTTTATATTTAAATATTACTTAAATATTGTAAGCCATTGGGGTGTCTGGGTGGCTCAGTCAGTTGAGCATCTGACTCTTGATTTTGGCTCAGGTCATGATCTCAGAGTCACGGGATCGAACCCCGTTTGGGCTACACACTGAGCATGGAGCCTGCTTAGGATTCTCTCTCTCCCTCTGCCCCTTTCCCCCACTCATGCTCATTCATTCTCTACGGTTAAAAAACATTTTTTTAACCATTGATTTTGTTTTCAAATTGAAATAGTATTGTTTTTTTTTTATTTAATGTTTTTCATTTTTTTTTGAGAGAGAAAGAGGGAGAGAGATAATCCAAAGACAGGCTCCTGGCTCTAAGCTGTCAGCACAGAGCCTGACGTAGGGCCCGAACCCATGAACCGTGAGATCCTGACCTGAGCTCGGACGTTTAACCGACTGAGCCACCCAGGCACTCCCAGAAATAGTATTAAATTTAAAAATAATATTATAAAATTAAAAAGCAAACATAGTATATTGGTTTACTATTAATGCAAAACTAGTTACCCAGATCCTAATTGGCTTACACAGCATTTATCATCTCATAGTTTGCAGGTCAGGATGCAGGAGTGGCTTAGCTGACTGCGTGGTTTCAGCCTCGGGACTCTTGTGATGCTGCAGCAAGATGTTGCCTGGGCTGCAGTCATCAGGAGGCTTGACGGACACTGGAGGATGTGCTGCTAGGACAGCTCATCCCCGGGACTGTTGGCCACATGGGCCTCTCCTTGGGGCTGCTGGAGTGTCTTTACAGTGTGGCAGCCAGCTTCCCAGAGAGAGAGGAGCAAGGTGGACACTGCAGTGTCTGTGACCTATCACACTCTGTGGTTTCTGTCACATTCTTTTAGATGTGAGTCACTGTGTGCAGTCCACACTCCGGAAAAGGGGAATTAAGTTCCACCTCCTGAAGAAAAGTAAATCAAAGGATTTGCGTATATATTTTTTAATTACATGCATAAACATGGGATCCTTTGTTAGAGGATGGGGATTTGTTTTCAATTATAGCCATCCGGGTGATTAAAGCCAACTTTTGTAGACAACAGCTAGAAAAGCTGAATAACTTCGAAGACCATCTGTTTAAACAAGGCACTAGGGAGCTCCCGAGGTCACGGCCCAGAGTTCGGGACCACTGTTTCCCTGGTCTTACCTGCACAGGGGTGGCTAGTTGAAGGGCCCCTCTGATGGCCTTGAAGCCAGGGAGGTGGGGCGTTGGTGAACTCTCAGCAGTGGGTTGGAACCTCAACAGATGAAGTAACTATGAGCCAGAAATAGAGAGTTCCTCAGAGAGACTGTAACTCAGCTTCAGAAGTTACTCCCTGAGTTGGAGTGATCTGGGGTTATTTCTGACATCATGCACCTAGAGGAAGTGAAGACAAGAATTCTCTGGAATAAGGCAATATCATTCTAGGCTTCAGATTATTTCTGCGAACAATTTTGCACATACCAGTTATTTTGTAAATAAGAGTGCACAATCCAAAATAACTAATAAATAAAGTGAGACCACATGAATGAAAATTAGCATAAACACTAGATAATAGTCCCTCCACAGGGACTGCAAATATTTAAATTATCAGACACATTTAAAAAAGATTTGCTTATAGGGGCGCCTGAGTGGCTCAGTTGGTTAAGCATCCCAACTCTTGATTTCAGCTCAGGTTATGATCTTGCAATTTGTGAGGTCAAGCCCCGAGTCGCATTCCCACTCTTGACAGTACAGAGCCTGCTTGGGATTCTCTCTCTCCCTACCCCTCCCCGCTCATGTTCACTCGCTTGCTCTCTCAAAATAAATAAACATTTTTTTAAAAAAGAAAAAACATACTTATATGTGATAGTTTGTTGCAAAAATGGCCATAACTATTCTCTTCCCTGCATTCATGACCGTTTGCAATGTGACTTTGAAGCTCCTTTCATCAAGAAGGGCAATCTCTTTTCTCACCCACTTGAATCTGGACTAGCCTTTTGACTTGCTTTGACAAGTTGTGCCATTTCGAAGCCTGGTCCTCAAGAGGTTGTGGTTACACTGCTCTCTCTGGGAAATGTGCTGCAGCCGCACGAAGGCCCGTCTGCTGGAGGACAAAAGATTACATGGCGGGTGGCCACAGTGTCCCAGCCCGCGGCCAACTGCTCCTAAACGTGTGCCCTGGCACAGATCCGGAGATCCCCTCCCCAGCCCGGCAGCTGCCCCTACAGACCTGTGTGAGCCCGACCAGGACGGGAAGAATCACTCACCTGCGTCCAGCCCCTTGCTGAATGGGCGGATTTATAGGCTTGAATAGATGCTCATTGTTTTAATCTACTAAGCTTTGGAGGTGATTTATTACACACAAAAGCTAACATTCAGGTATATTATGGTAAAGGGAGCAAAAGACAAGATTGGGAATTTCAATATAGAAATGAAAATATTTTAAAAATGGAAATTCCATTAATGACAAATAAATTAATAACTGAGTTAATAGGTTCTACAGCATATTAGACGAATAGTTGAAGTGAGAATTAGGGAAAGAACTATGGAATGAAGCACGGAGAGAGGAAAGGATAGAAAACATGAGAGGGGCGCTTGGTTGGCTCAGTCGGTTCGGCATCCCACTTCGGCTCAGGTCTTGATCTCACGGTTTGTGGGTTCGAGCCCCACGTCGGGCTCTGTGCTAATAGCTCAGAGCCCGGAGCCTGCTTCTGATTGTGTCTCCCTCTCTCTCTCCCCTTCCTCCACTCATGCTCTGTCTGTCTCTCAAAAATAAACATTAAAAAAATTGTTTTTAAAAAAAACTAGAGAGAAGGTAAGAGGTAGGCATAGTGAGACAGTCTCACTGTGTGTGCAACTGACTTTTCATAGAGAAGGAAGAGGGGTGCCTGGGTGACTCCGTCAGTTAAGCACCCGACTCTTGATTTGAGCTCAGGTCATGTTCTCACAGTATGTGAGTTCAGGCCCCACAAGAGACTCTGTGCTGTCAGCTTCTCTCTTCCCTCTCTCTCTGCCCTCTTCTGATAACTTGCTCTCTATCCAAAATAAATAAACTTAAAGAAGAAAGAAAGAAAGAGAAGAGAAAATAGAACACATGTAGTTTTTGTAAAAACAAAACAAAAAATGGCTGAAATATTATTTTAAATGATGAAAACCATCAAGCCGCAAATTCAGTAAAACCCTTTTAAATCCCAAGCAGGAAAAAATAAAATACTTCAGTAGATCAGAGAAAAACTGCTTAATAAAACAAAGCTGAAAAGAAAATGTATAAAACAGCTGAGAAAAAAGAATTTGGCTCAAGAGTACAACAATTAGATTGATATCTGATTCTTAACAGAAGCATCAAATAATTCTGCAGACCTTGGGTTCTTTATTCACAAAAAGAGCCTTCAGGAATAAATGTGAAATAAATATAATTTTCCTCAAATAAGAACTAAGAGATTTGTTTCTTAGAAGAAAACTCGTTACAGTAAAGAAAATACTGAAGAGTGTTCTCTAGGAAGAAGGAAAGTGATTTTAGATGAAAGGTCAGAGATGCCGGAGAAATGAAGACCCACATGTGGTATATGTCAGTATTGACTGCGTAAAACAAGAGTAATGGTATTTTATGGGGTCCAATATCAATATAAGACAGTAGTGTATAAGTTGAAAGGATTAGTACTGTTAACTATTCTAAACCCCTTGTAGGTTAGGAAGAGGGTAAAATGTACTATGTTGGGGGGTCCCCAGTACTACCCGCCCACCCAGGCTCGGTGGTTCACTTGGAGAATTCACATGACTGTATATAGTTATACTCATGGCTGCGATTTGACAACAAAATTATACAAAGCAAAGTCCACAAAGGGAAAAACCACGTAAGGTGATGTCCAGAGGGAACCAGGCCTAAGCTTCCAAGAGTCCTTTCCCAGCGGGGTCCCACAAGCATGCTTGTTTCCTCCAGTAATGAGTTATGACAACACATACGAAATGTTGTCTACCAAGAAATCTCAGAATCAGTGCCCAATATTTTTATTGGTGACCAGTCACATCGGATCCCTCACACCATGTACACAAACTAACTCAACATGGATCAAAGACCTAAGCATATGAGCCAAAACTATAAAACTCTTGGAAGAAAACAGAGGAAAAGCTTCATGACACTGGATTTGGCAGTGATAACTTGGATATGAAAAGATAAATTAGACTTCATCAAAATTAAAAACGTGCATCGAAGGATACTCTCAACAGAGGCAACCCACAAAATGAAAGTATTTGTAAATAATTTATCTTTTAAGGGTCAATATCTAAAATATGTAAAGAACATCTATGACTCAACAGTAAATTTAAAAAACCATAAATTTTAAATGGGCAAAGGATTTGAATAGAAGGGGCACCTGGGTGGCTCAGTCGGTTGGGCGTCCTACTTCAGCTCAGGTCATGATCTCATAGTTCGTGAGTTCAAGCCCTATGTCAGGCTCTGCTGACAGCACAGAGCCTGGAGCCTGCTTCGGATTCTGTGTCTCCCTCTCTCTCTGCCCCTACCCCACTTGTGCTCACTCGTATGCGCGTGTGTGCTCGCTCGCTCGCTCTCTCAAAGATAAACATTATAAAAAATAAAAACCAACTATATAGTTTCTCTAGAAACATCTTTAAAACATTAGGATATCAGAAGATAAAAGGATGGAAAAAAGAACCACACTATAGTGATGTTAGACAAAATAGACTCTGGATCATATGGTTAATTTCAGTAAAATTAAGAAATATTTAATTTACCAGGAATAAGTAACAGTTTGAAATTTTTATGCATCTATAAAACGCCTTAAAATATATAAAGCAAATATTTCCAGAACTATCAGAAGAAATTGGCAAGTTTACAACTACAATGGGAGATTTTAAAATAACCTCTCTGATAGAAGAAGCAAAAATGGCAGTAATGGTATAGAAGATTTAAATAATCCAAGTAACCAAGCCGACCTATTGGGCATTATATAGAATGTAATGCACATGATAATTGCAAAGTCATGTCTCTTCAGGGCTTCTGAAATGTTTACATGGTTTGGCCATATTCTAGACCCTAAAGTAAGTCCCAGTAAACGAGGGACTGAAAAAGAGTGTGCTCTCTGGCTACCTTTCAGATAACCAGAAATCAGCAGTGGAAAGATAAATAGGAAATTCCTGTGTTTGGAAATAAATGTCTAAATAGGGAGTGAAAGAAGAAATCATATAATGAAAACTAGAAATTAGGTTTCGGATAAAGAACGATAATGAAAACCCTCCACATTAAAACTTGAAGGATGCTGTTAGAGCTTTGTAAACTGAAATGGATAGCCTTAAGTTCCTACGTACATCATAAAAGTGAAACAAAATTAAGTTAGAAGAAAAGAAGTAATAATCCAAAAGAAGTACAAGAAATGGGAAAACTACTGAAATAAGAACAAATATATAATAAAGATTAACAAAGCCAAAAGATTCTTGAAGAAATATAATAAAGTTGATAAACCCCTGATGAAACTGACAAAGCAAAAACATGAAGACACAAGGTAAAGAATAGTTTTCAGAAAGGAAGTATCACTACAGATCCTACAGTCATTGAAAAGGCGAGAGGACACTGCAAATGACTATAATACAAATTTATGATGGAATTAGCAACTTCCTAGGACAATTCAACTTAACAAAAACAGACTCTAGAAGATATAGAAAATCTCGTTTTGTATTTATTAAATTGAGTCATAAATAAAACTCTTCCCACAAAATAAAACCCAGGCTCAGATGACTATATTAATAAATTCCTCAAACATTTAAGGAAGAAGGAATATCAGTGTTAAGTTGTCCAGAGAAATGAGTATAGTCATGACACCGAAACCAGACCAATGACATTACAAGAATGGAAAATTACCAATTCTCATGAACATGGATGCAAAAATTATTTTAACAATAGCAGACCGAATCCAGCAATTTGTAGAAAGAATAATAATGGTTTATGGCCAAACTGACCTTATTCCAGGAATGAAAGGTTCATTTAACATTTGGAAGTCAGTGTAATATTACTATATGAATAGAACAATGGAGAAAAATTATCTTATTTCAGTAGATGCAGAAGCAGTTGATAAAATGCACCACCCATACGTGATAAAATTCTGCACAAACGAGAAGTAGAAGGTCAGATCTTTTCTTCTTTATGGGAAATCCCAGGATCTTGAGATTTTATTGTACTTGGAAACTAACAACTTGCCACAACTTCCATTAATGCTGGCAAAAGACAAGAGCCTCCTGGGACAGAGACAAAAGAATGTTTTCCCACAGCAATAGCAGTACCAGAATATTATTTTCTTGCCGAGTTCTTTAAGCCTCAGTTCTCATAAAGCAACCCAATGAGGACCCGTTGATGTCGCACATACAGTGAGCTACATTACAGGAAGAACCCCAAGCTTAGGGAACCCAGATATTTTATTTTGGGCTCCAGACAAACCTGCCAGACCTTTGTCATGGAGGAAGATGTCTTTGTTACACTGGACATGTTTGTCTTAAAAGTAATAATTTTCATATAATAGGTGTTCATTACTAAGCCTGTTTGTGACTCTACCTTTGTGACACTAGCTGAGGTGCTTCATAGTGAAAAGATTTAACATCTCACTTAAGTGATCTGTTCAAGACATTGCCACATCTCTACCACGAGGACAATCTGGTTTTCTCTGTTAAAACAGTCTGAATAGTTCTCTGTATGTATAATATCTGGTGGCCTATTTCTGCTTTGATGTAGTTGAGTTTAGTGATGATAGAATTTAATGGTAAATGAGTGGTTTTGATATTCATATTTATGATAAATGAGTCTAATGACAAGAATTGGTTTAGCAGCAGAGTGTACTGATACGTAACTACAGTGGTCCCCCTGCTTACCTTCCAGGATCCCCAGTGGGTGCCTGAAACCACAGATACAGCCAAATCCTACCGATGTGCTGTGTTTTTTCCTGTTCATGCAAACCAATGATAAAGCTTAATCTGCAAATTTGGCACAGTCTGAGATCAACAACAATCTAATAACAAAACAGTTACAATAATGTAGTGTAATGAAGGTTCTATGAATGTGGTGCTCCTCTCAAATTATCTTGTACCGTACCTAGCCCGACCTTCTTGTGACGATGAGATGGTAAAATGCCCAGGTGCTGAGATGAAGGGAGATGAGTGACGTAGGCACTGTGATCTAGCATTAGGCTACCATGACCTTCTGACAGTGCTTCAGAAGGAAGGTCGTCTGCTCCTGGATCATGGTTGGCCACACTTGACCACTGGTAATGAAACCTTGGGAAGTGAGACCGCAGATCGGGGCGGGGGGGCTGCTGTCTATACTGCTCTGGAATATTTGATTTGGCATAATCAATATGTTTTATTGTTGATTTCTCTCTTCTTTTCTTGACCTGTATAGAATTTCCTTGGAGAGCAGGAGTTCCGTCCTACAGAGAATGTTCTACAGCACTTAACAAAACACTGTGGTAGTGGCAAGATGATGTGATTAAATAGGCTCAGTAAGTGGATTTCGCTGTGTAATAATAATTTACATGATAGCCTACTCTTAAAACCTAGCGGCTGTTGTTTCTACACTATTAAGGACTTCTCTATATTAAAAAGAAACTTTTAATGTTTATAAACCTTATATTTCAAATTGTTACTTAAAAGACTTGAAGCTACATATTTTGGATTAGGAAAAATGGTCATGTCTATTTTAAAAACCTTTGTTAAATCAGTTTTTTAAAACAGTGACCACGAGAAGATTTATTGTTTCAGAGTCCATTAAACGATTTCCATACATGGAAAATAAACTTTGCCTGAAATTCTTAGTTCCAGTTTTTAGTTTAAGACTCCTATTGGACCACAGGATAACAGTTAAATAAACTGAATTTGAATTTGTAGCTATATAGAATGTGTCTATTTTGAAGCTTCCAAGGTAATTAAATTAATGCTGTGATCCATTTAATGTGTTTTCGACTTTAGTGTGAAACATGTAGATGTATTTTTCCTGTTTTCACGAGGAAGAGTGAGCCCACATGCACTTGGTAAAGCACTTAAGTAGTCCCCACGGTGCGCATCTTTGTTTTGTAGTAAGTTCTGTAACACGTGGTCAGAGTGTAAACTGCGACAATTTTCAGAACCTAATTTTATGCCTTATCTGATAACGTATACATTTAATTGATTACTTTGTGAAAGTAACATACTGTTTAAAGTTGCAGTTTCACCAATATTAAGATGAACATTTAAATATGCATTTTCTTCTTCAAATGTTTAAAATGTGTAGAACATTCAATAGTAGGTATCCTTGATTAGAAATTGCTCATTTAACATTTATACTGGACGTATTTTTGTTTAATAAAGGCAGAATCTATAGTACCATTGTAGATTTAATACTGTCTTCAGGTTTGATGGCCTTTTCCGAGTGCGAATTAGCCTTCCGGGGTAGTGTCTGTGGGACACGCGTGGACGGGAAGGCTAACCATCCGTCAATCTACTGGATTTCAAAATTTTTCTCTTGTAATGGATTTTGGGTTTTATTTCACATGGCAGTTTGTCTCCAGGTATCACTAGACCCACCCCAAATGTCTAGCGTGAATTAGGCTTCAGAATGTAAAAAAAAAAAAAAAAAAAAAAGTTTAAAAGGTTTCTTAAATGAAACTTGAGAATCATTGCTTTTGGCCATACATCAAATTAGTAGAACCTGAGAATTGTGGATTTCTTCCCATATGTTAAATCATACAGTTATTTACACTAAAAGGCTGCAGAGTTAACAGTGAATAAAGTTGAGACATGGACTAGACATTCTTTTCAACATGCTGGCAACAAGAACAAGGTTACCTCTGGTCATTTGTTTCCGAAAGGATTTGAAGAAGTGGAATCCCCTTTCAGAATACAAAGAGGCCAAATTACTACGTTCAGTTTGGGGAAAATATAGAAAGGTTGGTTTGATGTTACAAGTTTCAGGTTTTTTAAGGTAAAGACGTCCTGTTCAAAAACTGAAGGTAAAGCTCAGACAACTTCCGTATCAAAAAGGCTTTCAGCTGTGATCACTGCTGTTAGTAACCATGCTAAATCATACGGTTATTTATAGTAAAAGCTGCTGCAGGTAATTTTCGCATACTTCTGTCATTGCTCACAGTCATTTTTCGTTCATACTGTATTATTGGGACGACAAAGGGCACTTGAGCTACATCAACTAGAATATACCAATAATTATGATTGGAGGTCACCAGAGATCTGGAATATTGTAAATACCCTAAGACTGTCACCAAAAAGTGGGACCAGAAATTCCCAGTTGGCTCTGCCTGATATCTGTGTTCGTTCTTGCCCAAGGAGATCATACGTGTAACTGAGAAACTCAGTATAATCAAGAGTTTCATTTTAAAGGAATAGTTCTCCAGCCTGCGTTCTGTGTATATTAACTCACTGCTTTTTCACTATTATCATTGTTACTTTTTATCAAGTATTTACCTGGCACATAGAATGTTCAATAAGTGTTAGTTAGCTCTTGGGGCCAACAGTGTAATGACCCTCCACGCTGTCCTGACCTTACCCCCCAAACATGTGAATGTGTCCCTTGGCAAAGGGAATTCAGGTTACAGAAGTAAGATTGCTAAACAGCTGCCCTGGAGACGGGAAGGTGACCCTGGATTGTCCGGGGGGGCCAGAGAGAACCAGAGAAAGAGCTTTCTAGAAGCATCTCTACCTGGTGTTGCTGGCTTTGAAGATGGAACAAGGGAGCCGGAGCCAAAGAATGGGGGTTGGAAAAGGCAAGGAAACAGACTGTCCCCTAGAGCCACCAGAAGGAATGTAGGCCCGCTGACATCTTGGTTTTAGCCTTGTGAGATCTGTATCCGATTTCTGATCTCCAGGAGTATAAGATAATAAATTTGTATTGTTTAAATCGCCAAGTTTGTGGGAATGTGTTACATTAGCAATAGGAAGCTAATGCGACTGTAATTGTTATCTCTAGAAAACCGTCAGGAACAATACAAGATTGATTACAGGTTCTGTGTATTTGCCTCAATTTTGACTGTTGGGGGAAAAAACAGCTGTCTGAGCGGTGAATGCTATATAAATCCTCAACTGCCCTTATTTACGTAGCACGGCATCTTACTGCCGGCATGGTGGTTGGGGTTGAGCGTTACAGTCTCCTGACAGATCAGAGAATGTCATTACTATATATATTACGGTCATTGATTGCTATAAAGGACTTTGCTTTTATTGCCAGGAAGCTGGAAGCCTGATAGTGTGTTTAAGAATGCAGGCTCCGAAGCCAGGTTTTCTGGGTTCAAATTCCTGTTCCAATCTTGTCAGCTGTTTAGCCTTGGACAAGTGTAATTGCCCTGTGCCTCAGTCGTCTGATGTGTAAAATGGAGAGAAGTATCTGCCTTAGAGACGGCGTAAAGTAGAACACAGTACTCATTCCGATAAACGGGAGTCCGTCAGGGTCCGCTGCACGTCTAGCAATGGGCAATAATGCGTTTTCTCGTGTAGTCACTGTAATCTGACTTTGTTGTATTTCCTGCTGTTTTACTTTCATTTTACGTTCTTGATTTATTTTTTCCTTTTCTATGAACAGCTATAACCTGCCTCAATATTTCTAGAATGAAGCAGGCCGCAGGTTAATAATACGTTACTGAGAGGGCACTTGACCACAAGTGATAAAAAAGCAACCCTAACAAAAGCACAGAAAAAGGAAAATCAGCTTGTAATTGACCGCTCCAGAAGTGAATTCAGGTGTGACTGGCCCAAGGGGCTTCTGCTTCCCTCTCTCTGTCACACTCACACGTACACACGCTCCTGATGTAACCAGCAGTGGTTACAGTGCTCACCGAGACCATCTGGGACACCCGCGCACAAGCAGTGTAAGAGGTGATCAGTTGGAGGATTTGGTAAACCTGGGTTTAACTTGTCACTTAGCCTCAATCTTAGACTCACAGAACCTGTGTGCCCTTCACTGAGCTTCCCTAGTGTTGGTCACTTACACAACCGTGCTAAACGATCGGAACCGGGACGCCAACATCTGCACACGACTGCTGCCGGAAGTCTTACTCACATGTCACCAGTCTCTGCCCCTGACGTCCTTTTTCTGTTTCAGGACCCGATCCAGTGTTTCACATTGCATTCGTTAGTATTTTTTCTGTCCCGTTTAGTCCGTCGCTTCTCGGCCCTGAGGCTAAGATCAAGTGTAGTATCCCCTCTGGTCTATGACAGTCCCAAGTATTTTCTTGTGTTTCGTGACCTTGATGCTTTTGATGGGGATTGATTGGCTATTGAATGCCTTCTCAGTCACAGGTCACCAGCTGTTTTCTCCTAAGCAGATCAAGGTTACGCACTTTTTGAAAAGAGCTCCCACAGAAGTGTTGAGTCCCGGGTACATCCCATCTGGGGTGTGTGATCGCGTCCTGCAGGCCACACCCCTCGCTTGTCTGCGGTGGCCTCTGCCGGGTTTCTCCACCGTGAAGTTACGCTTTTCCTTCGCAGTTGGGAGAGATCTGTGGACGTATGAAAACCCCTGCTCCTCCTAAAACTTCTGCTCACCGGTTTCAGCATCCGTCGGCAGATCTCCCTGAAACGATTGTCCTTGTGGCGTTTGACGACGATTTTGCAGGTCTCTCGTTCCTTCCGCGCGTTTTACTTAGAACTTGCCTGCAAGGAAAAGCAGTCCTTCTCTCTACTTACTCATTCACTTATTTATGTCAGCGTGGACTCGGTGATGTTTATTTTGTTCTGTGAGTTATAATACAACCCTATCATTTTTTTTTTTTTTACCTCAAATTATTCCATAAGGAAGCAGGAGCCATTAGCCCTTAGTGACTAAGCACTTTGTCGGGCTGGGCTCTGGGTCTTCTGTAAAAACTGCCATCCTTTTTCAAGTGCTGACTTTCTGGCAGCCCAGGATACCTTAGGCTCATCTGCCCCGGCCCTGCCCAGGCCCTGGGATCAACCACTTCCCCAGCAAACTCCGTTGTCTTTTCCTGGAGAATCCTGCACGGAAACCAAGATCGGTCTGGTCGGCCGACGTGCTCCCTGCCGTCGGAGGTGCACTTAGCCCCTCTCAGCAGACAGAGCCCGGGAAGGTGCGTGTGCCCGTGGGCCCAGGGACACAGACGCACCTCTGTTTATTCAGTCCTGGTCGTTACAGCATTTCCAAACCGCACACGGTGAGGAGACAGCATTTGCATACAGCTCTTTTCATCTTTAGCCTTACAGCACGCAGTCAAAAATCTTGACTGTTTTCTAAACTAGGTGTGTTTTTTATTCCTGATCCCCTCCCGTGGGGTGATGTCACACATCTGTGACAGAGGGTCCTCAGCTCACGTGTGTGAAATCTCCCTCCCCCCCCCCCCCGCCCCCTGGTCTGATGCAGTAGCCCTGGATAGACGGACTCTTCTCTTAATTTCTGTAGTCTTGGGATATTTTTTAAAGTTTTATTTCTTGGATGTTTTATATCTTGGACGTTAAGCTTTCATCTTAGGGCCTCAGCAGCCCCCCTCTTCTGCCCCCAGGTCCCTGTCAAGCTGCCTCTGCTCTCGCCGAGGCGGGGTGGCTGCAGGCAGGTGCGGTGCAAGCGGTCACACGCCGGCGTCTGCTGCCTGGCCTCCTGCTCAGTCACTTGGCAGTTCTGACACTCTGCAGGCGATGCTGGTGGCATGGTTTGTGCGGAAGTGACTTTCCACTTGTCTTTTGCTTGCTTGCTTTTCGGAGACAGCTTTTGGGGGAACCCAAATATGCGAGCAGTTCTCAGCCGCCTGCGGGTCCCAAGTGTTTGGTTTTGCCAGCAAGACCCCGTGGGGGGTTTGGAGAACGAGCTGGATGAAGCCGAGGGCCCCCGACATGCCGCCGCTGCTGTTTAGTGGTTCCCAGTTGGACGGGACGCTGCAGACAAAGCACAGAACCGCGTTGGTGCGGTGTATGAACAACTCTGGAGCCACTGACTCCGCACTGATCCTGACTAACCCCTCACCTCGCGGTTGTAGCCCGGCGGCAGGGACACTGGCAGTCTCCCCTTCGTATCCGCAAATCACTGAGAACCTCTCTACAGCTTTCATTACTGTCTCCTTCCGGCACTTGACACCGTCCCCGTCGATGTCTGGTCCACACGGTTTGCCATGAGAACGCTCGTCATCCGAATCTCTGTCCCTCTGCATGGAATGTGCTTTGTGTCCAGCGGCTTTTAAAACCTTCTCATTATCACCGGTCTTCCACCATCTGATTGCGATGTGCCTTGGTGTATTTGTGTTCATGATCCTTGTGCTCGGGATTTGTCGGTGCTCTAGAATGTGCAGGTTTATAGAACAGGTTTACACAGCTCACACACTCCCGTGTGACAGGACTCGCGATAGCACGTGGATCCAGCCACGGGAGGCTGTGTCTTCGGTTCGCTGGTGCTTTGTTCTTTTTCTTTTAAGTCTCTGTGCTGGGATGCAGTGCTTACCTGGAAATCATTTGTCTTTGTCACTTCTGGCTTTTAAGCTTTGTTGGGTGACCCCAAGGCAGCCTGTATAATTTTTTCTGACTACAAAGGCAGTACCCTTCGAATTCCTCTATCTGATGTTCTCTTAGCTCAGGGTCTTTCCACTATAATTGGTGGGAACTGGAGCTATTCCGGATCCTGTGTGAGCTCATGGGGACTGTTCTGACTTGTCCTTTTCTGTGCCCCGGGCAGGGTCCTTCCGTGCACATGCTGATCAGCATTAGCCTGAGACTCCAGGAGCCCTGTGCAGACCTTGCCTGTGCTGCTGCCCCTGCCCCTCCCCCCCCCCACCCTCTGGAGCCCTGCCTCCTGCCTGCCTGGGATTCCCCAGACCCCAGCTTTCTCCTCGACTCCGAAACGCCGGGCTCTGTGTGGTATGGAAGCCGCTGGCTGTGAACACTCAGGGCTTCCCTCACTGGTTCCCCTGCTGCCCGGGATCCCCGACATGCCCTGCCCGTGGTCCAGTGCGGCAACTGTCATTTCATTGTCTTTGTCCAGTCTGCAGTTTAAGGGGGGAGGGTAAGTCCAGTCCCTGTTACTTCATCATGGCTGGGAGTGGAAGTCTGATGTTAATTTTGAATTCCTGGTAATGTTAACCAGTTCTAGTTGACCCGTCTAGGTTGTGTCTTTAACCCTAGCTGTGCACACAGCAAAGCATTTGCCCATTTTCTCACCTCTTCCTTTGTTTAACATAATGTCCACCTAGTTGGAGGTGCCTAGGGAGAAGAATGATCTCCCGTGCTCCCCACTCCCGAGTAGATGTCCGCGTGCACCAGACAGGATCTAGCCAGGGCAAAGTTGCCAACTCTTGTGTGTCATGGCCATGGGGCGAGTGCTAACAGAGCCCACTTCCCTACCCTAAGAGGAAGCCTGCAGTCATTACTAGGTGTCTCTTACCCAGACCCGAGCTGCAGACATGGAGACCACCGGGAAGGAAAGTGCCGGAGGGTTTGTAACACGTGTGCGCGTGCGCTCACACACACACACACACACACACACACACACACACTCCCAAGGGAAATGTGAACTTCCAAAGTACATGAACTTGAGAAATACATTGTCTTGTTAGGTACATGCACCTGTTGGGGTGTGCAAGAAAACGGAGAGGAGAAATGGCACATGGCTCCTACCCAGCCCGCCGATGACACAGGAGTCCCAAGTGCCTTGCGTGACAAAGGGCCCAGTGAGGAGAAGTCACAGAGGGGTCCCTGAGCCAAGAGTGGGAAGGGCAGCTGTATCTGCAAGTGGAGGGCAAGTCTGATAGAGCGACGCACGCCCTTCTCCCTCCCTGGTGACTGCTGTCACCTAGCACAGCGCATGGAGCTGGGCTGGGGCTCCACCCTCTCCCCTCACCATCCCGTCCCTTCTGGTCCTTCCCCTCCTGTCCTCCCAGCCCGCCCTCGAGACTTACACGACAGGTGAGTCGGGTGTCCCACACCCCGTATGTGCAACACAGGTCCTGTAATTGGGAGTTTTGATTGGCGAGTTAGAGTCACAAACTCGAGAGCAGGGCTCAGTCTTACACATAGTAGGGACTCAAATGTCTGTTAACAAAGTGGGGAGGACAGGCCACCCAGTAGAGTGTCTGCCTAAGGTTCAGGAAGAGGGGCCAACCAAGGCAAGAGAGCTTGCACCCTCCCCCCCATCTGACACAAAGCCCTCACAGGGCTCTCGGGGTGCCCCAGGTGCCCGCGTGCTGGCTGTGAGTCTCGCCCCCCTCACCTCCCACCCTCCAGCCTGTGTTCAGAGGAGCAGGTGAGCCCCGGGGGGTCCGCCGCCTCCTGTTCCCTGGGCAGACAGCAGGTGGCTCTGTCCCCTTCCGTGTGGCTAGCCAGCCGCTTCCCTCCAGAGCCGCGCTGGGCACACTGGACGAGCCAGAAAGGAGATGCGGCCATTGCACTCGAGGTAGTGGTTCTTTCCCTCCCGCGCGCAGTGAGCACAAACCTGCTCGGCTCCTCGGGGCTCCCCCTGACTAGGCTGTTACAGGACGGAACCACCGCGACCAGAAAATAACCGCTACTCACACCTCTGGGAGGGGAAATCTTCCAGGGCGCTGCTGTGGACCCCAAGGAGCGCTTCTCCCACCGCTCCATAACCAGCGTGCCCAAGCTGCTTGTCCTCTCCCCGTGCGACCCTCCTAAGGCAAGTCTATGCCATCATCTTTCCACTCAAGTTCAGAGCCTGATGAACTGCGTCGGAGGCTCTCCAGCCCCCTCTGCCTCTCCCCACCCATCCCAGGCAGCAAGTCCTTCGGGGCCACCTTTCAGTGCTACCCAGAGCCCTGTTCACTCCGGCCCCAGGACCTTTGCGCATACCTGACGTGTCCCTCCTCCCCTGCGCCCACGCCATTGCTCAGACTGCAGGTCTCAGCATGTATTCCAGTTCCTCGTTGTGGGTGCTTTTGGGATTAGGAAGCGTCTCCCCGAGCTCTGGGGCCGGTTTTGCCCCCAGAGGATCCAAAGTGCCCGCACCTTGGGGGAGAGGCAGATGCAGAGAGGGGGTCTTGGCCTTTCGCACAGGAGCCCCCCGGGGCAGGAGGGCCCGGAACCGAGGAAGAGGACGGGGCTCGGGCCTAGGAGACCCTCCCTGGCTTAAAAATTGTCCATCTGTTCGGCGAACGTTGCAAGAGAGCCCGAGTGCGGGGTCCCGGAGACTCCGAGCTCGCTGCGCGCGGGGCGGGCTGCTCGCCGCGGGGTCGGCCTCCTCCCTGCGCGCGGTGGCCAGGTGCGGGCCCGCCCCGCTCTGCCCCCGCGGGGCACCCCCCACCCCCACCCCGGGTCCCCACGACCTGCCCGCCCCGCCCCCCGGGC
The DNA here is from genome assembly GCA_028646485.1 of Cryptoprocta ferox. NCBI lineage: Eukaryota > Metazoa > Chordata > Mammalia > Carnivora > Eupleridae > Cryptoprocta > Cryptoprocta ferox. The sequence continues at coordinate 104,097,986 of CM053578.1, forward strand.
CGCGGTGGGCGGGGCCAGGCGCGCGCCGCCGCTCCCCGCTCCCGCCCCGGCGCAGGGCTCAGTCGTGGCGGGCGGCGCGCCATGGCCCCGAGCCTCCGCGGCCTCCCGCGGCGCGGCCTCTGGCTGCTCCTGGGTGAGTAGGGACGGGGTCCGTCGGGGGAGAGGGGCGGCTTGGGGGGGCCCCCGGGGAGCTCGCAGGGGCGCGGCACCGCTCCCGCGCACGCCCGCGAGCTCACTTCCGCGCACCTGTGCCGCCGGGCCCGCGTGTTAGCAGGCACCTTGCGCACTCGGCACAGGGGACACGGCGTCCACGGCCCGTTTATCTAGAAACTCGGTGGAACAGACGCAGGCGGGCACGCGCAGCACTTGCTGATTTGCAAAGAAGCCTCGCTAGGACGTCCTCTGCAGAAGCGAGACCAGCCTTCTCCCTCGGGGACGTTTCCAAACCTTCTGTTGTTTGCTTGTGAACTTGGCGCTTGTGTCTGCTAGAAATTCAAAGAGGGCCTCTCGGTGAGGAGGCTGTTTGGAGAGAGGTTATAAAACTGAAACCCAGGGACCGCAGGAAGACGTAGCATAGTTTACCCTGGAGCTGTCCGCGGGGCTTCTGCCAAGAAACCCTCCTGAACCGCTCTAGCCACCGGACTCCTTTCATGTGTTCAGTTACTTTTTAAGAAACACTAAATACAGGGCACTGAAGCCGAAGGATCCAGCGGCCCAGAGACACGCGGCCTGCAGCGGTACTGCCGGGGTACTTGCCCCAGAACAGGTGAAGCTGGGAGAGAGCACCTGAGCGCGGGTCCCGATGAGGGATGACCGGTGTGCTGATTATGCAAGGGGGAGGCAGTAGCTGGGGGCAGTGGGGCTCCCCGGTGGAGGTGGCCCAGGGCACCTGGAGGAGAGGGACTTAGGACCCCACAGGAGGTTGCAGGCTGGCCAGGGAGTCTCTGCGTTTAATAAAACCCTTAGCGTCTGCCTCCCTGCCCTGTGATCTGAAAGCCCATCTTGCCTCTCCAAGCGTTTTGGCTCCAGTTACGTGTAAAGCAAAATCGTCCAGTATTCTCCTCTCGCTTTGCGTTGGTATCCATTTGGCTTGACGTGGAACTTACTGTCTTAGTTTCCTAACGAATGAACGTGACTCTGCTTACGAGGCAGGAGGCCCGGATGTGTCTTTTTTTTCTCTTTGAACATAACCAACTAACTCAGTCTCCTTACGGCTGCCCAGAAGCTGCACCCTCTAACGCCTGTGTAAATAAACACTATTGTCACCATCACGTATAAAGTCCTTCCTTGTTTACCAAGAAAGTAATACACGTTCTGGAAGCCCAGAGTCCTATAATCTGAACACTGTTCTGAGTGGTGGCTAATGTTATATCTTTATTTTCCAAGTAAGCACCACTTCACGAGGTGATCGGTAAATTAATGTCCTTGGAGCCCCGCGGTCATTAGTAGAATTACGGAGCACACAGTGTTTTCTTCCCAACTTATAGCAGGAGCCAGGTCTCCTTGGTGATGCGGATTCTGCTAACCAAAATAGCAGTGTGGAATTTCTTTCCTTCTTTCTTTGTCAAGTGCGCTCGTCCATAGGCTCGAGAACGTATCCGTAACAGTTTTTCCGGCTTTGTGCGTGCGCTTCTGTTTGCAGAAGACTCTGATGTGACCGCACGCACTTTTTATAAATTTTATAGATAGCCACCGAAAAGTTTTTCACCAATCGGAAGAGAAGGAGGTTTCGAGAGGAGCCAGGGTTACTCTGTGATGGCCGTGTTTGTTGTAAACGCCTGTATCTGTGAGCCCACCTTCACTCAGGCGTGCTGGCCGGTGCCATCTTCAGTGACCTGCTTGTCCGTCCACCTGTCAGGTGGCATGGGGCGGCGGGGCATTGAGGGTTTTCTTGCAAGGCTGCCGTATTTACTGAAATGCATGACTCTGTATAAACACAAGTGTAAATGTTCGGGACTGACTGGGATGTCGCAGGAAATGCACTTTGTGTGACTGCCATAGATGGTCGCACTGGTTTAAACCTAGAGGCAGGTCTGACCTCGAAAACCGCAGCTGAAGGACACTTGTTTGCTGATCGACTTGTTTGCATGTTTGTTTGCTCTCCCCGTGTATTTAACCGCAGGGAGAAATTTCTGGATCTTTGTCTCCCTTCCATAGGCCCTCGCCAGTCGTGCACGTTACGGTCAGTCCCAGGCCCGAGCTGTCGCGGGAGCTTCTGTCCACACCGGAAGTGGTAGTGAGCCTCCCGCCAGGAGGTGGATTCGGTGGAATCCTTCCTTCTGCCAAATAGCTGGTTCTGTGCCTCCAGACATTTTTCCCCCAGAACGAACCGGCTCCCCAGCTCCTCCTCAGTTAGGGTGAGGGTCTGGCGGAGTGGGCGAAGGGGTGGCCACTGGGGCTGTGAATTCCAACACTCGGCCCCCAAGAGTGGAGCCCCCAGGTTTGGCTGCCAGCGTGCCCCCCCTCGGGGGACAGGGTCCATCCCTCCCAAGGCCAGGCCCACCCGGCACGGTGGGCTCTCCCCTCCGTAGGCCCCACCTCAGGCCTGTCCACCGGGATTGCCTCAGAGAGGGCAGGGGACCCGAGCTGAACAATCATTTCCTGCTGGAGCCCCCTCCCAGCCCGGCTGCCACATCCCTTCCCGTGACCATGACAGGACAGACAGACAGGTGCCTGGGGGACGGCAGGCAGCAGCGAAACCCTGCCGGGAGCCTCTCCCCTCCCCGACTCAGGGAAGGCGGCCTGAGGGTGTGTGGCAGGGAGGAGAGCAGGGGTGGGAAGGGCAGAGGGGAGCCGGGTGGAGGAGGCCTGCGCCCCGGCCTCTGCATGATGGGGAGACAGGTGATGCTGAGGGAGGGGATGCTGCCCCCTCCCTTCCCCGCCCTCCCCCCCCCCCGCACACACCAGACCTGCCTCCCTCGGTGACAGGGTGACCTCGGGGCTGCGTAACGGTGCAGAGAACCCGCTGGTTCTCAGCGAGGCGGGTAGTGTCAGCGCAGGCCCCGGGAGGCCCGACCTAAACGACCCGTGTTCGCGTCATGCTGACATGGGGACACGAGTGCCGTCCTGGAGGAGGTTTTCCCCCGAGCGTTGTTTTCTCTTACTATTTTCTTTGACACGGAAAGACCTCGCTTCCACCACCACCTGAGGTGTGCGTTGTAAGCAGCCCCTGGGAGCGGGGCCCCGGAGGCACCGGTCAGGCTGCGGGGGGGCGGGGGCCGGGACCCTGAGCCGCACAGCCCGGCCTCCTTACTCCGTTCCTCGTCAGGCCCCACACTGTGTCCTTTATTTCGTCCTCTGACGGTGCCCTGCCTGCCGTGGGCCGTTCCCACAGTGGATTCTGGGACCTGCCCCGCCTGGCCTCGCTTCCGCTCTGCCCCCTGCCCCCCAGCCGCACAGCCCCCCCCCCCAGATGTCTGCCTGCCTCCGGGAAGCCTTCCTGGGCTGCCCCCACCCCCCTGGGCAGGGCCCACCCGTGCCCTCCTGGCCTCTGCGCCCCCATGCCCGCAAGGCCCACCAGGAAGGGGTCTCCTGAGCCTCGCGTGCCTGGGAGGGCAAAGGCAGCAATTGGCCCAAGCAGATAATTGGGTACCGATGGCTGCCATCTTGTCACGTACGCTGACCGGTGATCAACTGGAATTAAAGCAGTTCGTTTGTCACAAAGCAAAACTCCATGTCACAGGGGGAAGCGGTCTAGAAAGCGTAATCACTGAAACCTGGTGACCCTGATACCCAAGGTTGACTTTCTCTCTGTGTATGTGTTTATTGCTTCTAGAAGATTCGGTGGGTGTGATGGTGAGAGGAAAGATGGCTGCTGGGTAGATGGGCAGATAGGAGAGCGAGGCCATTTCTCCTGGAAACTACTGTGTGTCCCGTAGCACAAGTGGGTCGTGTAGTGTCATGACTGGGAGGGGGTCCGAGGAGGTAGCCCACGGCGGAGGCCCCATCGAGCTTTGGACAGCCCGTCACCCCCCGCAAGAATGGCCCGGCACAAACGTCCATGGGGCCGAGGCTGAGAAGCTCTTCCGCGTAAACGACATGTATAAATAGTGCTCTTTGTGCAGAAGGAAGTAAACCATGGGGGCAGGGCTGGGTGTGGGGGCCTTCTCCCGAGCCCTGAGCAGTTTGGGAAGAGCCCTCAGGATACCCAGGATGGTGATCTTAGAACTTTCTGGAAGCCTTTATGGCTGAAGTGTGGAGAGAAGAGGGCTTCGAGCACGTCTGGTGCTAGAGGAGGACCCGAGCCTGTGGGCCCAGGTGAGCCATTCAGGTTTCATGGAGGGGCCGCGGGTGAGCCTGAAGCGTCTTAAGTGGATTAAAAGAGCCGAGGGTTGGTGTCCACCGCGGGGCTGCCAAATTCAAACTTCAGATAAATGACCAACTGTTTCCATATAAGCCTGTCTCACGCCATCCTTCTAAAATTGCCTATCTGGCATTCAGATTTTATTTTTTATTTTTTTTCTAATGTTTTATTTATTTATTTCTTTTGAGAGAGAGGCAGAGCATGAGCAGGGGAGGGGCAGAGAGAGAGGGAGATCTAGAATCGGAAGCAGCTCCAGGCTCCGCGCTGTCAGCACAGCGCCCCACGCGGGGCTCGAACCCACAAACTGCGAGATCACGACCTGAGCCGAAGTCGGACGCTTAACTGGCTGAGCCCCCCGGGCGTCCCTCTGGCATTCAGATTTACCCGGACGTCCTGTATTTTATTTGCGGGAGCTGGCAGCCCCGATCACAGCGGCCACGTTGGGTTCGCTGTCCCCTTGGACAGTAAGGGACAATGGCAGGTAGGCAGGCGTCCACACAAGCCCAGGGCTCAGAAGACAGGTATGGCCAGCAGAGGCACTTGGGGCAGCATCACAGCCGGAAAGGTGTGCAAAGCACGGACAGAGGGGATGAAGATGGGGTGCTGGCTGGGGACTAGAAGCCAAGTCCACGGAGGGACAGACAGACGTGGCTCCTGGGCGCCCCTGGGCACTTTGACAGGGGCAGCCGCTGGGGGCCCCCTGAGAGAGGGGTCAGCCAGAGGTTCCCCCGGGAGCACCCTGGTTTTAAATATGCAGATCCCCGGTCCATCTGGAATGTCTGCCGATTTTCTAGCCAAGTAGCTGTTGGGATTTGAATGGCAATTGCTCTGAGTCATTGACTTGTGGGGAGGATCCACATCAAGACCACCCGCCTAGGAAGCCGCACTCAGTGCCCCCACCCTCCAGCAGGACCCCATTTCTCCTGCGGGTTCCTGGCAACTACTGCACACGGGACGCTCTCCCCCATTCATTTCCCAACTGGCCGCCGCTGGACCCTAAGCCCGTTTTTGTGTGTTTGCGGTGTGGGTGGTTGGCCCGCACTCGGGGTCTCGCGGGGCCGTCTTCCGGTTTTGCTTTCGTCCTCCTCCCCCTTGACTTTTTCAGACACATCATGAGCTCATCTCAGGAAGGCTGAGCTTGCCGCCGCCTCCTGGTGGGGCCCCTTCGTTTTGTTTTCTGCTCCCGCTGGCTTGGAAGGGGTCTGCTGGGGGGGGGGGGGGGCGGGACTGCCAGCAGCTGCCTGCCTTTGTCCCCCACCCCCCAAGGCAGCAGCATCTCGAACCTTCGGTCTTTCTCCTTTGGGGGCAAGATGCTTTTTTAGGTCATGTTATCGTAGTTGGGGGGGGGGGGGAGGGAACGAGTCTTCTTTCCGTGTGTCAGCTCTGTTTTCTTGACGTGAAGGAAGGGCCGAGTCGTGAGCCCTCCGTGGCTGGGGGTCTGCGGGCACCACGGAGAGGGGGCCGCCGGGGAGAGGAGGTGTGCCAGTGCGGATCTTTGAGCCCTTCTGGGACCAATGGAGCCTCCCCGGGTGTCCGCGCCGCCTTGCAGCAGACCCAGAAGTGTGCCGGCCGCTGCCGTCTTCAGTTTGGCTCCATCATTGCGAAGTCAGGCGGCTTTGGTGTGCGGCGTTCGTGGCTTTGGACGCGCGAGAACTTCTAAAACCATCTGGGTGGAGCCCGTTCGCCAGTGAAGAGAACAGACTCTTTCCCGGGTGTGGGTCCCCTCGGGTTTCCTATTTCTTACAGCAACGACCTTGTTTCACGTTTTCCGCGAACGTGCCCGTTTTATCCAACATGTAACCGTATAGACAGTTTTCTCATTTTTCTAATTGTATCTGTGGACACGTGCCCTCTTCCGGCCCAATTTGTGAACTGATCGTTGCGTGTCGTTCCTTGACCGAAACGGACACGCTGGACCTCTGTCATCCATCCCCGAGCCCCACCCCCAGAGGACCAGTTCTTTCTCCCCAGATGCTGAATCCATTTGCTTTTCTTCTTCGCAGTGAAGCTGGTCCAGTCCATCCTCTGCTTGGCCTCTTGGCTGCGTCCCCGCGTTTCTGTCCAGTGGCCACTGTTAACATTTTCTAGATTTTTGGTGTTTGTGGCTTTAATTTCCTCTTTAATTATTTGGGACCAAGTTTTTTAAAATCCCAACTGCTTGGGGGTTTTTTTTTGTTTGTTTGTTTCTCCCCCGATATTGCTGCTCTTATTGCGCTGAGGTCACGGACCCCCACTGTGGTATGTCAGGGCTCCCTCCTGCCCTGACGAAATCTTCCTCTTGTGAACGGCCCCCAAGCCCACGGCAAGAGCGTGAGGGTTCGTGTGCCGATGCTAGTTGTCGCAGGAAACTACAGGACGTAGGTGACCTTGCTTATTTTAGTTTTCCAGCTCTGCCAGAGGCTGGGAGCTGTGTTAGAACCCCGCGCCACTGTTGTGACCCCGTGAGTTTTCCGTGGTTGAGCTGCTGTGCGCTGTGGCCGGAAGGACGATAGGGAACTCGCCCGTGACCCCCGCAGGTCCCATCTACGTGGCTAGTTCTTACATTCATCCCACCCATTGCTTTGTCCACTTTATTGGTTTTTTTTTTTAATTTTAGTGTTTATTTTTCGAGAGAGAGAGAGAGACAGGACATGAGCGGGAAGGGGCAGAGAGAGAGGGAGACACAGAATCCGAAGCAGGCTCCAGGCTCTGAGCTGTGAGCACAGAGCCCGGCGCGGGGCTCGAACTCACAGACCTCGAGATCACGACCTGAGCCGAAGTCGGACGCTAACCGACTGAGCCCCCCAGATGCCCCCATTTTTTTAATTGCTGTAAAATACACATAACGTAAAATTTACCATCTTACCCATGTGAAGGTTCTGTGGCATGAAGTACGTTCATGTTGTCGGCAACCTTCTCCACCGTCCATCTCCAGAACTTTCTCGTCTTCCCAGACTGTAACTCTGCCCGTTAGACACTGACTCTTCACAAACACGAGCAGCCCCAGCCCTGCCACCCACCATCTGCTTTCTGTCCCTGTGAATGTGTACCTTATAGGAGTGGACTCACACAGTCTTGTCTTTTTGTGGCTGGCTTGTTTCACTTAGCATGGCATCGTCGAGGTTCACCCACGCGGGCTCAGTCGGTTAAGCACCCAGCTCTTGATTTCGACTCAGGTCATGATCTCACAGTTCCTGAGAATCGACCCCCGGGTCGGGCTCTGGGCTGGCGGGGCAGAGCCTGCTTGGGATTCTCTCTCCCGTTCTCTGCCCCCCCGCCCACTCACTCTCTGTCAAAATAAACAAATAAATACACTTTTTTAAAAAAGACTGAATTAGGGGCGCCTGGGTGACTCAGTCGGTTGAGCATCCGACTTCGGCTCAGGTCATGATCTCATAGTTTGTGAGTTCGAGCCCTGCCTCGGGCTCTGTGCTGACAGCTCCGAGCCTGGAGCCTGCTTCCGATTCTGTCTCTCTCTCTCTATCTCTCTCTGCCCCTCCCCAACTCGTGCTCGGTCTCTCTCTCTCTCTCTCAAAAAAAAGTTTAAAATTTTTTAAATAAATAAACAAAAATGAAATAGAAAATAAAAAGGCTGAATTAATATTTCATTGTACGGACAGGCGACATTTTGCTTATTCATCGGTCGGCAGGCACCTGGGTGGCTCCCGGCGCCTGGCTGTCGTGAACCGTGCCGCTGCGAACGGGGGCGTGCACTGTCCGTTCAAGACCCTGCCTGGAAGTGCACTTGCCGGATCAGATGATGGTTCTGTGTCTACTGCCATTTCACGGGACCGCCTGCCTCCCGCGTGCCGGTCAGCACGGCTCAAGCGGTCCACCTGGTCCGCATCCTCACCAACACGCGTTATTTCTGGTTTTCTGAAGGCACCATCCTGGCAGGTGCGAGGTACCGTCGCCGCTTTCCAGGTGGAATTTAACCACATCAGCAGTGAGACTGTGGTTTATCGCTTTTGCGTCCTACGTTGTCTGACTCCGCTGCCCAGCCTTTGGGTGTTACTCTGCGTCACTTAGGTTTTCGGCCCGATTTAGCGTCCCCTTTTCTGGTGGGTGCGGGGGGACCCATGAACACGTGCCCCCCATCTAGCACAGAGCAGGCACTATGGGGAGGAGGGGGAGGCACGGAGGGAGGCGGGCTCCCTGGGCCAGAGCAAGGGGACAGTGAGCTGGGTCTCGCAGGAGGACCCTGGTCAGGTGACAGGCAGAGAGTCTGCTCGATGGAGGCTTCGTCCAAGCTGCTGTTTGAATGGCAAAGAGGACTTTTCCTTTTCCCCCTTGCCCGGCTGCCCAGAGAGGGGCCGGGGGCGGGAACCCCTCCTGCTGGGGACGGAGAGCCTTTGGGGACAGACAGGACCTCTGCAGGGAAGCACGGCCGTGGCCACAGGCCCAGGCACCACGTGGGGGATGCCGGAAGGGACCACGGCAGCCACGCAGGGGCTGGTGCAGGGCCCTCCAGCCCCCCGGGGACGGAGCGTGGGGACTGAGGGGCCTGGTCCGGGGCAGCCAGAGGAACCCGCCGTGAGGGAGCTCCTCCCTTGGGTCCTGGGCACCTCAACCTCTGCAACAGTTGTCTCCAGGCACTCCTGGTCCTGCCCCGTCGGTGCCATCCTGGCACCACCTCCCCCAGGGAGCCCCCTGCGCCGTGATTTATTTGTAAATCGTACACCTGTGCCAGTGCCCTGCCTGTCATTAAACACACGCCAAAGAGACTCCTCTGACAGGTGAGCTGTGGAGATTCGATTATAAAATCATGAAATGCCTTTTGCCGTCCCCCGGCGGTGTCACACGTCCCTTCGTGGCTGTGGGGTTGGGTCTGGGTGCCGGCCCCTCCAGGACCCCGAGGGCCATCTGTCCCCAGCTTGACCTCCGCTGGTGCCCCTGTGCGGGAGCCGTGCTCCCAGCGAGGGTGGGGGAGTCCTGCATCTGCTTCCCTCGGCACCTGCCAGGCATCTCTGCCGGGTGGCCGGGTGGCCGTTCATGGGGAAGATGGCCCAGAGGAGGCCATCCCACAGAGAGACCTCCACTCAAAACCTCTGGGGACATCGGTCATCACAGGCTTTGGGGCCTCCATGGGGGTCTCCGGCATGGAGGTGGCCGCCTTCATTGTCTCTCCCGTGTGTTCTGAGATGAGCAAGCCAAGGATTGCATCCTGGCTGCACTGCTTCTGGGCTGTGTGGCCCTGGGCAGGTCACTTAACCTCTCTGGGCCCCATTGTCCCCATCTGTTAAATGAGAGAATGAGAAAACCTGCCGCATAGTTATCTGCAAGGATTAACTAGGCTGTAGAGGGCGTAGGACAGGACGTGGCCCCGTGAGGTGCTTTTATCGCCACGCTGGGCGGGCGCCCCAGCGTGCAGCAGCGGGGGGAAAAGCAGTGAATCTTCTGGAATTGGCGTGTCACTTACCTAGAGCTGGATCTAGGAGGAGCGTGTTCAAACCGAGTTCTGTGTACGTCATCCCCTGGGGCACTCGGTGACAGGCCAGGCGTGTAGCGTCCTGAGGATTTGGCTCCCAGGGGGGTGTCCTGCGGAGGCGGGTGGCTCTCCCTGCTGGCCCCGTGAGCAGGGAGTGATTCACCCCTGCCACAGGGACCTGCGGAGGGAGGATCATTCTGACGGTGATTAGAAGATCTGGAAAGAGCAGAGAGATAACATTTCATCAATTACATGTTTTTGTGGGTTTTTTTAATTGTTTTTTAAATTTATTCATTTATTTTGAGAGAGAGAGAGAGCAGGGGAGGGACAGAGAGAGCATCCCAAGCAGGCTCTACGTTGTCAGCATGGAGCCCGACCTGGGGTTCAATCTCACAAACCATGAGATCACGACCTGAGCCGGGACCAAGGGTTGGACACTTCACTGAGCCACGCAGGCGCCCCTGCATTTACTGCTTTTGAACAGCTTCACGGAGGTAGAACTGACGGAGAAAAAACGGAGTGAGTTTGAAGTGCACAATTTGGAAGGTTCGGACGTATGTATATACGTGTGTGGACTCACGACAGTGAGCATAGGGGTGCCCGGGGGGCTCAGTCGGTGAAGCATCCTTCACCTTCGGCTCAGGTCATGATCTCACGGTTCGTGGGTTCGAGCCCCGCGTCGGGCTCTGTGCTGACAGCTCGGAGCCTGGAACCTGCTTCCGATTCTGTGTCTCCCTCTCTCTCTGACCCTCCCCTGCTCACGCTGTCTCTCAAAAATAAAATAAATGTTAAAAAATTAGAAAAGAAAAAAAAGACAGTGAGCATACATGCCCCTCGCCCCTGCAGGTGTCCTGGCGCCTTCCTCATCTCTCCCTCCTGCCCCTCCCCATGTCCCTCCCCATCACCCCTGCGGGCCCTGGGCTCAGGCCTCCAGGGTCCCGTGAGTTGCAAAAGGAGGGCTCACGCCGAACACCGCGCCGAGGCGGGCTGTTGGTTTTGAAGCGGGATCGCCTGCGTGCAAGCCCATCTGGGGGGCAGCCCGTTAGCCCACCTGCCGCAGGAGGCTCCCATTTCACAGACAGAAAAGCTGCGGCCCAAGAGGTGAAGAAGTCTGCCCAGGCCCCAGGCGAGGCCTCCTCCTCTGTGCGGGGCTTCTGGAGGCTCCCAGGCTACGCTCCCCCCACCCCTCCAGCTCACGGGCACCTCAGAGAGGCTCTCCTCCAGCCTCCAGCCGGCTCACCCGGCAGGAAGGCCTCCCCGCAGCCCCCCCAGCCGCCCCCCCCCCACAGCTCTGGAGGACCGTGCGGGCCCCAGGGTTCTCCCTCTGCAGACACGAAATCACCCAGAGCAGGATGGACCCTTCCGGCCCGATCCGCAGGCACAGACCAGGGACCCATAAAATGGGACACAGCAGGGTCACACTCCTGGGCCTCTCGTCTCATTGGAAGCCCCAATATTAGATGTCTCAGTGCACCTGTCCTGCAGCCCTGGGGCCCGGGGGAGCCTGGCCGCCCGGCCACCTTGCCCGAGCGTCCCGCTGTCCTTGTGCGGCCACCGTTGCTGCTCAGGTCGGGGGCGTTTTCCGCTGGGGAGCAAGGGAGCTCGTGCTTGGAGTTCTCCCTAAAACGACACCTAATTCCTGACGAAGACGCGTGCCAGGGAGGCTCCGGCCCTGACACGCCGAGGACGGAGCGCGGCCTGCTCACCGCCTCCGCACACGGCCTTTGAAAGACGTGCGTTATGAGTGATTTCGTTCACAGCCGCACAGGAAGGGAACCCGTTCGGGCCCAGACAGCGGGGTTTTAAACTTCTGGCAGTTTAAGGCCGTTTTAAAACGGTGAGGTTCTCTCTTTCCAGTGAAAGCAACCCCACGAGGCTTGTTTAAGAAAAGGGGGCGCCTGGTGGCTCGGTGAGTTCAGCGTCCAACTCTTGATCTCGGCTCAGGTTTGTGGGTTCGAGCCCCATGTCGGGCTCTGCACTGACGGCATGGAGCCTGCTTGGGATTCTCTCTCTCTCTCTCTCTCTCTCTCTCTCTCTCTCTCTCTCAAAATAAATAAACATTAGAAGAGAGAAGAAGAAGAAAGAAAAACCCCTTAAAGGAGGCTCCTGGGCGGCCCAGTCAGTGCCGCGCCTGCTGATATGCCGGTGTCACTGTCCCGACACAGGACAGATGTGAACGTGTGCACACATCAGAGAGGGTGGGGAGGAGGGGCAGCAGACACTGTTCTGAGAAAACAGAACTCCAGCCCCCGAATGAGGCTGAGGAAGTGGCCGGGGCGGGGTGGGGTGGGGGCTGAGGACAGCTGGGACTTCTCGGAGGAGGAGACCACAGCCGGGGACAGGCCACGTTTGGGGAAAGGCGTTCCCAGTGGGGAGACAGGCAGGGTGCTGGGGGCAGTGAGGGGTGCGGACAAAGGGATGACGCTTGGAACAAGGCTGGACAGGCAACTTGGAACTCCTTCCAGAAGCAGGTGTCCTAGTGCTCCAGCCCCCAGTGCCTCCCCGTCCACGGCCAGTGGGTTTTCTCAGGGGTCCCCTCACTGTGCTCACGTGGGGCACACGTGGGGGCTGTTGGGAAGTGGCAGGAACAGAGGGGTGGGAGGCTCCTGAGGGCAGGGGCCCCCGAGGGCTCCCAGAGAGCCCCGGGGACGTGCTGTGGCCTCCCGGCCTCCACTGCTCGCGCCCCGGTGGGGGCCCTCCTTCCCAGGGCGTCGAGGGAGGCCTGGCCTGGCCTGCCCATGGGTCCTCTCCCCTGGAGACCCTCCGACGAGCTTTCCCCATGTACCAGCCTTTTACCGCCCCCCAGCCTTGCTCCCCAGCTTCTCCGGCTAACATCCCAGGAGCCTTCTGGGGTGTTCTGCCCGTCCTGGTGGGGCCCTCCATGGGACACTCCCCAGGGCACGGGCACAGGCCAGCCGCAGCTCCCGACTTCTGCCGCCCGGCCTCCCCTCTGCCTCTGCATTCATGGGATTTGTTGCGTGTTTCGTTTGGGTTTAATTTTTCTTCCGTTGCTCTGAAGTGTCGCTTTGTCAGCTTTGGCCGCCCTGTGGAGATGTGTGCAGCCTGGAGCCTGTCCCGTAATTCGTTCGGCAAACAAGTTCTCTCTCCCACGCCCATCTCACATCCTGGGGAATCGGTGGGCCTCGGGGTCTTCACATAAATCCTCTGAAAGAACGTGGAGCCCGCGGACACCGCTGGGGTGGCCTCACCGTATCCGTTCCTGGAACCCGCGAGGCATCAGTCCCCTCTGAGCAGAGGCCTCCCTCCCCTGACCCCGAGCCTCTGACTCTGCGGGGGCGCAGTGTGTGTGGTGGCACGCTTGTGGCTGGATCCTGTCCCCTTCCCGAGAGCTGCCGTTGCCTTGAGGGGGTCACTTTGTGACATCCTGGCCTCTCTTCCAGGAGCACGGGCTCTGACCAGGCTCCCAGTCCCCGGGACGCTGGGAGGGGCAGGGGAGAGCACACCTGAGGTGTCTGCTCCCAGGTGGCCTCTGCGGCGGCTCTACCCTCCAGCTCCTCAGTGTCAGTCTGCCCTTCACTTGTGTTTAAGGCTGCCAGTCGGCTCTGTTCCTTTAACCAAGACTGTTCTTTACCCCTCCCTCTCCCGGTCTGACACGTCACTCTGTGAGCCAGCTGTCACCTCTGCCTGGGGCTTCAGCTTCCCATTCTACACTCCATTCTAGCATGGCTGTGGGCTGGGTCCTACCTACCCACCTACCCACCCATTCATCTATCCATTCATCTCTTCATCCACTCTTCCATCCATCCATCCATCCCCTGTCCATCTGTCCATCCATCCATCCATCCCCTGTCCATCTGTCCATCCATCCATCCATTCATCTGTCTATCCACTCATCCACCCACCATCCACCCACCCACCTGTCCATCCACCCACCCACCTGTCCAACCACTCATCCATCCATCCACTGCCCTGTCCATCCATCCATCCATCCATCCATCCATTCACCTATCTACCCACCCATCCATCTACCCACCCATCTGTCCATCCAATCATCCATCTGTCCACCCACCCACCCATGCATCCACCCACCCATCCACCCACCATCCATTCACCCATCCATCCATCCACCCACCCATCCGTCCAACCACCCAGCCATCCATCCACTGCCCTGTCCATCCGTCCATCCATCCATCCATCCATTCATTTATCTATCCACCCATCCATCTACCATCCACCCACCCATCTGTCCATCCAAACATCCATCTGTCCACCCACCCACCCACCCATCCATCCACCTACCCATCCACCCCCCCACCCATGCATCCACCCACCCATTCACTCACCCATCCATCCATCCACTCACCTACCTGTCTCCAGCCACCTATCTGTTCATCCAGTCATCCATCTATCCACATACCCATGCATCCATTCATCTGTCCACCCACTTATCCATCCATCCACCCACCTATTCATCTGTCCATCCATCCAACCAATCATCCACTCATCCATCTACCCACCTGTTCACCCATCTATCCCTCCATCCTGCCATCCAGTCATCCATCCCTCCATCCAGCCATCCACCGACCCACTCACCCACCCAGCAATCCATCCATTCATCTGTCCAACCATCCACCTACCCACACACCTATCCAGTAACTATCCATTGAGCCCCCTGAAGCTGCAGCCTGGAATGGCACCTCACAGCCCGCTCTCATCACCCCCACCTGTGACCCTCGACATCTCTCTTCATCTTCTGCCCTCTTCCCTAGGTCTGCAGTGAAAGGTAGGGTCAGGCCCTCCACTATACTGCCCAGCTTCCTGCCTAGTCCCCAACCTCTTGTGGGGAGACCAAGAAACATGAGATGAGTTCAGTCAAATCTACACCTCTTCTGGTGTCGGGACCTTGGGCCTGCTTCTGAGCCCCAAAGCCTCAGTTTCCCATCCAGTAAGTTGATGATTACAGTAGGACCTGCCTCCAAGATACCTGTGCGTGTGAAGACCTTGGGAAGCGTCGTGCGTTGTAGGGGCTGGAGGCCCAGTTCCTCTGCATTTTACTCTTGGAAGATGCAGGCACAGGGGGCAGGAGTTGGAGGGGCCGTGGGGCGAGCCCACTCAAGTACACACTCCTTTCTAGGCCATGTTTTGGAGTCAGGGACCCCAGAACTCCCCACCCAGTGTGCCTGCCCAGAGGGCTGCCGGCCTCTCTCTGGGTGGGCCGTTCCAGCTGCTGCCTTGTGGGCTGCAAGGGTCAGCTGAGTGTCCACACATGTCCACTAGGCCCAGCAAGGAGTCCCAAGAATTCCTGGTATAGCCCTGGCTTCCCAGCTCTGGGCCCCATCCAGGGATTTGGAAAGGCCATGATGGTAGGGGTGGGGCTGGGGTGCCCTGTGGGCAGAGGGCCAGCACAGCCTGGGGGGCAGTAGGTGGGCTGGGCCTCAAAGAGGAAATGTAGAGGCCCTCCCACCCTGGCCCTGCATTGTCCCATAGGGAGGCAGAGAAAGCAGATGTCCAGCCTGGAGAGGAAGAGGAGGGAGGCCTAGGGGGTGGGGACCCAGGGGACAGTCTTCCCCACCTGCCCAGCAGCCACCGGAGCCAGTGGCTCCCTTAGCAGGGAACGAGGGAATTTTGCTCTGTGCAGTACATGCCCTTAACTTTTTACGTTGGAGCTCATGTTTATCAAGTGGGGGGTAAAGCACATTTCACGTCGCAGTTTGTCAGCCTGGTTTGTAACTGGTAAGCGTCCAGACATAGGGGATGGGAGCGGGGGGCTCCTTGAGGCCGGTAGTCTGTTCCTGGGGCCAAGGGCTGCAGCCTGGACCCTACGTAGGCCAGAGGCCTGGTGGCATTGAGGGGAGGAGCCCGCGTCCAGTCCTGGGATCCTCAGTTTGCACATGTATGAAGTGGGGGTGCCAGGGACTGCATCAGGGGTTGGTGTGAGGACGGGGTGGCCCGTGAGTGTCAGACCCGTGCCCAGTGCTGCCGCACACCCTGCTTGTGACGGCAGTGCCAGCAGACGGAAGTGCCGTCCCCTGGCCTCGTCCCCGCAGAGCACTGGGAGGCGCCGTCAGACCCGAGGTCAGCAGGCAGGGACTTTGCTGGGTTCTCCGGTGATTGGGGATCTCCAGGGATTACACGGAAGTGGGTTCTGGGATGGGCGGGCAGGGAGGGCAGGGGAGGGTGGGTGGGGTCCCAGAGAGGCTGACAGTCCCCTGGATGCTTCGTTGCAGTGCATCACCTCTTCCTGGCCATGGCCTGCAGGGACGCCGACTACGATGCTCTCCTCCAGAAAGTGTGCCTCACCCGGTTCCAGGCGGACATGGAGGCCATCGGGAAGACGCTGTGGTGCGACTGGGGCAAGACCATCAAGTGAGTGTCGTGTGTCCCCTGGCGGGAGGGATGTGGCTGGTGCGAGGGCACCACAGGGCCCTGGTGCGAGGAATCCACCCAAGGCCACGGTGAGGGGTTCTTCTTCACCAAAGTCTAGGGTGGCAGAATGTGGCCGTGGGCGAAGGAGGGCGCCCGCGATAAGAGAGTGTGGGTGGTGAGGGGCGGGAGGAGGCCGTGTCCATGATGCCCGGGGCCAGCGCCGATGGTGGGCCTTGTACAGGGGGAGCTCTGGGAGGGAGGCTTCCGTCTGGGCCATGCCCAGCATGGCCCGTCCACATGCAGGCGTGTGGGGGACAACAGACAGCGCCATCCAGTGCCCGGGGGCTGAGTCTCGGTGGCAGGAGCCCCAGCGTGGAGGGAGGCCCCTCTGGCTCCACTGGGCCCCGTGGTCAGGCTGAGGCTTCCCACCTGTTCAGGGCTCCGAGCTCCACGGGGTGATGGGGCAGGCTGTCACCAGGCGGGTGGCCCGTAAACCCCCCCAAAGCCAGCTGGCGCTGAGCCCCTCCCCCCCGTGACTTCCGTCTTCCTGCCACAAGGCCCTTCTTCCCGCCTCACTGGGGTCATCCAGGGCCCCAGGCATTCCTCAGTGGGGTGAGGGGCTCTCCCCACGGGGCCCAGGCTCTCGGTGTTCTGGAACAGGGCCCGGGACTTGTGCTGGATGGAGGCAGCAGGTTGATCGCATCAGAACAGCCTGTGCTGTCGGCTGATTGGCCTCCTGCCTCCGCAGAGGGATTTGTGTTTAAATTAAGATCGCGCGTTAGTACATTCCAGGACACGGTGGGGTCCCCGAAGGAAAGCACTCCCGCCGCTTGCCTTGAGTCAGCGACCACGGCGTGGTGTGGACGGCCTGCCATCGGGTGGCCCGGCAGCAGAAGGGGAAATGCCAGCGGCGTTCCCTAAGAAGCAGGGGTGACGTGTTCTCAGAAACGAAAGCCACCCAGACAGTCCCCAGTAGTGCTTTGGGTACCGACGGGAGTAACGATCAGTCAGGCCGAGAAAGTGTGCCGTCTTCAGAGCCGCACGTAAAACAGAAGGAAGTCGAGGCAGGGCTGAGGGTGAGGGTGCTACAACATTTTTTGTTTAAGTTTATTTATTTATTTAGAGAGAGAGAGAGAGAGGGAGCAGGCAGGAAAGGGGCAGAGAAAGAGAGGGAGAGAGAGAATCCCAAGCAGGCTTGGCACTGTCAGCTCAGAGCCCGACGCAGGGCTCGAACTCACAAATTGTGAGATCCTGACCTGAGCCGAGATCGAGAGTCGGACGCTTAGCGGACGGGTCCACCCGGGCGCCGCAGGACTTTTTTTATGTAGAAAGAAAATCAAGATATTTGAGGGAGCTAGAAGCAGGAGTCCTCATGGTAATGGTGTGTCAGCGCGTCAGCTGAGGCCTGCTGGCCCCGGGCCTGGGTCGGCAGGATAAGAGCCTGGGGAAGGGTCCCTAATCCCTGGAACCCAGCGTACGCTCTGTCACACGCGAAGGGGAAGGAAATTGCAGATGGAACTAAGGCTGCTGACCGGTGACTTTGAATGGGGAGACTATCCCGGATTATCTGGTGGGTCCAAGTAGGCACAAGGGGCCTTACATGGTCCCAACTGGGCCTTTCAAGCAACATCAGATTGGCTTTTGTGTCCTTCCGACATGCCCTCCTGCGAGCACTTCCCTACTTTCCGGTGCCCCAGGATTTTCCAGGATCATCTTGTACGTTTTCTGCTCCTCTCCCCTCCAGTCCCCGGAAGCAGCCCTTTCTGCAAGGAAGCCCTGATTCCATTTATTAAAGAGTGTCGTTTAGGGGGCACCTGGGGGGCTCAGTCGGTGAAGTGTCCGACTCCGCCTCAGGTCATGATCTCACAGCTGGTGAGTTCAAGCCCCGCGTCGGGCTCTGTGCTGATAGCTCGGAGCCTGGAGCTGCTTCGGATTCAGTGTCTCCGTCTTTCTCTGCCCCTCCCCTGTTCGTGCTCTATCTCTGTTTCTCAAAAGTAATAAATAAAAACATTAAAAATTTAAAAAAATAAATTATGGAAATTGTTTAAAAAAAAGCGTTTCGAAGCCAAGATTCGCACACACACACACACACACACACACACACACTCACATACATTCACACACTCACACAGACACACACTCACACTGACACACACACTGACACACACACAGACACAGACATACACACTCACACAGACATATACACTCACACAGGCACACACACACACTCACACAGACACACACAGACACACACACACAGACACACTCTCTCACACACACTCAGACACACACTCACATACACACACTCACAAAGTCATATCAGGAATTCAGATATAACCAGGGAGACCTTAGGAGCCCTGGAAGGAAATGTGGGTGAAATCTCCTGCAGCCTCGGTGGGGGGAAGGCTGAATAATAGCGATATTTATATATTGTGACCGTAATAACAATATTGCCTTCAAGGAATTGGTTTATGCAGCTGGGCCCGGGGGGGGGGGGGCGTCTGGCAAGTCCAAAAGCCGCAGGGCTGACCAGCAGATCTGCTGCTGCAGCCGGGAGGCAGAATTTCTTAACTTGCTCCAACGTAAGGCCTTTCAACTGGCTGGATGAGGCCCCCCGACATTATCAGGGATAACCTCCTGTCCTTAAAGCCAGCGGATGGGGAGCGGGTCTCCGAAACTCCCCAGCACCACCCGGATTGGTGTGGGATTGAATATCCAGGGAGTGCGGCCCGGCCGGGCTGACGCCGAGAACCAACCGTCACACTGCGCTCTGCGTCAGAGCTGTTCTCAGAGGGGGGGTTCAGGGAAGTCATCTCCCCTCATCCAGACTCTGGCCCATTGCTCCCACCCCCGCCACCCATTCCCCATGGGCGACCCGTCTCGCTCCTTCCTGCGTCTTCCTTCTTGTAATTCTTTTGCACAGGTCAACAGGTGTATGAATTTTTCTCTTGCATCCTTTCTTACGCGGAGTGTTTTATGCTATAGACATTCTTTGACCGTCTGATAGTGTACCGTGCCGTCGTGTTCTTAGACTCCCCCACAAATACTCTTATCCTACAGCATACTACAGATATTCTTCTTTTAAGAAATGTTTTAAATTTTTTTAAATGTTAATTATTTTGAGAGAGAGAAAGCGTGTGAGTGGGGGGAGGGGCAGAGAGAGAAGGAGACACAGAATCCGAAGCAGCTCCAGGCTCTGAGCTGTCAGCACAGAGCCCGACGCGGGGCTCGAACCCACGAACCGGGAGATCATGACCTGAGCTGAAGTCGGACGCTTAACGGACTGAGCCCCCCACCCCCGGCGCCCTGGATATTCTTTATTCTACTATGCTACAGCTATTCTTACACTGCCCTATGGATTATTCTCGTCCTATGCTGGAAATCCGTTCTTACCGGTGCCTGGAGAACTCCCTCACCCATTTTGACAGCTGGATAATATTGCAGCGTGAGTAATTTTCTCTTTGCTTTAAGTTTATTTATTTTGAGAGAGAGGGTGTGCACACACGAGTTGCAGAGGGGCAGACAGCGAGGGAGAGAGAGAGTCCCAAGCAGCCTCCTCGCTGTCAGCGCAGATCCCGACACGGGGCTCAAACTCATGAACCGTGAGATCATGACCTGAGCCGAGATCAAGAGTCGGATGCTTCACCGACAGGGCCGCCAGGCGCCCCACCACGGAAAATCTTGCAGGCACTTCCCTATGAAGAGGCATTTGATGTTCCCAGTATTTTCCGATTTCAGAGAGTCTGGGAGGGAACAGTCTAGTGCAGTTTCAGGAGGCACTGCCTGTGTCCCTCCAGAGGGGCCACGGCTTCAGCGTCCCCACTAGCAGTGTGTGAGGGAGCTTCCCCGCGCTTGCCGACACACTGTGTGCTCAGGCCTGCGTCCTCACCACCTGGTCCGTGAGAGACGCTGTCGCCTTCCTCCAGTGACGAGTTCACCTTCTGTAGGCTGAAGGGCCGTTCATCAGTCTTTCCTGTGAATGCTTGTTCGTGTCCTTTCCCAGATTCTGTCAGGTTTCTGGTCCTTTGTAAAGAATTCTTGGGGCGCCTGGGGGGCTCAGTCGGTTGAGCCTCCACCTTTAGCTCAGGTCATGATCTCACAGTCCATGGGTTCGAGCCTTGCTTGGGGTTCTGCACTGACAGCTCAGAGCCTGGAGCTGCTTCAGATTCTGTGTCTCCCTCTCTCCCTGCCCCTCCCCTGCTCCCACTCTGTCTCTCTCTCTCAAATACAAATAAACATTAAAAAATAAAAAAATTTTTAAAAAGAGAATTCTTATTTTTTTTAATGAATTTAAGCCATCTCTACAACCCAACATGGGGCTCGAACTCACGACCCCGAGACCAAGAGTCGTGGGCTCCACTGACTGAGCCAGCCAGGCGCCCCTTCTCTCTATATGAGAAGAGACATTAGGACCTTTGTCTGCAGCACACGTGAGATACGTCCTCTCCGTTTGGTAGCTGTTTCCGACTTCGTTTCCGGTGTTTCTGCTGCCCCGTCATTCTGTGTTCATCGGGCCGTGTGCGTCAGTGTCTTATCCCCCCTGGATCTGAGTCACGGCTGCAGAGGCGTCCCCGCACTGAGGTTCAAGAGGAATCCCCCATGCTTGCCCTTGGGCCAGCTGGCCTTTTCTCTGCGGCGAACTCCACAGCAAATCCTGTCTCTTCCCAGATGTGCCGCCCGGTTGTCCCGTTGATTAACGAGCCCGTCTTTGCCCCCAGTGCGTGGGGACGCCACTGTGCTCTGTGTAATTTCCCTCTATGCTTTGCACCTTCCTGAACAGTCCCTTCCAGACCTTCCTCTTTCCTGCACCTGCAACATTCTTTCTCGTCCAGAACCGCCGGTGGGGCTGCACTGCCTACCGACTGCTCACTTCTCACTCGCCTCCTTCCGAGGAAAGGGTTGATTAGTACAGCTTGTGTTTGGTAAGCACCTCATGCGTGCTGGGCACGGTGTTAATCGGCTAACACGGGTCATCTCATGCACGTAAGCAGCAGCCCAGGGTCGTCTCCGGCAAGGTCTCTTGGGGTCCAGAGTCTCAGCTCTTGACTCTTCCCGGGGGCACAAGATGGCTCCCTCCTGGTTCTCAGGGGAGGTGTGGATGCCCTGTCCTTACAGAAGTGGGGGTGAGTGGTGGCCTTCCGTGGCCATCTCAGCCCCTGCCGACACGCAGGGGGCCCGGTGGGGTCCCCCTGCAGTGGGCTACCGAGTCTGGTTCTCCAGCCAAAGGCAGGCCTTCCAGAGTCCCCAGGAGCAGTAGAGGTCTGGGCGTCTCGGGGCAGACAGGCTTGTCCAAATGACTGGGTGGAGAAGAGAGGAAGGACCAGGAGAGAAGACCAGGCAGGGCTGGGGGTGGAAGAGCTATGTGTACGGGGGGAGCACCATCCCCGCGGCGGGAGTACCATCCCCATGGCGGGAGCATCATCCCCATGGCGGAACACAGTGGCCGGCAGAAGAGCGGGACCCCAAGGTGGAGGGCCCACGGGCGGAGAGTCAGGTGGCAGATGGTCCCCGGGCATTCTCCCAGCCCGGGCTGGAGGGCTGCAAGCCAGGCGGGTGTGTGACAAAGGCTGCAGAGGCTGGCAGAGACCCCTCCCCCCACCAAGCGCACTGGGATGAAGGCGGCAGAACCCGGCAGTCGCTGGGTCCGGGATCCAGGCCCGGCCTACAGCTGAGGGTGGACAGCTCCACAGGCAGGAGGCCGGAGGTCCCCTGTGCCTGCTGCCTGAGGTCACGGCTGTCCTAGCAACGGGGCTGGGCCTGCAGGGGGCTGTGATCCGGCAGAGGGAAGTTCTGGATTCTACTCTGAAGTCAGAGGATTTTTTTTTTCTTTTATAGTTTATGGTCAAGTTGGTTTCCATGTAACACCTAGTGCTCATCCCCACAAGTGCCCTCTTCCATGCCCATCACCCCCTTCCCTTCCCCCCTCCCCCTTCAGCCCTCAGTTTGTTCTCAGTATTCAAGAATCTCTCATGGTTTGCCTCCCTCCCTCTCCCTGTTTTCCCCCTGCCCTTCCCCCATAGTCCTTTGATAAGTTTCTCCGGTTACACTTATGAGTGAAAACATATGGTATCTGTCCTTCTCTGCCTGACTTATTTAACGTAGCATGACACCCTCGAGGTCCATCCACCACGTTGCTACGAATGGCCAGATTTCATTCTTTCTCATGGCCACGTAGTATTCCGTCGTATAGATAAACCACATCTTCTTGATCCATTTGTCAGTTGATGGACATTTAGGCTCTTTCCATGATTTGGCTATTGTTGAAAGTGCCACTGTGAACACTGGGGTCCATGTGCCCTATGCATCAGCATGAAGTCAGAGAATCTAAACAGCTGCGTGTCCGACGAGATGTCCCTTCCCACCAGGTGACAAATGCGAGATGGGCAGGCTTCTCTAGCATGCACGGTCTAGAAGAGACATGGAGGAGGTCCACTGTGGGGCGACAGGCTCCCAGCTCTACCTCAGCCCTGCTTCGCTTAGAACATTGGATGGAAACATTGGGTTTTTTCCAAAGTACTTCTCGGCAGCACTGCGCCTCGTGGCTCAGAGATAGAAACTTCTCGAGAGAAAGCAAAGGGCTCACAAGAGCACTCAGGCCATGATCCAATAAGAGGACAATGACCTGCTGTGGAAATGTGGGTCTGCTTTGTTTCACATTCCAGGCTTTGTAATGGAGCCGATCCTGGGGCCACGGCTGCCCAGTGTGGTTGTGCATTTAAATGGCTCCACGCACCCCCCACCTCCTCCATGGTGAACTTGGCATGGACTTGGGGGCTGCTCCTGAGTCCTGTCTTGTTTGGAGATGCTTGGGGTTTTTCAGGCTCCCCTGGTGTGTGACCTGTCCCTGCACCAGGCATGCTCAGGGCAGATGGGCTCCGCGGGGGCAGGCCGAGCCCGTGATTCCCGGGGGGTTAGCTCATTAAACTGCAGGCCTGGTCTGCCAGTGGAAATGTAATTTAGTGCATTAACTGGGAATATAATCTAATTTGAGGAGCTACAGAGAACATGGGAAAATGTGTCATCAGAAACTCTCATTTCCAGAGACGTTCCTGTGGTTTTTGGGGAGGGAGAGAGACAGCGGAACAGAGAAGGAGAAGAATCTCGAACATGAGGAAGTCAAGTAGAAAACGGTTGGTTTTAAAGTTGCCACGTGTGGGATTGTCCCCCCAAGACAAAAACTGCTGGGCGGCTGTGTTGGGGGGGGGCGGGGGGCAGGAGGCCCGTCCGCTGCTCCCCTCCCGCACAGTCTCTGGCTCTGAGGCGTCACCTTGTGCACAGGAAAGATGTCCGAGCACCGGGTCTAGCACCTTCCATGACCGTCATCAGGGAACCCAACCTCACCCTCGTACTGCCCTGAAGCGTGTAGATGTGTGAATGCTGACCGGGTCACCTCAGCACACACCGTCCCCCCCGGCCCGCCTCCCTGGGGTTCCTCCCCGCCGTGCTGACCCTGCGCTGTGCACGAAGGGTCCGCCGGCCAGTTCCAAGGAGGGGTCTCCAGCCCTGGGAAGTGGGGAGCAGCCTGGTGTGTTCAGCGCAGGACACGGAACAGATGTTCGGGGCATGCCCGGCAGTGCCCCAGCTTCAGGCGTGGGCACCCTGCCTAGGACTCCAGTCCCTGCCTGGGGTCTCTCCCGGGGCGGCCACGATTCCCTCTGTGACCCTGGAACAAAGAGCCTTCTCCGTAAAACCGTCGAGTCAGGAAATTCTTCAGGACCCAGCGGGCGGCAGCGCTAGAACAGCTGCTTTAGTTGGAATCCCAACAGGAACTGAAAGGGAGGCATCTTTCTGAAGTCACAGAGGTCTCTCTGGGGCCGTGGTGTCGTCCTCCATGGGATTCTGGCTGCGCTCCATGCCTTCGCGAGGCCTCAGGACGGGCCGTGCCCAGGGCGCCCTGCTGGCTGT
Source organism: Cryptoprocta ferox (assembly GCA_028646485.1). Taxonomy (NCBI): domain Eukaryota; kingdom Metazoa; phylum Chordata; class Mammalia; order Carnivora; family Eupleridae; genus Cryptoprocta; species Cryptoprocta ferox. Next base: position 104,121,928 of record CM053578.1, read on the forward strand.
TCTCCAGAGCCTGCTTCCCACCCACCCGGAGCTCCGGGGGCTCGATCTAGTTCCCTGGGGGGTCTGCTGGGGTCTGCTGGGCTCCGCATCTGCCCTAGCCCCCAGGGAGCCGCGGCACAGATGCCCAACCCCCACCCATCTGGCCGCCTGGGTAGGGGTGTCCTGGTGTCTCCAGATCCCACGCTCACAGCCCCCAGCCCAGGCGCACGGGAATCCTGACTTCGGGAGGCCTCGATGGCCCGGCTGGCCCTGCAGAGGCTGGTTCCACCAAGGCCGTCCCTCCTGCTGCCCGGCCCAGGCCTCAGCCGGGGTGCTCCGGCCCTGCGGGGAGGAGGGGTAGACACAGCTTTTCGGGGCGCACTGGGACGAGGGTGTCTGCCGTGGTCCTTCACAGCTCTCCACACCTCTGAGCGGCTTTGCCGGGCGCCTTCCCCTCTGGTCGTGGGGGGTGGGACCTTCTGCTGGTGACAGCAGAGAGGAAGGACCCCCGCCCAAGCTGGGCCCAGAGCTCCCAGCAGCCACCCCTGGAATTCACTAGGCCAAGGCTATGACAGGACTCTCAGAGTTTGCGGGTGGGCAGAGGAAAGGGGGTCCCTTTTCATCCACGCTGCTCAAAGCCAGCTCCTAGAGCCCCCACCTGGGGGGATCTTGGCAGAGCTGCTGGGGGGGCGGGGAAGAATATTGCATGGACCACCATGACCCCACAGCCACAACAGGGAGGTCTTTCTGTGAGTGGGGTCTCTGGGGGGGGGGGTGCCTTTCCACCCTGTGTCAGGCGCTCAGCCATGGCTGACCCGGGGGAGCAGACGGACGGCGGGGCCAATGGGACCGGGGACGTGGGAGCAGGGTACGTTGGAGAAGGACGGAATTGTCTCGGGCTTTGTGCACCCAGATCTGAGCTCGCAAAAGAGCAAGGTGAGGGGGTGGAAGCATCTGGAAATCCACTGTCGTCCACCATGCACCCAGAGCCCGCCCTGGGCAGGCAGATGGGGGAGAAGAGTCACAAGGACACTAAGTGTCACAGGGACATGCTCGGGGGAGATCCTCGGATGGCCCTCAACCCCACCCTGTCCCAGCGGCATCTCCTCCAGGCAGCAAAGGAGTCGTCCTCACTGGGGCGCCGGGGCGGGGGCGGGGGGGGGGGGCACGGGAAACCCGCACGGACAGCGGCAGCGTTTCGGTCCAAGTTGCCTCCACCGTGTGCCTGCTTCTTGGAGGGTTCTCATGGTGATGTCAGGGGGCCTGGGCCCGTCCACCTGTTGGACCGGAGGTTTTGGGGAGTGGGAAGGAAGAACCCCACTTCCTGCTTGAGAAAGCTCCTAGAAAAATGTGTCTGTGGAGGCCACAAAGCAAGCAATCCCCTGTGGTGGGGGGACGCCAGACGCTTCCTCCGGCCCGCGCTCCCCAAGCTCAGGGGCCACGGCACCGACCTCGGCTTCCCTTTCCGTCCTTCTGGCCCCGGGAGAGGGCACAGATGCTGCCCCAGACGCGGCAAGCCTGCTGTGACATCCTTTCCCATCAAGCGATTAATCGCGCTGCTCCTCGGTCGGGGGCCGAAGTCAGGCCCGTGTGTCACAGTGTAAGAGGTCAGCAGCCGGCCGACACGGGGCAGATCCTGGCTGCGAGCCGAGGAGCAGGCAGGTGGGACGTGTCCTGGTGACGGGGACTTGCGGCCACATCCCTTCCCCTCCCACCTCCGCCTTGGACACGTGCTGTGACTCCCCGCTTCCCCGGAGCCAGGATAACCCCAGACACGTCTAGGCTGTGCAGACAGGAGTCTGCTGTCTGGGGCGGGGGGGTCCAGGCTTGCTCACCCAGGGCTCCCCAGAGCCCACTCACAGGCAGCGCCCCGGCCCGTCTACACTGAGGGGCAGGGAGCACGTGGTGAGAGTGGTGAGAGGTAGGGGTGCAGCAGGGCGGGGGTCACAGCAGATGTCCCCTCCTACCGCTGACCCTCAGCCCGGCGCTCCCCCCGCCCCCAGGCTCTCCCAGGACCCAGCCATTCATCAGTCATTGTGTTGGTGGACATCTTTGGAGCACATTCGGGGCCGGCGACGTCCAGCCCACTGTGGGGGCCTCCGGGGAGCTGTGGCGCCGGGCGGCAGCCCTCCTTCCCAGCGCAGGTTCTGAGGACGACTTCCCCCCGGGGGTTCACAGGACTTCAGCCCTGGATGCTTATGCCCTGGCACCCACTCTGGGAAAGGTGCCTTTTAGGTCTGAGTTCCCTCTTCACCCAGCTAAAAACTGGAGGACTCACTTTCTTAAAAACACACTCCTTTTGGGGCACCCGGGTGGCTCAGTTGCTTAAGTGTCCGACTTAGCCCAGGTCATGATCTCGCAGTTCGTGGGTTTGAGCCCCGCGTCGGGCTCTGTGCTGACAGCTCGGAGCCTGGAGCCTGCCTCAGATTCTGTGTCTCCCTCTCTCTCTGCCTCTCCCCTGCTCACGCTCTGCCTCTCAAAAATAAACATTAAAAAAAGTTATTTTTTAATGAAAAAAAAAGTGCATTCCTTTTGAGTAGCAAGAGAGGGTGAGTTTACCCTCACTGCCTGGGCCAGGTGGACGCAGCCTCACTCGGTGGCCAGAGGCCAAGGTGACACGTCCTGATGTTCCCAGTCCGCGTCTGTCGAGCTTTGACCAAGTGTTTGCGGTCTTTACTGAGGCGCCTGTGAGAACTTTTGTACGTGTGGCCTTACTTCTGTTTAGAACAGCGTCAAGGATTCTTGCAAACGGACTTACATGCCATGGACGCTCTTTGGTTTTCCGTAGGTTTCGCCCACTTGCCTTTTTAGAGAATTCTACTCGTTTCTGTTACCAGCTGCGTATGAGAGCATTTCCCCACATGCTCACGAGCGCGGAGTTCGCAGAGGTTGTGTGTTTGAAGGTGTAAGTGAGGTTTCCTCTTGGCCTATTTGCCCCTTTGGCCGCTGGGAAGGCAAAGTGATTCTGCTATAGTAGTTTTGCACTTTGTTTTTTCTCGTGTGCCGATTATCTGACCAGAATCTTTCCTACTTATCTTTTGAGTCATTGGGAGTCTTTTTAATCTGATTTTGCGAACTCTTGAACATGGGAGAGGTTAGCTGTGTGTCGTTTTGTCCTAAACGCTTTCTCTTCAAGTTTCGCTCGTGTTTATTTGGACAAGACCTCTTGTCTCCCGTGTTTGGTTAATTAGTTATGCAGTTAACGCGTGTGCCCTCTCTCGCTCCTCAGAGGTCTGGCATTCGGGCACAGTGCTGTGTTCCAGAAATTCGATTGTCGCAATTCCGAGGGAGTCACGTGGCCACAGTATTATGTTCTGTTTCTGTTTAGTCGTTATGTGCTTTGAAATAACATTTATCTTCTTAAACACGGTGAGTAGTTACATTAAGACGTGAATTAAAATTTATTCTTCCCTACCTCAATTAGGCTAACATAATTTGTTAAATAATATTGCCTATCTCCATCGTTTGGTTATGCTTTATTTAATACTTAATATGTTCTTGTGTGCATTAGAATAATTTGAGTTAATTTTTTTAATGTTTATTTATTTTAGAGAGAGAAGATGAACAAATGGGGGAGGGGCAGAGAGAGAATGAGACACAGAATCCGAGGCAGGCTCCAGGCTCTAAGCTGTCAGCACAGAGCCGGACACAGGGCTCAAACTCACAAACGGTGAGATCATGACCTGAGCCAGTCAGACACTTAACCAGCTGAGCCACCCGGGCGCCCCTCGGTTCATTTTTATGTCTGCCTTGGGGCCATCCCCCGCTCTTCAATCACCATGGCTCTACATGTTTTCTACAATTTAGAAGATCTCATTCTCTCTTCCTGTGTTCATTCTCATCACATTTCACATCACCTTTTGCTTTCTTTGATGTGTTCTCTGCCTATTTTTCCAAGAGAACTGAAGAACCATTTTGCCTGATTCCATAAGAAGTCATATTGAGATTCTAAGTGAGGTGGCCGGTCAGCCAGGGAGGCGCTGTCTGTCTGCAGGAATCCTTCCCACGGGGGGCATCTCGGGGCCCTGTGTCCTGGACAGCAGCAGGCCTGGTTGGACTGACTGGTCGTTACCTTCTGCTGTCTTGGCAATTAGTACCAAAATCACGGTGGACCAGGCACCGGGTCGGAGGTGGACTCCCTCATGTGAATCCGGACTCCCATCACTGCTTGAACTCCATGGGCCTCTCTGTTCCCCCACCCCCACCCCAGTAAAATGAGTACAAAAGTATCTTTCTCTGACATCTCCTGTTTTTCCCTCTATAAGTTTCCCTGAAGGGTTAGGACTAGGGTTGCATTTGCCTAACGGAGTGCATGCGCCTAGCTGACCGTAGGAGTCAAGGATGGGAAATAACTTACGTGACGTGATAATTATTTATTCCTTTCAAGTTTGAATGAGTTCATCACTAAAATCATCAGATCTGTATGTCTGGGGAAGAATTTCTTTTTCAATTTTCACTCTCGATTGATTTAGGCTTTCTATTTCTTGTTTAAGGTTTGTATTTCAGCCGTGTTTACTGCGTCTGTGTTTTTTACATTTCTCACAGAAACATGATAATGCGTGTTATCCCCTTAAGTGTTTCATATCTTTTATATTCAAATTTTTATTTACTCTGAGTTTTTCTTCTCCTCTGTTTTCTTTGTTTAGATGTAGCCTCAGTCAGCAAAGGGAGATGAGGAGGCCCACTTCTTTTTTAATGTTTATTTATTTATTTTGAGAGAGAGAGACTGGTGGGGACGGGCAGAGAGAGAGAGGGAGAGAGAATGCCAAGCAGGCTCCACACTGTCAGCACAGAGCCCGATGCAAGGCTCGAACTCACAGACCGTGAGATCATGACTTGAGCTGAAAACCAAGAGTCAGACACGTAACCGACTGAGCCCCGCCCCCCCCCCCCCGGCGCCCCTGAGCTTTTTGTGTCCGTGGTAATGAACTAGCGGATTCTTCAACCCTGAGCACATTGGGAGCGTTTCTATTTCGCTTCTCTGGCAGGTTCTTATGCGTGTCTTTTGCTCTATTTTCATAGCATTTAGACTCCACATTATCCGGCTGCTGCCATCGACCATGAAACACCCTTACAGCTCTAGGCACCTGTGATCGTTCTTGCTCTGCGTTATTCTTTACCTCATGTTCGCACCGAGCGCTGATGCGTCGGCCCCTCAAACTTCGCTCGTCCCTCCTCTTCCTCCTCCCGTGTCATTCTGTGTCATTTAGGCCTCTTGCCAACAGCTTATTGCTGGATTTTATGTTTTCATATGGAGAGTGACGAGCCTTGTACCAGAGAAAATGACATCACATATGCCGTTTTTTGTCTTGATTTTTGCCTTTCCCGGCCGATTTCTTTTTTCTTCCTATGGTTGGAACGTGGTTGTCTTGTCTTCTCTCTTTCAAATGAGGTTGACAACTGGAAACTCTTTTTCACTCAACCAGCCATGAAATGAAACACAGAGATTCTGATTTCATGTCGGAGTTTCTACGGTATCTACGCATGCTTTGGCCGCCCCTCCGTGAAAGAACGGAGTCCCTGGGTTTTTGGCCTCCTCGAATTTTGCTTTGTGTCTGTCTGTCTCTCTCTCTTCTCAGTGATTTGAGCTAATGTTCTAAAACCTGCCTTTTCGGGGCACCGGGGTGGCTCAGTCGGTTAGGCGCCCGACTTCGGCTCAGGTCATGATCTCGAGGTTCGTGAGTTCGAGCCCCGCGTCGGGCTGTGTCTGCTGTCAGTGCAGAGCCTGCTTCAGATCCTCTTCTCCCCTCACTCTCTTCCCACCCCTGCTCACACTCGTGCGTGCTCTCTCTCTCTCAAAAATAAACATTTTTTTAAAAAATAAAACCTTTTTCCTTCCTACCCTCTATTTTGTTGTTATTTTTCACACTGCGTCATTCTGACGTTTGTCAGTAATAATCTCTCATCTGGCTACTCATCTCTGCAAACAGCCTGTTAATTCCAGCCTGTCTTCCTATTTTTAGTCCCTCGTTCCCTTTCACGTGTGTCTTTTAAATTCAGGCGACTATTTGAAGTAAATCCTAGAAATAAGCCTCGTGACTAATCCATCCTCAGAAATGAGACATTTCTAAGGAGCCTTCTTTCTACGTGAGTGCTGGGCGGGGGCGTGGATTTCTGACGAAAAGCCTTGTCTTCTGGAGCCCGTGTAGCTTTTGTTCCCTTGTCTCTGGGTTCTTGTCATGTGTTCAGAGAAGGTGGAGGGATTTTTACTGATTTGTTACAGTGCCTGCTTGCAGGTAGCTGGACCCAGGGACCGGGAGGGGACAGGGAGGGCGCGGGGCAGGCAGGATGTGGGCCCGCAGCCCCGGTACTTAGGGGCTGCCCTCGGGGAGGTTCTGGGCAGCTTTCCAGACACACCCTCAGACCCTGGGCAGCCAAGACCCCCAGGGACATGGGCTGATGCTGCCTCAGCCCCTTCTCCAGTGTGTCCCCGTGCAGGTCAGAGGAATTTCAGGTTCCCCTCCCCCCGCCCCCCGCAGAGAGCCAGAGGGGACACAGGTCCTGTGACATTCATTTCTCTGTGTTCTCATCCTCCTGGGGCGCTGGGGCTGCTCCACGGTCCAAGCGGGTCTCCTGGGGCGATCCCGGACCACAGAGAAGCACCTGTGTGGACGGCTGGAAGCTTCTCTCTTGCCGCAGTCGCAGTGGCTCCCTGTCCTGGACGAGCACTTGACCGCGGGGCCCGGGGCCAGCGCTGGCTGCCCCCACCCTGGGTGGGTTGTGCTTCTCCTGCAGAAAGTTAGGTGAGGGCACCTTGGTGCCACGAAGCGGCTCAGAACCAGATACTTGAATTCCAGCTGTTTGCTGAGGACTTAACGGGGGCGGGTCAATGTTGTGGCTGGTGGGGACCGGGGGGGGCAGGACCTTGACCCCCTCCTGGAGCCACAGCCCTTTAGGGTTTGGGCTTCAGGACCTGGCCGCACGGCCCCCCAGCTCCAGCCCTCCACCCCACGTCAGGTTCACCCCCCCCAGAACCTGGCAAGCGCGGCCCTGTTGGCTGGCACGGGCTGCTGCCCAGGGCGAGGCCGGACAAGGAGCCGTCAGGGCACAGAGAAGCCGTAGCCACGGGTCCCTCCCCTGGCGGCTCAGCAAGCCGACCTCATTTAGTGTCGTGCTGCCCGGAGGTCACCTTCACGGGACCCCGGAGAACGCTGTGCCCTTCACCACCTGGGAAGTGTCTTCACGGCCGGGAAGCACACTCTCCGTCCGGACAGGCCGTCACAGAAAGCCGGACCCGAGCCCCCTGGAGATGACATCCGGCCCTTAACCCGGAGTCGCTCCTGCCTTTCCTGGGGAGGGCGGGGCCCTGTGGACACCAGCAGGGTTTGTGCCTCAGTCTCCCCATTGTCGCTTCCGACTCCACCTCCAGTCCTTGGTGCCACACCCCGGCTCCCGGGCCGGGTCTCGTTCCTCGAAGCCGTGCTCTGTGCTCCTGCCCACGTGACAGCAAATGCCGCGCTGTTCGTTCTGTGCCGGACACAGGCGAGGGTGCACGTGTGAGGGCCTCGGCCACTGGCAAGTGTCGGCGGCCCCAGCGAGTCAGGAGGGAGACGGAGAGGGGGCTTCTCAGCCTTGCTGTGAGCCGGGACCACTGTCCCCATGTTAAAGGTGAAAGCGGCAGGGCTCAGTGCTCAAAGGCTCTGCGCCAGGCAGTATTCCGTGGTGTAGAATGTTCCATGGCCCTGCCCTGCCCCTTACAGTCAGTGTCGCCCTGAGCTCCCACCTCGATAGGATGGGGGCAGCAGGGGTGGAGATGGCGGGGCCTAGATGAGGCGGCCGGGGGTAGAGCATGGGGGTGGGGGTGCTGCAGGGACCCCTGTGGGGGGGGCAGAGTGGGGTTCCTGCGGAATCCAGGCGCATCGGGGAGACAGAGTCTCTTGGGCAGGAAGGGCAGAGAGCAGCAGGACCGGGGGAGGGGGCTGGAGAGAACAGGGATAATGTCCCCAGGGTGTTAGTGTCAAAGATAGCGCCCCCGTCAGCCACCTAATCCCGGGACTTGGACACGCGCACACCCACCTCCCAGCAAGGGTACGAGCGGCACCCTCGCCTTCCTGGACCTGATGTCGGCACGGGGGTCCCCGATCTCGCCAGGGGCCACGGCTCAGTGACCCGCCACGGCGCCCTGGCTCTCAGATGCCTGCGGAATCTTAGAGCTGCAGGTTCGTCTCCCAGAGCCGCAGACCCCAGGAGCCTGGTTCCTGCCCCAGCCTGTTCTCAGCGCCCCAGGCCCTCGCCTAGCGCGAGGGCCCTCTCCGTGGGGAGCCTGCCCTGGGAGCCCCCGGGGCGCGGCGTCTGGTGCCAGAGCCGTCTGCATGCAGAGCCAGGGACGGATTTAGAAACCTCTGCTCGCTCCCGGCCTGAGCTCCCGGAGCTGCCGGGCACAGAGCCACAGAACGGGAGGGAGGAGGCTAAGGAGGCCCTGGTGGGGACGGCGTGGCCGGGATGCTTCTCCCCAGAAGGGGCTTCTGGGGGCGAGCGGGGAGGCAGCTACGTACGTGGAGGAGCCAACCAGACGTGGGTCAGACCCCTGGGCCACCTCCCTCGCTGCCACCAGGGGTCACCCACGCGGGCCACCTCGAGGCTCTCTTGTCTGTGAGGAGAGGATAGGAACGCTGGCCTGGGACATATGTCCCAGTGCCTCCTGTCCCGTGCGGAGCAGAGGGCCCAGTCATCTGCAGCCCTGCTGTGGACTGTGGCCCACAGCTGTGGGGGGCACACGGGCATCCACCCAAACCTAAGAGGGTCCCCGTCCTGCGTGCCCACAGCTCCCTGGATGGCTCCCATGTGGCCTCCTGAGTTACAGGGTGTGTCCGTCCCCCCAGGGAGACGAGACTGGGGCTGGCCTGTCGTCAGGGCCCAGCAGCACGTGCTCACGGCAGGAGCCCACGGCCCCTTGGGCACAACCGACCAGCCTGGCCACAGCAGGGCAGCTGGAGAGGCAGCACCCGCCTCCCTGTGTGTCTCTGCAGCCTTGGGTCCCCAGAGCCTCGTCTCCCAACACGGTATCTGCAGCCCCCACAGGCCCGCCTGCCCCCGGGCCCGTGAGTGTTTCTCTGCAGGCCGGCGAGTAGTGCTGTGTGTGCAGACCCAGGAGAGGGAGATGTTGGCGAGCCGTCGCCTGACCAGCGCCAAGCTCAGGAGACCAGGGCTGGGCCAAGAGCTGCCTGGTGTGGGAGCCAAGCTCTGTTTGTCGACACTGGTGTCCCCGCAACTGACAGCAGTCGCCTTGACTGGCGAGCCCCCCACCACGGGTCTAGGGGAGCAGGGGAGCCCTCATGTGCACTGCCTCCCTGGTCCCAGGGAGCTCAGCCCTGGGCCATCTTCCCAGTTGGAAAAGCCACTGCTCAGAGACGCCGAGTCTCTTGCCCTAGGACGCACCACGGCCTGGCGGGTGGTGTCCTTCACGGGCACCCTGGAGGTGGAGGCTGAGATGAGCCAAGCCTCACCCCTGCCTGGAGGACAGGGTGCTCCCTCCCGTTCCACACACGGCCCCGTGCACCCCCTGGCCCCCACGTGGCCCACACATGTTGATGTCAGGTGGCCTCAGCCGGCCTGGGGACAGAGCCGACGCATCTTCTCGGGGAGTCTCCCGCTGCTCCCCTAAAGTGCGCCTCTGGGGTCCAGGTCCGAGGGTGGGGTGTGGGGCTGGCCTGGGGACACAGAGCTCTGAACGTATGTGTGCTTATGAGACGTTGTGTTTGGGCACCTTGGGCCCGGCTGCAGACCCCGTGTCCAGGCAGGGATCCCCGGAGGTCCCCAGGGCTCCTCTGTCCCACTTCGGAGCCCCAGGGCGGCGCAGGCGGGAAGGGGCGGTCCCCTCCTCCTCTCCCTCCTGGCCCAGGTTTGAGGAACCAGGGCTCCGGGTGGGGCCCTCATGGGGCCCCAGAGTTGCGGGTGGGTGGGGATACGGGGTAGGGGCGCCAGGGCCACGAGACCCAGCGGACTCAGCCAGGGCAGGTATCCCAACGTGCCGGGCCTGAGTCCTGGGGGTTTGAGGCCGGGGACCCCAGATGGCAGGGGTTTCCAGAGGACAGCCATGCGCCTCTCCTGCCAGGCTGCTGGAGAAGCAGGGCCGAAGGAAGCCCGCCTTCTGGAAGGGGAGCCGTGAGGTCATCTTCTCTCCATCCATTCTCATGGAGCAGGGCATTCATTCCTAAGTGGTCCCGAGAAGCAGAAAGAAACAAGGAGGTGTGAGAGGGGACAGGATGCTGGGGGGGGGGGGTCAGTTCCAGAAGAAACACCCCCGGGGCCTTGTCTGGGGCGCCTGGGTGGCTCAGTCGGTTGAGCATCTGCCTTCGGCTCAGGTCATGATCTTGAGGTTCGTGGGTTCGAGCCCTGCGTCGGGCTCTGTGCTGACAGCTCGGAGCCTGGAGCTGCTTCAGATTCTGTATCTCCCTCTCTCTGACCCTCCCCTGCTCATGCTGTTTCTCTCTCTCTATCTCTCAAAAATAAAAAATTAAAAAAATTAAGAAAAAAAAAGAAACTCCCCCGGGGCCTTGTCTACACAGCGCCTTCCCAGGCCGGAGCCTGAAAACTGGCATGAAACGCCCCCCAGAACCCTGTCTTTCTCTTCTCCCGCGTGGGGTGTCTCAGGGGAGGGCAGAGCCAGGCTTCAGGCCAGGAGAAGAGAAGCCGAGAGCCCAGCGGGGTGGGAAGGGGGAGGAGCGGCCAGAGGAGGCCACAGCCCAAGAGCGGCAGGGTCCTTCCAGGCCTTCCCTGAGCCCCTTCTGCTGACCCACGCCCTGGACGGGCCGCGGGTGTTTCTGGGGGGACTGTTGCCTCGTAGCCAGCAGTGAAAACCCCGGCCCGTTCCCATCTGTCTTCCTCTCCTCCCCTGGAGCCCCCCGAGGCTCTTCGTTCTCTGCTCCCCCCCCCCCATTCTTCCTTTTCTGAGAAAATGGCCTCTGTCCACCTCGCTCAGCCAGTGCCCGGTGGCCGGGGGGGGGGGGGTACGGTTAGGCGGGGAGGCTGGCATCAAGGATGTGACGTAGAACCACCCTCCACCGCTCAGTGGGCCTTTCCCGTGCCGCCTGTCGAGGCGTTTGCGTCCTGGATGGACCAGAGCGTTGGCGCGAACCTCCCGGCACGGCACGCAGCGAGCCGCGGGGTCCTGGGCAGCGATGGGGCTCCCGGCGCCCTGTGCTCCCTGGGGAAACGCGTTTGCCAACATGGGCGGGGTCCCTGTGCTAAGGAGATACGCCGTCTTAGGGACCTTGGGAGAAGTCATCTGAAGGTACGCGTTTGTGTGCAATGGTAGCCACTAACGTCAAAGCCCTCAGTGTCGTGGCGCTCGGGTGGCTCAGTTGGCTGAGCGTCCGAGTTCAGCTCAGGTCGTGATCTCACGGTTTGTGGGTTCGAGCCCCGCGTCGGGCTCTGTGCTGACGGCTCGGAGCCTGGAGCCTGTTTCAGACTCTGTCTCCCTCTCTCTCCCCCTGCTCACGTTCTGTCTCTCTCTCTCTCAAAAATACATAAACATTAAAAAAAATGTTTTAATAAAATAAAAATTTTTTAAAAAGCCTTCTGTGTCTGAGCACCCTGCGGGTCAGCCCTGGGCCGGCAGGGAGGCACGACTTGGAGCTCTTGGCCTCGTCGGACAGGCCTGGTTCGCTCGGATCATTCTGAGCTGCCTGAGCGAGGGACGGCCTGATGGTCTAGCATCTACCTTCCCCCCTCCGGCTGCAAACCCCAGGGGTGTGTGGAGTGAGTTCCAGGGGCTCAGCTGACTCAGCACACCCCCCACCACCTCCGCCCCAAGCCCAGCACACGTTCCCAGGCCGATGCCAGTGAAATGTTCTAAATCGGTGCCCAACACATCCTTCTGCGTCCTCGCAGCATCAAGAAAGACAAAAGAGGCCCCGTCGTGAGCTTCCATCAGGCGGGAAGGCTGGCCTCCTCGCTGACCCGTCCGTGGGTCAGTGTGGGAAAAGTAGAGCGTGGGCTTGCCTAGCCACCGCCAAGGCTGCTGGCCCCTCCTGTCTGTGGTCGGAGGCCCTGTGTAGCTGAGCTGGCCTGGCATCCTCACTCCACGCCTGGCACAGCCTAGGCCAGGCCAGGTCACCGCGTGGCTTTCGGTCACCAGAGGAAGTGGCCCCGGCCCCTCCCTGCTCTGGAAAGGCTCCGCGTGACTTCGAAGCCTTGGGTGGGGGCCCCGACACGGAAGGCGGAAATCACAAGGGAGAAGACAGGCCTGACCACTTGCAAACGAAGGAAAGGATCCCCGCCTGTGATGAAAAGACCCCTCGGGTTCCAAGAACATGATGTGTGCCCTCGGTTTGCGAGAGGTTTCCATACGTGAAGGCAAGAACCTGTTTGTGGTTTACAAGGTTGCTTCTTTTTCATCAGAAACGAATGTTGAGTTTACCCGATGCCTTAGCTTGTATCGGAATGGCCGCGTGTCATTCTCCTCTGACTCGGTGAAGTGTGATTTTAAGTTTGATTTTAAATTTGATTAAGTGTGATTTTAAGTTTGGAGCATTCCTGAGATGCACCTTGCTTTAAGGTGCTCTGTGGGACGGGCTTAAATCTGCGAGCATCCCATGTGGTACCTTTGTGTCATTGATAAGTGAGCATGGAGGACATGGTGGCGCCTGGGCCCGTGGGCATACGGTCTTCGGAGGACTGGGACCAGGGTTTTGTTAACCCTGTAAACGAACTAGGGAGCTCAGCGTCTGCTTCTGACATCTCGAGAATTTGAAAGAACTGCCTGAGTCCGGCACCTTTTGTGAAAGTAATTCTCTAATAACATTTTCCATTCTTCTTCTCAGATTTTCTGCTTTTTAAGTTTATACTTGGTCATTTGTAGTTTCCCAAAAAGCATGCCAACTCAAGGATTTTCCAGACTTATACATTTTTTTTTTTTTTGCATGTTACGCTCTTAGACTTTTGGTAATCTCCTCCCTGTGGTTTTGTATATTGAGGTTTTTCTCTCTTTTTTTTTTCAGACTAGACTATCCAGAGATATGTCTGGTTTCATTGCAACTTTTTTCCTAAAAAATCAGCTATTGAATTTACTTACTCGTTTTACTTTTAAAATTATCACTAAGTATTAGTTTTAACAACTATTAGTGCATTTGAATTATTTGCCCTTTGGAAAGTTTTATTTCGTTGTTCTTTTAAAAATATGTCTTGGGGCACCTGGGTGGCTCAGTTGGTTAAGCGTCTGACTTCGGCTCAGGTCACGATCTCGCAGTTTATGGGTTCAGGCCCTGCGTCGGGCTCTGTGCTGACAGCTCGGAGCCTGCAGCCTGTTTCGGATTCTGTGTCTCCCTCTCTCTCTGCTCCTCCCCTATTAACTCACTATCTCTCTCTCTCTCTCTCTCAAAAATAAACATTAAAAAATAATAACAATAATAAAATAAAATTTAAAATGTCTTGATTTGGAGACTTCACGTATTTTCATATCATTTTGTGTAGTAGTAAGATCGTTTACAACAACAGTGTATTTTTCTCATAATTCAGTGTTGGCTCTATCTGTCCCCTAAATTTTTACATCTAGCATCACCATTGTTTTCTTAATAGTGTGTAATCGAATTGGTAAGTTCTTATTTGACTTCAAAGTATACGAGTGCTTTCATTTCCAGAGATTTGGGTTTTTTTTTTTTAATTTATCCTTTTCTTACTAATTTCTAGTTTTTAATATTGTAGTCAAAGAGTCCTGACTTAGAGTTTCCACTTTGGGGATTTGTTATTTTTCTTTGCTGCCTAAATAGAATCCGTGGACTTTGAAAAGGTTGTTGATTCTGTGCAGACGAGAAACTTCACATGCAGTCACTGAGTCAGGCAGGGTCCGTCGCTTGGTCCTGGCTTTAATGTGTTTGGCCCCGAGAGGGTGTTGAAGTCCCCACGGCGAAGGCGTGGTGGATCCCGGCTTGTGGCGCCCGCAGCTGCCAGCGCTCGGTGCCCCGTGAGCTCTCACACGGCTGCCTCGGCATGAATGCGCGCACTGGGCTGTGCGCGCTGCACCCCTTCCGCTGGCCTCCCGTTCCGTCTCCTCTCTTCCTGCAGCTTCAGCTCCCCTTGGCCCCTGAGGTGACTGTCAACAGGGTAAGTGGGATTTTGTCTTCTTCTTACACGGTCCCCACGGTCATGGTGTTCGCAGGCTAGTTGTTGAGACCAACAGCGAGTGGATCGTCGTGTGAATTAAAGTACAAGTGTGAAGTAAGACACCTACGAAGAAAACCCCGCTTTACCAGGAAGCCAGATGAGGTTGAAGCGTCCAAAAAAAGGTCTTTTTGAGGAAGTGACATTTGAAGGATGAGCAGAGTTGGGCTTGTAAAGATGGGGTCAAGAGGCTTCCGAGGAGAAAGAGCAGCATGTGCAAAGATCCTGAGGCAGAAACATCAGCCAGTGTAGCTAGCATGTGGCCAGTGAGGAGAGGCCGTGGTTGGGGGGCCACATGAGGGCTTTTGAATTCAGTACAAGGAAGGCATGAAGCAGAGTGCAAAGATGTGGATAGGGGGCTGGGGGTCAGGAGGAGGGCAGGGGTGAGACAGCCAATCACAGACCAAGCGCAGGGGTGCAGAGGAGAAGAAAACAGGGAGGGATCGATGGCCGCCGCTGCCTACGCTGGGTGGGGGAAAGGAGAAGGGATGCAGAGAGGCCAAGGCCCCCAGGCCCGAACTTAGTGCAGAAAGGTGGACGCTGGGGTTAGCAAGGCGGGTCGTAATAACCCACCGAGTCAAGTCACATCTGCCTACTCCTGGGCACAATGACAGGGCCACAGAGGGCAAGGGACACCTCTCTGGAGGAGGTGGGGAGAAGCCCGTGACAACTCAGGGGCTGGGCAAGGGTTGCCAGGTGGTGGGAGATGGAGCTGGGGCGAGGGCAGCCTGGGGGCCAGCTGTGGTGGCAGCTGGATGTGGAAAGGACCGAGCTTCAGATGGGGGTGGGGAGGGTGACAGTGGCCCTGGAGGCAAGGAGCCTGCAGAGTGTGGACGCCCCTCCCTCGGACTGGGGGGAGGGGGGCTCTCTGGGTGAGGTCCCTCCAGGCAACGGAGGGGAAGGTTCAGGAACCCAAAGGGATGTCCGGGGGGGGGGAGGGATCTGACTGCGTGGGGGGCGTTGGAAGGGGGGGAGCGTCCCCAGGGCAGAAGACCGCAGAGAGGAGGTCCCCAGGAGGGGCGCCATCTAGTGGCCTCGCCCTTCCTGCAGGGGGGCAGGAGGTGGCTGGCGAGGCCGGGTTAGGCGCCTGGGGCTGGGGAGCCCGCAGGGGGAGGTGCAGACAGAGGGGAGGCTTTTAGAAGCCCGTCGTTTCACCGCAGTCCAATTGTGGGCTGTTTTTCCTAACTGGAAATTTGCAGTGAACATCTTCTTACATTTGTCTACTTTTTATATCATTAATTTAGGTTAATTCCCGGAAAAGAATTACCGGGCCAGAGCGTCCACACTCGCGAGGTGGACACGTATCACCGAACCGCTTTTCGGAAACAGGCGTCCCGGTTTATCTCCTATCAGCGGTGACACACGGGCCTGCCGCGTCTCGCTGCAGCTCCCCCAGCACCGAGCATCCTTGTTTTTAAATGCGGATATTCGCTTCTTTTTTATTTTTCTCTCAAGAGTGAGGATAAACTCTTTCTCGGCTGCGTTTGTATTTCCAGAAGAGCGGTTTAGCCAGGAGCGTGCTGGGGACCCACCCGCACACCTCACCGGCTGAGAGCCTCCCCGCCGTGTCATGGGGCATTTTGACGGGCTCCTCGGGCCAGCCCGAGACAGTCACGTTCACCCTCAGCAGGCGCGCCAGGCTGCGGGGACCCCCCGGGTGACGCGTGGCCCCGGTGGAAGGAGGCAGATGCTGAGGAGGGTAAAGTGCACCCAAGTCCACAGCAGTTCGTCCTCAGATTGGGGAGGGCTTAGACTCACGTGGCCTGGTCCGCTTTGGCTCCAGTTTATAGAACGACAAGTGTCTACTATGTGAGCCACACGCCAGTTGTCCAGGAGGAAGCGATGAGGTAACATCTACTTATTGAGCACCTGCTGTATGTTGGGCCGTTGACCTCATTTAACTTGATCTGCCCGAGATCAAGTGCCTGCCAAGTGGTGTCTTCATTTGAATACAAGGAGGCCGGCTGGGGCGCCTGGGTGGCTCAGTCGGTCAAGCGTCCGACTTCGGCTCAGGTCATGATCTCGTGGTTCATGGGTTCGGGCCCCGCGTCAGGCTCTGTGCTGACCACTAGCTCGGAGCCTGGAGCCTGTCTTCGGATTCTGTGTCTCTTTCTCTCTCTGCCCCTCCCCTGCTCATGCTGTCTCTCTCTATCTCTCAAAAATAAATAAATGTAAATTTTTAAAAAATTAAAAAAAAAAAGAATATAAGGAGGCCAGGGCTCAGCGGGTAAGGACACGCGATCCCAGGATGGCTCGGGATAGGCAGTGGAGCTGGGATTGGAATCCAGGTCTGTGGGGCGCCAGGGCCCTGGCTCAGATACCGCACCTCAGGACCGGTCAGGGCCACATGGGGACATCAGCGACCACAGGTGTCCCCAGAGCAGACAACTTGCCCGGGGCATCAGTGGGCATCAACCTTCTTGCCACCAAGGAAACAATCATGAGTCATGGTGCTAGAAGCCTCGACTTGGGACCCAGACATATTGGAAACTCCCACCATCGTGCTCAGGAACATTCCAAGCAAAGTTCGCATAAAGGCCCAGAATAGAAAGTCCTTGCCACACACACACACAGGATAACTGTTCGCTTATGTGAGGACTGAAAATAGAGGGTTAAGGCAAGACTATTTTTCATGATTATTTTGGGCCCTTCACTCAGGACGGTGTCCTGAAGAGAAGAATGTCTACTCTCTGAGGGGAATTCGCTTATCACACCCTTGCTGACAGGGCTCAAAATATTTATTGAGAGTTTCAGCTGTCACTTCTGTATAAATAAACAGGATGTGGACGGCCGACTGCATGTTGGGGATATTTTTAGAACGGGGTGGCTTTGCAGGCTGGAGGGATAACATTTCAAGGAGAAGGTGCCTGGGCCCAGAACAGCCCACCCGGGGCTCTCGGCCTCCGCGCGGCCTCAGCGCGGGGTCCGTGGAGGCCGGTCTCCTGGGTCAGGGGCTCCTCCCTCTCCTGGGTGGCCAGCCCAGAGATGGCAATGCCTCTCCCTGGGGACATCCCCGCTCCACCCGCCCCCCAGGCACAGGGGGCGGGGGACGACATGTAGGATTGCGTGTCTGTCACCGGTCCTGCTGAACCCCAGAAACTGCTGGCGGGTTTGGGGGCTCTGAGGCAGGGGAGAAGGCAAGTCGTCCAAACCAGTGCTCACAACACGAGTCCCCGTAGCCGGTCGACGACCAGCTCAAAAGGCTGGACTCTGGGCTTTAACAACACCTGCCACGTTCCGCGCCTCCCTAGTGCCAGGCACCTGATACGTGCTGAGTCCTTTCTGGTCACCGTGAGCCCCGACCTGTCATGACTTCCTGCAGCTCTTGCCACATCTGTTTTGACTTGAAACACGAGTCCCCGTTCGCTTGGGAAAACCGAACACCCCATCGGGCGTGGGTCCCACACACACCAGCTGCTGCCGCCTCAGCCCACCCTGGCCCTCCCGGGGCCTCACCCTCCCGGCCCCCCCACCTGGACTGAGGGGGGCCCGCAGTCCCAGGGCGCTCGGGGCCGTGACCCGAGAAAACAGTGGCTTAGCGACTTGGAGACCACGTGATAGCTGCGGTAGAGGGGCGCCAGGCTGCTGGACACCCCAGCCTTTCCCAGCGTTGATTTGTGGCCTCCGCTCCCGTCACTCACCTTCTACATCAAAAGTCAGGAAGTTCAGAAAAGTATCTTTAAACATCTTCGTTTCTGCCATATCTGTTTACTTCCTCTGTTAAACTCCTCTGAATGAAAAACTAACATTTCTGGGGCTCCTGGGCGGCTCGGTCAGTTAAGCGTCCGACTTCGGCTCAGGTCATGATCTCACGGTCCGTGGGTTCGAGCCCCACGTCGGGCTCCATGCTGACAGCTCAGAGCCTGGAGCTGCTTCAGATTCTGTGTCTCCCTCTCTCTCTGCCCCTCCCCTGCTTGTGCGCTCTCTCTCTCTCTCTTCTCTCTCACTCACTCAAAAATAAACATTCAAAAAAATTTTTTTAAGAAAGAAAAACTCACATTTCTTATAGCACAGATCTGCTGGCAATGAATTCTCTCAGCTTCTTTTTTTCCTGAGAAAGTCTTCATTGGCAACTTCATGTGTGAAAGCTATTTTTGCCGGGTGTGGACAGAGGGGGGGTGTTCCCTGTCATTAGTACCAGTGCTTTGTCACCCGTTGTCCCCCGGCCTACACCGTCTCCCGCAAGAAGCCTGCTGAGATCCTGCCGTGGCTCCTCTGGAAGTGTCTTTTTACTCTGACAGACCCTGGGATTTCTTCCTTGCAATTTTTTTTCTTTATCTTTGGCTTTCTTTTTTCTTTTTTAAACATTTATCATGGATTTTATTTTATTTTTTTTAACTTTATAGTTTATTGTCAGGTTGATTTCCATATAACACCCAGTGCTCTTCCCCACAAGTGTCCTCCTCCATGACCATGACTGATGGGTCTGTGTGGTTCTGTTTGCTGTTGACGTCCCCTTGATTTCTGCCCTGTGTGAGGTTCTCTGACCTTCTTGGATTTGCAGACAGATAATTTCACTGTTTCCGGAAACTTTTCGGCCATTGTCTCTTCAAATACTCTTTCCGCCCCGTTCCTTCTCCTCCTTCTGGGGACTCAAATTACAAGTTGGACTTGATACCATTGATAGTGTTTTCAATTCACCACAGGGATGCTCTGTTTCTTTCTCTTTGTGTTTCTGTCTGGGGAATTTCTACTGACCTACCTTCAGGTTCACGAACTCACTCCTCCGATGTCGGGTCTGCTGCTGAGCCCATCCAGAGAGTTCTCTCTGATACGGTGTTCGTTTTTCTCTCTAGCACGTCTCTCTGGCTTTCTTTCCCCTTGTGCCTCTGCTACCGCGCTCTGCGGGCGTAGATTATCTACCTTCTCAACTAGCCCCTCGTTCATAGGCGTCTCCTCGGAGTCCCTGCCTGATAGTTTCAACAGCTGAGTCTGATTCTCTTGATCGTTTTATCTCTTGGCCATGGGTTGCTTGGGTTTTGTTGCTTTTGAGGGAAACGTTCATAAGTTTGTATCCGAATATGGAACATCCATGTATAGAACATCAGAGACTGAGGTGACTAGTGTTTCTCTCGTCTGCCAGGCCGGTGGTGTGGGGTTTGAGTCCATCGTGTCTGGAGCGGAGCCGGGCCTGGGGTTTGGGGTCGCCATGGTCACTTTCAGAGCACGACGGGCCTCCATTCCTGTAGCAACGGGCCGCCCTTGGCTTGCGCTCCCAGTGGGGGCCGGTGGATGTTCCTCAGGGCGGCCTCCCAGCCCGCATGTCTGTGCAACAGAGTGGTCTCTCTCCCCCTTGTCTGGGCAGCTGCCGCTGGCTGTTCTCGGCCTGGTCCGTACCTGGGCAGAGCCTCGGCTCAGACAGGCCGCACGCCTTCGGGCCGCTCCCCGTGGTGGCCAAACTCGGCCCTGTGGCTGTGGGATCTTGGCTGGCAGAGTCCTGCCCCTCGGTTTGGTCTCACGCAGGACCCTGGGCCCGCTCTCCCAAGGGAAAAGCGTCTTTCCCCTTCCTCTCTCAGCCGGAGAGCCTCTTTCCTGTGCCCTGGCACTGACCCGCTGTGCCCTTCCTCCCTCGGCAGCTTAAGGCTGTTGCTTCCCAGGAGAGAAGCGTCTGGAAAAGCGGGAAGGGCCATGGGTCTGTTCCTCACCATCAGCCGCTCTTCCTGAAGGGGTCTGAGGCTGTCGCTTTTTACGTGAGAAGTATTCGAGAATTGTGTAGCGTGTGTGCCTGGCCCCAAGGGGCGGCCAGTCTCCTGCCTGCCACTCATCTTTCTCACGAGCACCCACTGAGCCTCGTGGGAAAAGCTGATGAGTCACAAAACCACCAGAGTGTCTGGGGCCCCAGGAACGGCAGACTGACCTTCTAGCCCTCAGACGGCCTTTGGCAGTCTGTTCACAGTGGGTTTCTTCTCATGTCTGTTGTGCCCATGCTCTGCCCCAGGTGGGACGGTACTCGAAACAAGTTACTTCATTGCTTTGAGGCCTCTGCTCTCTGACGGACTCCAGAAAACATAGGGTTTTGTGGTTTCTTTGGCATTTTTTGGTTTGTTTTTTTTTTTTTTTTTTTTTTTTACAGCTTTCTACGTGGTAAGCAAAAGCAGAAGGGACTCATCTTCTGGAAACTACATTTTAATTTCCGCCAATTTCAATATTTTTTTAATTTTTTTAATGTTTTTTATTTATTTTTGAGAGAGAGACAGTGCGAGCATGGGGGGGGGGGTGGTCAGAGAGAAAGGGAGACACAGAATCCGAAGCAGCTCCAGGCTCCGAGCTGTCAGCACAGAGCCCAATGCGGGGCTCGAACCCACAAACCGCGAGACCATGACCTGAGCCGAAGTCGGACACTTAACCGACTGAGCCACCCAGGCGCCCCCAATTTTCATTTATTAAAAAGTAGTTTACTTAGGGGCACCTGGGTGGCTCAGCCGGTTAAGCGTCCAACTCTCGATTTCGGCCCAGGTCATGCTCTCACAGTTCATGGGATTGAACCCCACGAGCCCGTTTGGGACGCTCTCTCTGTCTCTCTCGCCAAAAATAAATAAAAAAGGGGCACCTGAGTGGCTCAGTCAGTTGAGCGACTTCAGCTCAGCTCAGACTTCAGCTCAGGTCATGATCTCACGGCTTGCGGGTTTGAGCCCCATGTTGGGCTTGCTGCTGTCAACACAGAGCCCACTTCCGATCCTCTGCCCCTCCCCTGCTTTCATTCTCTTTCAAAAATAAATAAACATTAAAAAATAATAAATGATGGAAACCAAGTTGACAATAAACTATAATAAAAAATAAAAAAACAAAAAATAGTAATAAATGGATAAATAAACTTTAAAAAAAGTAATAATTCACTCAAAGTATTAAACACAGAGCCACGTATCCAAGAGCTACACTTACGGGCATACGCCCTAAAGAACCGAAAGCAGGGTCTTCAGGAGACGTTCGTACGTCCGTGTCCGTAGCAGCAGCGTCTGCCTCAGTAGCTAAGCCAACCCAGGACGGCGGACCAACAAAATGAAGGATGTGCAAGCAGAATGTTCCTCGGCCTTGAAAAGGAACGGATCCGGACACCTGCTACGACACGGATGGACCCGGAGGACATGGTGCCGAGTGAAACAAGCCAGTCACGCAGGGACAGATACTGTGTGACCCCGCTTTACCCGAGGTCCCTAGAGCAGTCACTCTCAGGGACAGAGCACAGGGTGTGTGGGGAAGGGGGACGGGGAGCTAGTGTTTAACAGGCACGGAGCTTCTGTTTGGGAAGATGAGAAAGTTCTGGAGACAGACAGAACTGTACTGACAGGTTGTATGACAATGTGAATATATTTAATGCCACTGAACGGTACACTTAAAAATGGTTAAAATAGGGGCGCCGGGGGGGCTCTGTCCGTTGAGCGTCTGGCTCTTGCTTTCGGCTCAGGTCATGATCTCACGGTTCATGAGATCGAGCCCTGTGTCGGGCTCTGCTCTGACAGCGCAGAACCTGCTTGGGATTCTCTCTCTCTCTCTCTCTCTCTCTCTGTAAAAAAATAAATAAATAAAAAGTTTTTAAATGGTTAAAACGGTAAAAAAAAAAAATAATTATGTGATTTATATTTTACCACAATAAAGAAAGGACAAAGCAGTTGACTCACGCCTGCCATGTGCCAAGTGCCCTTCTAGACCGGGGCTGCAGAGGTGAACAAAACAGACCAGATCCCTGTCCTCAGCCCTGACACCCAGTAAATAAAATTAAGGTGTCACTGTGTACCATGAAGGGTGATGAACGCTCCGGGAGGCTCCAGGGGGAGGTGGGAAGTGGGGGCTGGGAGATAAGGCCTCGTGGGGGGCCCTGCTGGGTGGTGTGCACGGGTGAGGGGACAGCAAGGCACCGGACAGGCTGCGGATTTGTGCACTGACGGCTTCTTGAGCCAGGCCGCTGTCAGACCTGCCTGACTGGCCCACCTCGTAGGCTGTCCTCGCAGGTGCGCCCCAGTCCCTGGAATCCCAGAAGCAGGGAGGGACGTCCCCTGAGCCCCAGCTCGCCATCCAGGGCGCGGGTGGGACATCTGGGGAGCCCCCATAAGACCGTCCAGGGCCTTCCTCTGCTAGAGCCGGGGCCACTGCCCCGGGTGTGGACCTCCGGGGCGCGGGGGGCGGGGTGGGGGGGCGAAGACCCCGGCGGTCCTGCCTCGGTCCTCTGCCCACGCAGGGGCTGATGAGCCGCTTTCCCCCCTGCAGGAGCTACCGAGTCCTCACGGACTGCACCGGGCACCTGGCGGGCCAGCTGGACTGCTTCTGGCCAAATGCGGCCGTGGACAAGTTCTTCGTGGCCGTCCACCGGCGCTACTTCAGAACCTGCCCCGTCGCCGGCAGGGCTCTGCGGGACCCGCCCCGAAGCGTCCTCTGCCCCTTTATCGTGGTGCCCATTCTGGTGACCCTGCTTGTGACAGCGCTGGTGGTCTGGAGAAGCAAGCGCCCGGAGGGCATCGTGTAGGCCTGGGGGGCAGGGAGGGGCGGGCCCTGGCGAGAGCTTCGGGCCCGACTGCAGAGTAGGCCCCAAATCCCTTTCTGTGTCCCCCGAGAAGAGCTAACAGGATTTCAGAGTGGTCCTGGTGCAGGCGTTAACCTGAAGCCCCCTCTGGAGGTCAAAGCGACCCAAGGGCGGGCGGGGGGGGGGGAGCCCAGATGCTAGGAGGGAGCCGAGCGTAGTTGTCAGTTGTCGTCACTTCCAGGGAGGGGTCCAAGCTCTGTGTCCTAATGTTCCAACCTCCGGCCAGACTGGATACGCAGCTTGTGATTAAAAGGACGCCCTCAAGGGGGTGCCTGGGTGGCTCAGTTGGTTAAGCATCCGACTTCCTCTGTGTTCGTGAGTTCGAGCCCCGAGCCCCACGTCGGGCTCTGTGCTGACAGCTCGGAGCCTGGAGCCTGCTGCGGATTCTTTGTCTTCTCTCGCTGCCCCTGCCCCGCTCCTGCTCTGTCTCTGTCTGTCTCTCAAAAATAAATAAACGTTTAAAAAAATGAAAAAAAAGGATGTCCTCGAATTTGGGAAGCGTTGTTACTTCTGGGTATGGATTGCCAAGAGTAGAAAGGCAGGAGGAGCACTAGCGCCTTCTGAGGCCGACTTCCTCTGTCTCAGGGACCTTTGTGGGGATGATGGTGCCGAAGGGCCTGTGCACTGAGATGCCCCCTGGGCCTCTGATGCCCCACCCCTAGCCCCACCCCGGCTCCGAGGACTGCGGTTCACAGACAGGAGGAGCCCGGGCTCTTTCATTGTGTGCTGAGGCCCCTCCTCAGAGATGCCCCCTCGGGCCCAGGGACCCACTTGCATTCTGCCCCCTCGGGATTTTCCGGCCATTTCCTCTGCGCACCAGTGCACCCCTCCTGGCTGCAGCTGCTCTTCCGTTCATGGTTCCTTCCAAACGCCGCTGACAGCCACCTTCCAGAAGTTTCTGAATGCCCACAGGGAGCTTCCACACTGTTCCCCCCTGATGTCTTCTGAGCTCAGACCTCTCCTCTGAGGTCCCTGCAGCCCCCAGCCTGCTCTACCCTCCAGGGCCTCCCAGCTCAGGACCTGCCCCTTCTCAGGACGACTGATGGGGTGTCACAACCATCACCCCAGCCTCTGCCTCGCCCTCTGCCCTGCAGGCCAGCCCACCCCTACTCGGGGGCCCAACGCTATTACCTCCTGGTTATGGTTCAGGACACAGGAAAGGAAGCAGGTGGAGGAAGAGCTTGGGGCTGTGGCCCAGGCGTCCCTGGGGCTCACTTTGGGCGCCGTCTCGGGAGCAGACGGGAGCAGGGAGTGGGAGTTGTGGGCTGGAGGATGTCTTCGTAGACATCGTCACCCGAGCACCAAGGCGACGGGCCACGGGGCAGAGGGCAGCCCCCAGCCTGACCTCACTACTCGCTCCTCCTGTAATTAGTACACACGCACCTGCTGAAGGCGCTGGCTTGGCACGTGCTGCCTCCGGGTCATTCTCAATGACGCCCTCTTGTCCAAGGTCATATCCCAGGTGGCAGGGAGCCGGGCCCCCAGCTCCCAGGCAGGCCCGTCCTCCTCGGGCCCCTACAGTGGGTCAGGGCCCCATGTAGCCCTAGTGCTCCACGGGGCTGGGTGAAGAATCCTTCCAGAATCAGCTTTAGGGCTATGGCGTCTTCAAGACAAGGCCCTCCCTTCTTCCCAAGTGCTTTGCCGGCCTGGGGGGGGTGTGTGTGTGCGACGTGAGTGTGTGGGGGTGTGTATGCGCAGTATGTATGGAGAGGGGTTGGGGGGGTGTGGTGTGAGTGTGTGTGAGAGTGGGCAGGAGTGTGGGTGTGGGGTGTGGACGTGTGTGGAGGGTGTGTGGTGTGGATTTGTGGGGTGTGGGCTGTGCCTGTGTGGAGGGGCATTTTGAGTATTTTGAAACGTGTGTTAATGTGCACAAAAATTGCGTTTTGACTTTAGAGAGAGAATTTTTTTGCTAGTTTTTTTATTTTACTGTTGTGAAAACACTTAACGGTAGGCCTACCCCCTTAAGATGTTTTTATTTTTTTTTTAATTTTTTAATGTTTCTATTTATTTTTGGGAGAGAGAGAGAGAGAGCGTGAGCAGGGGAGGGTCAGAGAGAGAGGGAGACACAGAATCTGAAGCAGCTCCAGGCTCCGAGCCGTCAGCACAGCCTGGGGGGCTCCGTCGGTTAAGCAGCCGACTTCGGCTCAGGTCATGATCTTGGGGGTCGCGGGTTCGAGCCCCGCGTCGGGCTCTGTGCTGCCGGCTCGGAGCCTGGACATTTATGTTGCGGACGTATCTTGGCCATTGCGGATAATCCCTAAATATTTAGGTTTCCCTTTGGAGTGTGTGTCTGTAAGTACGTTTGAGTACAGGTGCGCCTGGTCTGGAAGTTTCCTTCGGGGGAAATAGGTCTGCTGTGAAGGGACCGGAGAGCTCGTGCCGGTTTCCAGCTTCGCGGTCGGGTCGCCACGGTCGGCAGGTGAAGCCAGTCTCAGCCGGGACGGAGGCAAAGCTCTACCCCGGGCCAGGGCACTTTCTGCCCAGTCTGCGTTCGTGGCCAAGGGTTTGCACATCACAGGGCGGAGGCCAAAAAGCCAAATGTCAGCAAATAGGGGCTAAATTTGAATGACCAAAGGCAGAGTTTTTCTATTGTTAGTAGGATTGAAACTTTATTATAACTAAATAAAACAAAAGACTTTCCTGCTGGTTTCTTGGGAGTCTCTTTAACAAATTACCACCAACCTGATGGCTCCAACCACAGAATTTATTCTCTTGGTTCTGAGATCGAGGGGCGGGCAGGGCCGCTCTCTCTCTCCGAGGGATGTAGGGGAGGCTCCTCCCTGACCCTTCCATCCTGTTCTTCCTGGGCGTTCCTGGCCGTTCCTTAGCGGGTGGCTGTTCACACCGTCAACCGCCTTCTCTCTGTGTCTCTGTTTTTTCTCACAAGGACACCAGTCATGTTAGATTGCGCCCACCTTAATCCGTGTGACTTCGTTTTAATTTAACTAATTATATCTGCGAAGAACAGGAATTTGGGGGCACAGCGTTCAGTCCAGTACACGCAGCAAACTCAGGAGCTGGTGACGCCTCGGTTCTCCCCTTTGCACAGGCCACCACAGGGGACAACTTGGGGAACTGCTCATAACCTGCCGTGCAAGCTGTTTCCAGAGCCCAAGCCTTCAGGTGAGAGGACAAGGCCAGCTGTCCCAGGAGCTCCTGAGAAAAATGCTTTGTTCCCAAAGCCAGGGTGCGGGCCACTGTTCCCACAGAGGGGGCCCCTGGCAGCCCTGTCCTGCCCCCCTCACACCCGCCCTGGTCCCCCAAGGCCTCCCCCTGGGCGGCAGCGGGCTGTGAGGGCCCCCCCCCCAAGTGTTACTGAATTAGGGAGTTGACATTTAAAGGAAAAGACGTTTCTGAGATGCCTTGGGAACCGTTCCGGGAATCCCTGTTCTGAGCAGCCCACCCTCCAAAGAGGGGCGGGCGGGGGGGGGGAGCAAGAGCGTCACCAGGCATCTGAGCAGGCGGAGCGCCTGCCAAGGTCACGTCCAGTGACGCCAGACGCTCCAGCGCTGCCCCACACAGCAGAGGCCTGGTCGCCTGAGGAGCAGTGGACCCCCCTCACCGCATCCCCCGCTAGTCTGCAGAGATCCACTGGGGGGAGTTGGGGGGAGGAGCTGCGGGCCCCCCTCACCGAGGGCCCTGCTCAGGCCCAGGGATGACAGCCACACACTCTCCCTCGGCCCACCTGTGCTCCACCCTTTCCTCAGGCTCCTTCCCAGGACCACCTAGAAGGTACAAAGGGGCAGGGACAGACGGCCATCCAGCCACCAGCCACCGTCCTCCCTGTGTCCTCATCCACGGGGCCCAGCCCAGCAGGAGGGCCCGGGGACCGGGAGGCCATCCTTCTTTGTCCTTCTCCCACAGCCCTGGGCGGGGCAGCCTGCGGAGAGAGCCTGCTCACGGCCACGCGGCCGGAGAGGGGTCCAGTCACGTCCCAGCCAGGCTGCACCCGCCCTTTGTGCTGTCCCAGCCACTGTGACGCGGCAGCCGGGTCCTGACTGCAGCGTTGGCACTGTTTCTGTGAGTCGTGTTACCTGGTCTTCCCATGTGACGGGCCCGGGGGACGCGTTTACACACACTCACCCCTGCACTCACACACATTCACTTCTCACACAATCACATGCACACTCACACACTTACGTGTGCACATTCACACACCCCACACACCCACACACTCACACGCACACTTACTTACACATGCACATTCACACTCCCTCACACACACTTCCCACACACTCTGCCCCACACTCACACACATTCACTTCTCACCCAGTCATATGCACTCTCACGCACTCACATATGCACACTCACACACCCCACACACTCACCCCCACACTCACCCACACTCACTTCTCACACACACTTACACATGAACATTCACACACTCACCCACACACACCTCACACACTCACTTCTCACCCACATGCACAGACTCACCCACCTCTTCACACTCACTCCCACCCACCCCACTCCCACTAAGCTGGCCGGGAAGGTGACAACAACTTTACTCGGAGAAGTAAGATTGACTAGTTTTATTTGTGGCCCGAGCCGGAGACCTGGTCCCTTCTCCGGAGCTTCGTCCTGGAAATCCTTCGGGAAAAAAAAAATCGGTTGGAAGCCAAAGGACTCCCAAAAAAAAAAAAAAAAAGAAAAACCACAAAAAACAAAAAACGGAGGAAAAGCACTTGGAAGCGGACTCGGCCAAGTGCAGCTAGTCCCCTGGGTCGCTAGCCCGTCAGGGCAGAAGCCGCGAGGCAGCCCGCAGCGGGACGGTGTCCGCAGGGACCGGTGTCCGCGGACGGGACGGCGCTGGGAGGCGCCAGGAGGCCGGGCAGCCCGGGTCCGGGCGCGGGAGGCGAGTCCAGCCCCGGGAGGCCCAAGTCCCTCGGCTTCGTCCCAGGAGAAACGGCGGTGATGGGGGACCAGCCAGAAGAGGCGCGGCACGTCTGAAGTGTTCGTTCCCCGCAAGTTCCCTGTAGGAGTTTCTCCCTGGGGCGTCGTCCGCGACGCCCGAGGTGACTGCGCCGGGGCTATTGACACGAGCGAGCGCGCCGTGTCAGAGGATTAGGTTAAGTCCAGAGCGTGCGCGAGGGCTTCCCTGAAAGTGAACGCTTGGGAAGATTTCCTCACGGTATGGAGTTAATTGGAAAAGGCAGGCCACCAAACAGGAAAGCAAGGTTTTCTCGGTTTGGGGTGTAGCGTGTGGGGGCGCGTGTGAGTATGTGGGGGTGTGGGGTGCGTGTATGTGCGTGCATGAGTATGTGGGGGAGTGTG
Source organism: Cryptoprocta ferox (assembly GCA_028646485.1). Lineage (NCBI taxonomy): Eukaryota > Metazoa > Chordata > Mammalia > Carnivora > Eupleridae > Cryptoprocta > Cryptoprocta ferox. The sequence continues at coordinate 104,149,799 of CM053578.1, forward strand.
TATGTAAGTGTGTATGTGGGATGTGGTGTGAGTGTGAGTGAGTGAGTGTGTGAGCTTGGGTGACGTGGGATTGAGTGTGGGTGAGTGTGGAGGTACGGGCTGAGTGTGTGAGAGTGTCAGGTATGGGGTGTGTGTAAGTGTGCAGATGTGGATGCGTATGTGAGTGCGTGTGTGAGTGTGAGTGAGTGGTGGGTGAGTATGGATGAGTGTGGGTGAGTGTACAGTATGTGGGGGGGTGCAGGTGGAGATGAGTGTGTAAGTGAGTGTGTGATTCTGTGTGGATGAGTGTGAGCGAGTGTGGGGGTGTGGGGGAAGTGTGACCGTAAGCAGCTTCGTCATGTCTGCTAATTTTACGTGCTTGGAAAAGATGGCCTCGGGCGGGCCGTCTGCTCCGTCCCCAGGATGGCCTTGAACTTCCAAAGAGCAGGCGACTGGCCCCGTGCAGGGAACCCCGCAGCGGTCTGGGGGCTCTGGGAGAGTGAGTGGAAAGAGGTTTTAGGGCGCTTTTCCCTCTTTCGAGAACATAACCGCCCTTTGGTGCCACATAGAACAAATTCAGGAAGGACCTACAGTACTCCTCGGGGCTATTTTTGGAGGTGAACTTGGGCCCGGCTCTGGTCTCGTCTTCATGGGACCCTGCTGAGATGGACCAAACTGCCTGGGAGCGGCTCAGATCCTAGCCCCGCCCAGTAGGCACGGCTCGAGCCCTCTGGGCCTCAGTTTCTTCCCCCGTAAAGAGACGACTACAGGTTCTCCAGGGAGTCGTCGTGAAGAAAGCTCTGGGCACTGTGCCCACCACGTGATGAACACTTTAATTTGGCCGCGACGATGCGTGTTCCCGAAGGACCCGGAGTCCCATGGCTGCGAGTAGGCCTGAACGCACGGGCCTGGGGACCCGTTCCTGTCTCACGGTGTGGTCCCCACCTCCGTGGCACAGAGGACAGGAGGGGAGTCCAAGAGACAAGAGTCACGGTGATACTGATGGGGAGGATTCGCCGGTGCCACGCGGGCGTTCTCCTACCCACGGGGCCCGTCCCCGTGGGCACAGCGCAGGACGGGACCACCCGCCTCACGCCCCCAGACCGGGCAGCTTAACAGCAGACCCGTATTCCCTCCCAGCCCTGGAGGCCGGAAGTCCCAGGTCCACGTCCCATCGGGGCTGGTTTCCTCTGAGGCCTCTCTCCTTGGCTTGTAGATGCCGTCCTCTCCCTGTGTCCTCACGTGGCCTCCCCTCTGCGTGTCCGTGTCCTAATCTCTTCTCGTGTGGCACTGGGGCCCACCCCCATGAGCTCGTGTCACCTTAATTACCTCTTCAAAGAGCCTGCCTCCAAACGGAGGCACATTCTCAGCAACTGAGGCTTAGAACTCCCATCTCGAACGGGAGGGGGACGGGGAACCGCCTGGCCCCCACGAGAGCCACTTCCCCATCCACGGAACCGCCACCCAGGCGACACGCGCCTTTTCCAGCTGCCCCGCCGCCGCAGGGGGACGAGAGCCCTGTGACAGCGCTGTAGGAAGGCAAGGTGCACATAACCCGCGTGGGGTGCACGGCGCACTCCCGGGAGAGCCGGGCCGCAGGCGCCGAGGGGGGTCTCGGTGCAGCCAGTGCCCGGGTGCCCAGAGCCCGTGCGTTCAAGGCCACTGGCGGCTGGCAGCACAGACTGTCCGTCTTGTCTTGTTTTCAGAAAAATGGACGGCTCTCCCCCGGTGCCAGGGTTTCCCACCTGGCGATTTTTCTTTTCATCTTGTTTTGGTCCAGAAATAGAACAAAGAAATGTACAAAGAAGGGTAAGGAAAGAGGAAGAAGAGAAGCAGATCCTCCCATGCGTGAGGAAGGACACGAGAGGATGTTAAAGGGACAGGCGGGCAGAACCAGCCTGCTGGGAGCAGGGGGGAGTGGGGGCGGGCAGCGGGCCAGGCGGGGAAGACGGCCACGAAGGAGCAGCGCACCGAGCTGCCGCCCTGGGATCCTCTGCTCTGCTAGCCTGTATCAGCACTGGGGATTATGTCCATTTTGCAGATAAGGAGACTGAGGCACAGAGGGGCGACGGCTCATGCCCAGCTGTCCCCGAGTGTGGGTGCTGGAGCCAGGGTGTGAAGCCAGGGCCCTCTGACCCCCAGTCTCCCACTCACCTGGGCTGCCTCCCTTGGTGCAGGAGAGTAGAAAAGTCAGGAATTGGGGGTTGGAGGAGGGTGAGGGCAGGGAGGGGTTGGCTGCCATCCTCACCACGGGTGCCAACAGGGAACCAGCCTTTCCAGCTGGTTTCTTTCTTCCCAGCTCCCCGATTTTCAATTAAAAAAAAGATTCTAAATGGCTCAGTCGGTTAAGCGTCCGACTTCCACTCAGGTCATGATCTCATGATTTGTGAGTTCAAGCCCCATGTCGGGCTCTGTGCTGACAGCTCAGGGCCTAAAGCCTGCTTCCGATTCTGTGTCTCCCTCTCTGTCCCCCCCCCCCAACTCGTGCTCTCTCTCTCTCTCTCTTTCAAAAATAAATTTAAAAACATTTAAAAAATTTTTTAAAAACAAAAAGATTTCTTGGAGCGCCTGGGTGGCTCAGTCAGTTAAGCATCTGACTCTTGATTTCAGCTCAGGTCATGATCTCAAGGTTGGTGAGTTCAATCCCCATATTGGGCTCTGCACTGACAACTCAGAGCCTTCTTGGGATTCTGTTTCTCCCTCTCTCTCTCTCTCTCTCTGCCCCTCCCCTGCTTGCCCACTCTCTCTCTCTCCCTCAAAAATAAATAAAAATTTATATATTTTTATATAATATAAAATATATTATATAAAAATAAAAAAACAATTTTTAAAAAAGATTTCCAAAACTGACGCCAATATAGCAGTGAATTCCTATTGATGGGTTCGGAAGGAGGATTTTCTTAGTTGGTAGTTTCCTTCCTTGTAATTTTTAAAAGGTAACTCCTCTCTAGTTGTCGTGCCCTGGCCTGGGAGAAGGTCACCACACGCAGCTGGAAATCATTTTGTGGGTCAGGGAACAAATTGCACAGACGCCAACCCAAGCCACTGCCTGTGCCTTTCCTGCTCCTTCGTGCTCCTGGAAGACAGCGGGCCACCACCGGCCGAGTCCCGCGAGGCTCGCTAGAGGGCTGGGGGCTCGGGGAAGGAAGGGGGTGTGCAGCCCAGCCGCCAGGGCTGGGAACTGGCAGACAGAAGTAACCCCTGCACCCGGCGCTCGGGCGGCCACTAGGGGCACACAAGAGTCAGAGGCCGCCAGCGGGTGCCCGTCCCAGAGCCACACAGCGCCTGCCACCGGCCATCTGCCCAGCCCGAGGCCAACCTTCTCTCTCTCTTACCCCACTCCGTTCCGTTTTCACAATAGGCATGCTCACACGTACAGCACAGAACGGCCAAAGGACTTCCTAGTGCTTAAAACAGCCCGTACATGGTACGTACCCAAGGGTGTTTATTGAATTCATTCATTGTACTTGATAACTCAGTGAGCTGCGACTTCACCAGCCAATCCGCTTTTGGTGGGCATTTAACATCTGAGCAGTTTCCCTCGATTCCCTTTTCTTCCTTCCTTCCTTCCTTTCTTTCTTTTTGTAAGACTTGATTTTAAGTCATCTCCCCTTCCAGTGTAGGGGCTTGAACTCACACCCCTGAGATAAATGAGATCAAGAGTCACAGGCTCCCTGCTCGATTTCTTCTTGCCATGCCAAGTGCTGTTGAAAAACAACTTCTTCTGGGGCGCCTGGAGGGCTCAGTCGGTTAGGCGTCCGACTTCGGCTCAGGTCATGATCTCGCAGTTCGTGGGTTGGAGCCCCGCGTCAGGCTCTGTGCTGACAGCTCGGAGCCTGGAGCTGCTTCGGAGGGTTGGAGCCTGTGCCTCCCTCGTTCTCTGCCCCTCCCCTGCTCGTGCTCCGTCTGTCTCTCAAAAATAAATAAACATTAGAAAAATTTTGTAAATAGCTTCTTTTATTATAGAAGTCACGGATACATTGTGGAAAATACAGTAAACAAAACAAAATAAATAAGAAGCCTTAATTCTTACCATTCAGGTAATTTCAACACACATTTTGGCATATAGTCTTCTACACTGCAATTTATACTTAGGAACATAGATGGTAGGTAAACCAAAGGGGAAAAAAACGGCTCATTCTATTTTGTAAATGACCTTTTCAATCTTAAAAAAAGTTACTTAGGGGCACCTGGGGGGCTCCGTCAGTTGAGTGGCCGACTTCGGCTCAGGGCATGATCTCGCGGTCCGTGGGTTCAAGCCCCGCGTCGGGCTCCGTGCTGACAGCTCAGAGCCTGAAGCCTCCTTTGGATTCTGTGTCTCCCTCTCTCTCTGCCCTTCCCCCACTCATGCTCTGTCTCTCTCTTTCTGTCTGTCTCTCTCTCTCTCAAAAATAAACATTAAAAAAACTTTCTTTTTAATTAAAAAAAAGGCACTTAAAACAGTGACTACACGCATGCACACATTTGTCTTCACCAGCTCCTGAAGGCAATGGTTTTGTCTGTTTCGCTTACTGCTTTTTATAATTAACACACTGATGTGCAAGGCCTTGTTTTCTTCCTTAAAACAAACGCTTAGAAACAGAGTTTTGGGGTGAAGGGATCCATAAATGTTCTATGAATATTGCCAGATCCATTATGAACGTTTGCATCATGGCCACGCACCAGCACACATCACGTCCTACTTTTCATGCTGCTGTTTGCGCTACATACATCCGATTACAGAGAAGCCAACTTTCCCCCTCTGGATTCTGGCTATTGGAGGCTTCTTTAGGAGATTTCTCTGCAGGCCCTTTGCCCATTTTGTTACACTCTATAATCGCACTCTGCTTGCACAATTTGACTCTATACACGTTTTCAGGAACGTATTTTCTGCACAAAATGCCTCTATTTTCTTTGGTGTTTTTTGCAGAGATATTCATAAACGAGTGTGTGGTTTTTCCTTGGGAAAAACTCTAAACAGAATTTGAGAGCTATCAGGTTTGTGTTACCTTGTTAAAACGAAATAGAAAACTTCCATCTTATTCTATGCCCTGGAGTGGTTTATAGAGCATGAGAAATGCAGAGGAGGAAAATGGTGATAGACGAATAAAGATCTGAAAGACACATGACAAATATAAGTATACGAAAGACTTCCTTTCTCAAGGTGATCAGAAAAGTGCAAATTAAAGCGATAACGAGATACCATTTTTAGGTACAGCATGTTGGCAAAATGTTTAGAGTTACAAAATCTAGCATGACAGTATTAATGGAGATATGAATAATTATAGGCTTTGGGGAGAACCTATTAAATTTTTCAATTTACCATATAATTCAGCAATTCCGCTCTAAGATTTATACTCAAGAGAACTGAAAACATATGTCCATTAAACATCTGTGCATGCATGTGCATAACAGCGTCCTTCATAGTAGCCTAGAAGCAGAAACAATGGAATGTTCGTCACATGATGAATGGATGTCCATACCATGAATGCTATTCATCCATAAAAAGGAATGAGGTACTGATACATGCTACAACATAGATGAATCTTAAAGACATGGTAAGAGAAAGAAGTCGAAAGCCACATGTTATGTGATTTCATTTGTATCCACTGCCCAGACCAGGCCAGTCCACAGAGACGGAAAGTAGGTCATTGGTTGCCAGGGGCTGGGGGAGGAGGAGAATGGGGCCTGACTGCTAGCAGGTGCGGGTTTCTTTTTGGGGTGACAATATGAACGTTCTAGAATTAGATAATGGCGGCGGCTGCACAAAATTGGGAATATACTAAAAGAAACTGAATTGGGTACTTTAAAATGGTGAGCTTTTGGGGCGCCTGGGTGGCCCAGTCGGTTAAGCGTCCGACTTCAGCTCAGGTCATGATCTCACAGTTCGTGGGTTCGAGCCCCGCGTCGGGCTCTGTGCTGACAGCTCAGAGCCTGGAGCCTGCTTCGGCTTCTGTGTCTCCCTCTCTCTCTGCCCCTCCCCTGCTCATGCTCTGTTTCTCTCTGTCTCAATAATAAATAAACATAAAAGAATTTTTTAAATAAAAACTAAAATAAAATGGCGAGCTTAATGTTAAGTGGATCATATCTCAATTTTCAAAATCGCAAAAACAAAAACAAAAAAAGACAGCTAGTGGCCGAATAAAAGTCACCGTGCAGTAGAGAAGTCTGGCAAACACCAGCTCCCCCAGGTGGTCACGGTCAACATCGTCCATGGCCAGTCGTGTGGAAAACGTATTGTCACTGTGACATGCGGAGAATGACACTTCACCTCTCTGGTCCTCCTCCCAAAAAACTACAGCCCCTGTCTAATGGTGAGAAAAAATGTCAAGCAAAATAATTTGCAGGGACAGCCTGCAAAGTATATGAGTGGTCCTCCTCAAAACTGTCTAGGTCATCAAAAATTAGGAACGCCTGAAAAACTCTTGCCCCCAGAAGAGCTTCAGGAGTTGTGACGACTAACTTCATGGGGTGTCCTGGATGGGATTCTGAATGTAGAAAGGACATCAGGGGCGAGCTAAGGCAACCTGATCAGAGTAGAAACTAGTTAATGCTGATATGCAGTCATATCGGCTCATTGTAAGCACGCACCGCACTACCGTGGGCCACCAAGAGCGTGGTTGACAGTGCGGGGTGGGCGGCAGCTCTCCGCACCCCTTTGCAGCTGGTCTATAAATCTCAACCTCGTCTAAAATAAAAACATTTCTTTTAAAAAGATGAAAACAGCGGCTGTCCGTCTCCCACCAGGCTCCGTGAGTCAGTGTCCCCGGAGATTGTCAAATGAAAACACCCGACACGGCAATTCAAAGCCGCTGGCAGAAATGATCGTGGAGGCGGTTCAAAGGAGGGGGATTTAAATAGCAAAGGTTTGAGAAAGACGCTGTAGAAAACGGATCAAGGAGTTTTGCAAAACCGGTCTTCTTTCTCGGGGAAGTCAACCCTCACATCAGGCTGGGGCTGCGGAAACCCCAGGGGGTGCTTGATGGGGTCCTGGTTCCAAGAACCAGCAGGTGGTACCAACCCCGGGAAAATGATAGGTCCTGCTTCCTGGAACTCAGCCTGCGGCAGCCTGGCAGCCTGGGTCACTTGAAGCCATCCCAGGCTCTCCGTAGGAGGGACACTAGGGCCCCAAACCCCCGGGTCTTCAGGCTCTAAATATACAGCCAGTCACAACTTGGAAGAACAAAGGCTCCACTGTGAATGCTTATAAAGGCCTTCGCTGGCTCTCTGGGAAGTGAGGCAGCCCCCGTGGTTACAAGTGCACCCCACACCTGGGACGGTGGAGGGACTAGACATCTGCGTGTGCGTTTTGGGGAGCAAGGGGGAGAGGGCAGGAGCGGAGCACTCCGTCCTATGCAAGTAGAATGAGCTTTCTCTCCCTCTCTCTCCTTTTCTCTCTCTCCCTCCTTAACCCCCACTTCCGTGTGTCTCTCTCTGTCTCAGATGGAGAGAATTCGCTCTGCAGCAGCCTGTTTCTGTGCTTTGGGAGGTCCGCTAGCGCCACCTGTGGTTACAAAGCCTCCGAGCCGCTCCTGAAATTCTTCCTGGGACAAACTGGGACATTAGCGTCGCCAGCAGGGGCATTGCAGTTCCCGCGTGGGGTAAGCTTGGGTTTGGCTGAGCCAGAGCTGCGCCTGAGGTTTCGTCTCCTTTCCTAGGTGAGGGCACATGGCTTGGCTGTGCTGACCTTGACCTGCGGTTTGTTCTGGGGGACTATTTGAGTGTTATTCCCAGGCAGGGCGAGGCAGGGGACATACAGAGGACAACCGTGTAGCCACCCAGAAGAACAGGCAGGTGCATTAATACCGACAGGGAATGCTCTCCACAACATTCTGTCGCGTGAAAAGAACATGACAATAGGATCCCACGTGTTGACTGTTAATTTCTAGAAGGTCAAACCAGAAACTTAAGAGGGTTGTCTCGGGGGAGGTTTGCCGAGGACGGGGTAGGGAAGGGACGTGTCCCCTCTTAAACGGTTTGGGGTTTTTTTTTTTAACTTTTTTATTTATGTTTGAGAGACAGAGAGAGACAGAGCATCAATGGAGGAGGAGCAGAGAGAGAGGCAGAATCGGAGGCAGGCTCCAGGCTCTGAACTGTCAGCACAGAGCCTGATGTGGGGCTCGAACCCACAAACAGTGAGACCATGACCTGAGTCGAAGTCGGACGCTTAACCGACTGAGCCCCCCAGGCACCCCAAACAGTTTGGATTTTTACTGTGCTTGTGTATTATGTTTTTGTGTATTGCCTAACATTTCATGTATGATGTCATAAAGTCTAATATCTAACCTAACCAAACTGGGTCAAAAGGTTAAAATGACCATAACCCTTCCCATACCAGTGAACTGTTCTATAGCATTCCAAACAAATCTTCTCCTCCACAACCCGGGCTCCAGCCCTGTGTCCTCCTCCTCAGGCACCCGGGCCAGTCACCGGGTCCCAAGGTGGCCTGTAGGGACTTTACCTACCATAATTGTCTGCACCCCCAAGCCACCCTAAATGAACACATAGGTGAACACAAAATAGCATGCTCATCACCTGAAGACAAGTCCCTTTCACCACCTGAAGACAATTTCTCCTTCCATTTGAACTGTGCTCCCAAGACCCCCTTGGGTCCTTACGAGCTACTGCTGTGTAACAAATTACCCAGCAGTTTAGAGCAACACACACGTCTTCTCTGCCCAGGAATCCAGGCGTGGCCTTGCTGGGTCCTTGGAAGCAAGGCTGTAATCCAGAAGTTGGCTGGGCTTCGTTCTCATCTGGAGGCCCAGTTGGGGAAGGACCTGATTCCAGCCTCATTCAGGCTGCTGTCAGAATTCATCTGCTTTCAGCTGAGTGACTGAGGGCCATGCATTTTGCTGACTGTCGCCCGGAAGTCCCCCTCAGGTCCTTGCTAGGCTCCTTACTTTATCAAGCCAGCAAGGAGACTCTCTAGTGTGTTAATAGTGTGTGCTAGTAAGCTGGATCTCTCTCTCTCTCTCTCTCTCTCTCTCTCTCACATAATGTAATGTAGTCATGGGAGTGACATCCCATTACTTTTGCCAGATCCTACTGATTACAAGAAAGTCACAGTCCCACCCACACTAGGGGGAGGGGATTATGTATTACAAGGTTAGGAACTTGGAGTCATATTTCAAGGGTCTGTTCATACACGTTCGGGTCTGTCTGCCATACCCCCCATGAGGAGATTTTGGAGCTGCCACTGGCGGGGCCCTCGGGGAAGGGTTGTAGGGTACCACATTGCCAGGATCAGGGGAGTCTTACAGGGTTTGTGTCCCGGCAGGCTCTCAGATTCCCAGTGACTGGCCCGGAATGACAAAGGCATCTGACATGGTAAAGCCAAAAGGCTGTACCCTAGCCAAAGCTTTGCCCACGTAGGATTATGTACGACATTAATGGTGGCCCTGAGTTGTGCAGTGGACACCTGCACAACTGTCCCCGGCAGCTCTGAATCACACCTGCGGATGAGAGTCTTCTTCCGAGCATTATGCCACTGAGGATTAATAGCTGATATGGCTCTAGTTCCACCAATGAGCAATATATCTGTGCGGCTGAGCTGACTACACACTACATCCTCCTTCCTGGCGATTCCTCGACTCTTCTATTCCTCAGACACATCCAGAATGCTTGAAATATTTTCTCTGGAGCTTTCTACTGTTTTCACCCGAGGCCGTTCAAGATTCCCAGCTTCTGGGAGCAGTTCGTCCCACCTTGCTGGCTGGGGCTCTAGAAACAGAGCATCCAAGTCAGCTGGGGCCTCAGATGAGACCCCGATCCCTCCAGAATAGGGGCTGTCTCAGCCGTCACGTGGTGGGGATGGCCCACCCGCCACATCCCAGTTACAGTGTCACAGTTACATGTTATGGACACACCTCCAACCATTAAATTATGGCGCCCGATGACAGAGGAAAAGAGGAAACACTGTGGCTCGGAGAAGCTTAGACCCCTGTCAACTGAAGGTCAAGCTGGGCTCGCAAGGTCTGCCTGGCACGGAAGCCTGGCTCTCACCCTCGGGGCACAGATACCCGTAGGTGTGAGCGAGAATCCCTCAGCTGGACCTTGTGTTGGCGGCGCCCTTAGATGTCACTGCTTTCCGCGGCGTCTATGTTACCGCTCAGACCGTGTCTCTCCAACGCAGTAAGTCAGCCACGGGAACCGTTGCTGCGCACGGCCATCCCGATGAGCAGGAAACCGATGGGGAAGGCTTTTAGCTTCCGTGGATTCACAGCGCCGCCTCTGCCTTTCCCTCCACGATGACCCTCTGCCACCTCTTGCTTCTCCTCCGCATACTTGATGCCAACTGAGAACGGGCTCAGTAAAAAAGCAACCCAAACCTGGGCCTCAGTTTCCCAAGCGAAATTTCCATTTTAACTTTGCTTAAGGGGCGCCTGGGTGGCTCATTTGCTTAAGCGTCAACTTCAGCTCAGGTCATGATCTCACAGTTATGGGCTCGAGCTCCACGTCGGGCTCTGTGCTGACAGCTCAGAGCCTGGAGCTGCTTCGGATTCTGTGTTTCCCTCTCTCTCTGACCCTCCCCCTGCTCACACTCTGTCTCTCTCTCTCTCAAAAATAAACATAAAAGAGATCTAAAAATATATATACAATGTAATGCTATATTAATATAATTTCATATAAAACGATAGTTATATCATTATATATTATAATACCATAACATATAATATAGTTACATAATCATATAATATAAAGATATATTTTTTATTTTTATTATTTTTTAATGTTTACTTTCAAGAGAGAGAGAGCACATGCGCTTGAGCAGGGGAGGGGCAAAGAGAGATGGGGACAGAGTTTCTGAAACACTCTCTGTGCTGACAGCAGAGAGCCCAATGTGGGGCTTGAACTCACGAACCATGAGATCATGACCTGAGCCAAAGTCCGACGCTTAACCAACTGAGCCACCCAGACTCAGGGCCCTTCTTTTTTGGTTGTTGTTTATTTTGGGAAAGAGAGACAGAGTGTGCAGGGGAGGGGCAGGGAGAGAAGCAGAAAACGAATCCTAAGCAGAGCCCAATGTGGGGCTCAAACTCATGAACGGTGAGATCATGACCTGAGCTGAAATCAAGAGCCAGGCACTTAACCAATTGAGACACTCACACTCCCCAAAAGACATATGTCTTTAATATATGACTGTCTTTGTAAAAATCCCAAAGAATTGACTAAAAGATGCCTGGAATGAGTGTTTATAGCAAGATTGCAGGAAGCCTGTTAATACCCACAAGCCCCTGCTCCCCTGGAGGTGTTATCACGGGGCCCCAGGAGGGGAAGCAGGCTGACCACAAAGGCATGAAACAGCCTCACCCAAGAAGGCAGGGGGTAGGGTGCTGACCTGAACAACGGCGGGCACGAGGCTAGAGGCAAAGGGACCACCCACGGGCACATGGATTCCGGAAACCAGCAAGTAGGTCAGGGGATGGCAGGTTCTCACTGTTGCAGCGGGAGTTGACACAGAAGCAAGAGGGGAGGTTGGAATTGTCCCCATGGTGACAGAGGAAGCGGCACTATGAACCGGTGCTTCGTTTCGTGTAGATGCAGATGGGCTACAGGTGGGAACAGCCATAGATGCGTGTTACAGGTGAGATGCGACACGGGCTGCTATAAACACATGGATTTCTCGTGCTGTCAGCGGATGCCATGGTGTAACAGAAGCAACGCCCCAGGCGCAATGAGCAGGCTTAGCACCCAGATCCTGGTCGCTAAGACCCCCTCCAATAAAAAAAAAAAAAATGAAGCTTTTTGTTTACACAGTTGTCACCCCCACTGTTATCTGTTGCCTCTTAGTAGCAACAGTTAACACATTTGTACGTCATTTCGACAGTGTCCCTGCATTGGATGAGCTCCAAGCCAGGCAAAATAGGACAGCTCTTTGGAGCTGGTCTTCCAAGGACTCACCAGACGAGCCCAATAGTGACAACTGTCTGTGAAGGACGTCTGCTCTTCTCCCTGCCGGGAATGTGGGCTGTTATTTTTGTAGAAATCTACAACTGAATGACAAAAGCAAAGGCTGTTTTCTCAGAGCTTTTGCTCTGACTAGGGAGTCAGCCACCACCCGTTATGTTTTGGCGGAGACTCACAAGCAGGCAGAGGAGGGGGAGGAATGGAAGGTTCTGGGTGCACCCTGATAGGAGCCTGTGGGCCGGCGAAACTAGGGACAGCCCACTAGAAGCAGGGTGTCCCATGTAATCGGTTACTATGTTTGGCTCTCCCTGGTTGGTCCTAAACTGGAGGTGGAGATAAAACTTAGGGAAGGGGCCAGTATCCAGTAGTGGCCATTGAGGCAGACAGTGAAGGAAGTAATTGTTAACATCCTGGATTGTGACTAGTGGGAGCTGTCTGGGTCCCCGCACATCCGACTCACAGCGAGCTGGCTTCCTGGGTTGAGTATGGCCCACAGGGCGTTAGTGTCCTGGCCTGGGCAGGCTGCTGCAGTTGTGGGCCAGCATTCTATTTTCATTTGTGGTCTGGCCACTGTCTGGGCTTCAGTCTCTCATTTGCAGGCCACGGCTGGGCTGGGAGCAGGGGATGGGACCAGAGTAAGTTAAGACACTGCATGGCGTGCTGTTCTTACTAAGATACGCTGCCTATATATATATGTGTGTGTGTGTGTGTGTGTGTGTGTGTGTGTGTATGTATGTATGTATATAAGCGCCTCCTGAGTTCTTACAAATCTGGTTAATTTCTAGAGTTCCAACAAGTTGACTCTGACAGTTTTTGCCAGTTATTTGTTGAATTTCAGAGTTCTTTACTAAAGCTTCACTCATGCCACTTGCCATGTTTGTTTGTTTTTTTAATTTTTTAATGTTTTTATTTATTATTAAGAGACAGAGACAGAGCATGAGCAGGGGAGGGGCAGAGAGGGGGACACAGAATCGGAAGCAGGCTCCAGGCTCTGAGCTGTCAGCACAGAGTCCAACGCGGGGCTCGAACTCACAAACCACCAGATCATGACCTGAGCCGGATGTTTAACCTACTGAGCCACCCAGGCGCCCTGCCATGTTTGTTTTTAAATGGTACCAAGGATGCGCATTTTAGAAGGGGACAGAAGTTATTTTCCTATCAGCTGACTTCTCCTTTCCCAGCAGGTAATGAGTTCCCTCTGAGCCAAGGATTTTTATGCAGATATTCTAGTCCCCTGTGATTCCCATCTGGGGCTGCCCGGACCCCATCAAACTAAACTGCGCGCCCCCAATGCCTTCAACAAGAGCAGAGCCAACCTCATCTTTGTATCGGCAAGCTGCCGAGCCTACCACCGTGTCTGGCGGAGGGTGTGATCTTAATCAGTGGGGTGGACAGATACGCCCCCTCCTGGCTCACCCATTCTTTCTCGGGACCCGGTGCCCGCCGGTCAGGTGGATGGTCATGGGAGCAGGGCGGTGTCGCCAGGCTTCACGCAAGCACAGGGAGCCTGATGGAAAAGGAGTGGTGGAGAGAGGCAGAGGTATGGGAGACCACGCAGGCACCCAGAAACTTCCATTCGTGAATGCCTTCTAGAATCCTGACACTTGCTGCCTGACCTGCCCCCAGTTAAGAGATGCCAGATTCGGAGCAAGTTTGAGAGGTTTCCGTGTGTCGCTACCAAAGAATCTTGACTAGAGCGACATGGATTGAACCAAAGACAGGACGGCAGGAATGGCGTGTGAATTCTTGGCACGGTCCGGAGAGGGGCCGTGAGGGTGTCCACATGTTATTGTGTGCCCTTGGATTCACACGCCCAGACCCCCGAGCCCCCAGAAACCCACCCTCCCTTCCCCCTCCGCCAATGCTACGGAGTAATTGAACGTGTGCAAAACCAGTCCGCAGGACCACCGGACATGAGGGTGGGACCTAGTGGGAGGCTGGCGTGGAAGATTCTGGGCCAAGGGAAGCACGTGGAATGCTGACAAGAGAGAGACCCCACCACCACCTCGAGAAAGCCAAGTGATGGATAAAAAGAATCTTCTGGACTCTCAAAACTCCTGCTTCTCTGAATCACTTCCAGGAACCCAGGTTGTGCAGGAAGACAAAGGGACCTCCCTCCCACCTGAGTCATCCCCACGTGAGGAGCCTTCCAGTCGAACTCAGACACAAGACCACTGTTAGCGTCAAGGGAGATTAAGCAATGTGCCCAGCCGGAAGTCAGGGCTTCGTTACTGAGAAGGATGGATGCTGGGGTAGCAACTAACCGCGTCCCTGTCCTGCTCTGCTCCGCACATCTCTGCTTATCTCCGTCCTCAGATGCCCTTTGGGGAAGAGCAAGCGCCCCGAGAGTGAGTCTTCGCCCGGAAGACTAAACCAGGCTGTTCGGTCCCTCGCCCTTCTGTCTAACTCAGAACTAAATGTGTCCCTTGTGTCCACAGCCCATTAGCCACACTAGACATATGACCCCATCTTCCTGCAGGGGCTGGGACTTGCGGGGGCAGGAGGAATGTTCGCATCACCACCTCCGCCCTCGAGTGCAGTGCCTGCATGTGTGCGTGTGTGCGTGCGTGTGTAGAAAAGACCTTCAGGATCTGTTGCTAACTGGGAAAAAGGGAAGGAAGCGAGCTCCTGGGCTTGCGTAGAGTGTGATCCCACTTGTGTGAGAAATGTTCTGATGCAGGTACGGATCCGAGGCTGTATTCATTTGCTATGGCTGCTGCAGCGAAAACATTGATTCTCTTACGGTTCTGGAGGTGAGGCGGCTAACGTCAAGGTGTCTGCAGTGCTGTGCTCCCTCTGGAGGCTTCAGGGAACAATCCGCTTCCTTGCTTTTTCAGCTTCTGGAGGGAGCCTGTGTCTCTCGGCTCGTGGCCCCTTCCACCACTCTCAGAGCTAGCAGCGAAGCATCTTCAAATCTCTCCCTGTGTCTCTGACCTCTTGCGTCTGCCCTAATAGCTCACTACTCAGACTTCGACCCTCCTGACTTCCTCTTATACTTACAATTAGGGCCCCTTGGATAATCCAGGATCATCTCCCCAATTCAGAATCCCTCACTTAATCCCATCTGCAAAATCCCTTTTGCCACGTGAGGTAACATATTCACAGTTTCCGAGGATTAGGACGTGGACATCTTGGGGGCCGGGGGGTAGGGGGTAGGTATACCACAACGGCTATCGAAACTTTTGGAGAAGTTTGTCATGTGGTTGGAAGGACCTCTTTACAGAGTATACTCAAGGGGCACCTGGGTGGCTCAGTCCTTTGAGCATCTGAATTCGGCTCAGGTCATCATCTTGTGGTTTGTGAGTTGGAGCCCCACATCGGGATCTGTGCTGACAGCTCGGAGCCTGCTTGGGACCCTCTGTCCCCCTCTCTGTGTGCCCCTTCTCCACGCATGCTCTCAAAAAAAAAATAAGCATTTTTTAAAAATTAAACAAAAAATAAAAAGCGTACTCAATGATGACCACAAAGTTAGGGATGGAAGTAAATTATTATCTAGAATGCAAAAGTAAATTGCAAATGCCACAAACATAATATAAAAAAAAAAAACAGAAAAGGGGGCGGCTGGGTGGCTCAGTCGGTTAAGCATCTGACTCGGTTTTGGCTCAGGTCGTGATCTCATGGTTCGTGAGTTCAAGCCCCGCGTCGGGCTCTGTGCTGACACTGCGGAGCCTGCTTGGGACTCTCTCTCTCTCTCCCCTCTCTGCCTCTACCCTACTCATGCTCTCTCTCAAAATAAAACATGTAAAAAATTATAATTTAAAAAAGAACAGAAAAAAGATATAAATCATATACATACTTATAATTTTCTTTTATATTATGTATTATATGTAAATATTATATGATCATATTTTTCTGGGCTTTGTCATATTTGTAGTATTTATTATTTCTTTTCCCAGTCTAAATAGCCACTTGCATCTCTAACGTTGTATTCTTTGAGTCTACCTTGTATACTAACTTTGTGCAATTGACTATAGACTTTCTCAAAGAGAGCCCCATCTTGTGTATGCCAACACTTAGACCCTACAAGCCTGGAGCTGTCCAGGAAAACATTTTTTCTGAAGAGAATTTAATTGTTCTCTTAATGAAGTCAAGATCAGCTATATCATGCAAAGGAAATCCAATAAAAATCCAAACAGAGCTAGAGAAACTGATTATAAATTCCTTTGGAAAAGTAAAGCTCCTAGAACCCCTAAGGTGTTTCTGGGGAAGAGAAGTTGTACACCTGACTTCAGGATCTATTAGCGAAGGACAAAGATGAGAGAGGGAATGCTGGGGGTGCCTGGGGGGCTCAGTCCATTGAGCATTGACTCTTAATTTCGGCTCAGGCAGGTCATGACCTCACGGTTTGTGAGTTCAAGCCCTGCATCAGGCTCTGTGCTGACAGTGCGGAGCCCGCTTGGGATTCTCTCTCTTCCTCTCTCTCTGATCCCCCCCTGCTTGTGTTCTCTCTCTTAAAGTAAATGAAAACACTTAAAAAATAACAGGCGCGCCTGGGTGGCTCAGTCGGTTAAGCGTCCGACTTCAGCTCAGGTCATGATCTCGCGGTTCATAAGTTCGAGCCCCGCGTCGGGCTCTGTGCTGACAGCTCACAGCCTGGAGCCTGCTTCCAATTCTGTGTCTCCCTTTCTCTCTGCCCCTCCCCCGATCATGCTCTGCCTCTCTCTCTCTCAAAAATAAATAAACATTAAAAAAAAAAAAAAAAAGAACAGTGTGTGTTGGTGGGAGAAGAGGAAACCACTCAATGGAACAGAACTTTCCAGAAACAGGCCCAAACACATAGGGGAACTTGACGTATGGTTGCCATGACATCACACTTCAGCGGGAAAGAGGTGACAGCACCATCCAATGCCACCGAAGCAACCGGTTGTCTATATAGAAATTAAAATGCAATTGGATGCCTGCTGTCGCCATTCCCCAAAGTCAATTGAATCGAAGGATTCAACACTCAACTATTAGGAACTGTAACACTATTAGAAGAAAAACAGAATTTTGTTTATAATCTCAGGGAAGAGGAGTTCTTAGTGAAAAAGCTCATAAAGGAAAAGACTGATGCATCCAGCAGCATCCCCACTTAAAACTCCTGTGTGGCAAAGACGGGGCACCTGGGTGGCTCAGTCGGGGTTGAGCGTCCAGCTTTGGCTCAGGTCATGATCTCACGGTTCATGGGTTCGAGCCCCACATCGGGCTCTGTGCTGACAGCTCAGAGCCTGGAGCCTGCTTTGGATTCTGTGTCTCCCTCTCTCTCTGACCCTCCCTCTCTCTCTGACCCTCCCCTGCTCACGCTCTTTCTCTCTCTCTCTCTCTCTCTCTCTCTCTCAAAAATAAATAAAACATTTAAAAAAATTAAAAACAAAAACAGAAAATCCTGTGCGGCAAAGAAACCATATCAAAGCACGAGCAAGCCACTGACCAGGAGAAGACTTTGCACCGTGTACTAGATCTGCTGTATTCAGTGTAGGATTTGTCCCAGAATGTAGAAGAGCTTCTACAGATCAACAAGAAAAAGACAACTCAGTAGAAAAGTGGGCAAAGGGTATGAAGACGCACTCGCAGAAGGAAAACTCTAGGCGGCCAGTGGACACAAGAGGTGAAACACAAACTCACCATTCAGAGACATGCAAATGAAAACTGAGAGACCATCTCGTACCCACCACATGGCAAAATTCACCAAGTCTGCCAATGCCCGGAGGAACAGGGACATGCAAGCTGTCATGTACTGCTCGTGGGCCTCTTACGGAGTGGAACCACCTAGAAGACCAATGTGGCTGTTTTAGCACAGTCGAAAATGCGCGTACTCCACCTGCTGGCAATTTCACTTCCAGGGACAGGACTTGGAGAAACTCCTTCCCTGTGCTGCAGGCTGCTGTTTGCAGTGTTACCCTGCAGCGGTGTTTATACTAGCAAATAACTGGAAGCAACCTAAACGTCCACACTAGGAAACCGGATAAACAATTGTGAAATATTCTTAGGAAGGACGAACATGTGCCTATTGAAGTGAATGGTATGGCTCTCTCCATAGCAATGTGAATAGATGCTGAAGTTTAAAAACCAGGTTGTGAGATGTAAGTACCTTTGTTCCCCGAATCGACATACAGGTACCTAAGGGTGGAGTTGCTGGTTTTCGAGCATTGGTTCAACCTAGAAGACACCACCTGTCCTAAGCCAGTGCCAGTTTCACCCCACTAGCGTATGAGAGTCGAGGGTGCTCCGCATCCAGGCAATGCTTCCTATTTCCCAGTCTTTCCGTGTTAGTGATTCTGATGAGTGTGGGGATGTCAGGTGGCGGTTTCTACCTGCCTTTCCCTGATGACTAGAGAGCAGGTGCCAATCTCAGTGCCTTTGCCATGTGGGTGGCTCCCTTGTGCAGTGCCTGCCCAAGTCCTTGGCTGGTTTTTCCTAGGGAACTGCTGCCTTTTCTTTCTTTCTCTTTCTTTCTTTTTTTAAACGTTTGTTTATTTCTGAGAGACAGAGAGAGACAGAGTGTGAGCAGGGGAGGGCAAAGAGGGAGGGAGTCACAGAATCCGAAGCAGGCTCCAGGCTCTGAGCTGTCAGCACAGAGCCCCACGCGGGGCTCGAACTCACAAGCGGTGAGATCATGACCTGAGCCAAAGTCAGACCTTTAACTAACTAAGCCACCCAGGTGTCCCTCTTTCTTTCTCTTTTCTTTCTTTCTTCCTTCCTTCCTACCCTTTCTTTTCTTTCTTTTTCTTTCCTTCCTTCCTTCCTTCAAAAGAGAGAGAGGGGGAGGGAGGAGCAGAAAGAGAGAGAGTGAGAAAGAGAATTCGGCACAGAGCCGGATGAAAGGCTCCAACCCACAAACGGTGAGACCATGACCTGAGCAAAACCAAGAGCGGGAAGCTTCACCCACCGAGCTGCCCAGGCGCCCCTCTGCCTTTTCTTGTGAATTCATAGATTCATTATAGGCTCTGGATATGAATTCTTTGTGGGATATACGGATTGCAAATATCTTCTTCCACTCTGTGGCTTGTGTTTTTAGTGTCTTAACGGTGTTATTTGATGACGAGAAACTCTAAATGTTAATGCAGTTCAATGCATCCTTCTTGTCTTTCATAGTTCGTGCTTTTTGTGTAGAGAAATCTTTGCCTTCCCCAATGAAAGTATTCTCCCAGGAGTTCTTCCCAAAGCGTATTGCTTTACCTCACACGTTTAGATCTACAGCCCATCTGGAATCTAAGCTCCTCTGCGATCTGTCGTTTGAGGGGGTGAGCCACGGTGGGAGAGGGGCTGGCGCGGGGGTCCCGAAGCCCCTCCGAGGGGTTAACAGGCCCAGGTGTCCCGGCTTTGCTCTTCCTCGGCTCCTCCGCCGCCGAGCCCCGCAGCCGGCTCCTCCCGCTTCGCGCGACACCCCCCCCCCCCGGGGGCCACCTGGCCCGCAGGTGACAGCCCTCGGCCTGGGCGGGGGCCGGGGAGCCGGGCGTCTGCCCCGCGGGGCCCGCCCTGCCGCGCAGACACGGCCGAAGCCGGCCCGTCGGGGCGGTTCCACCCGGCGCAGGCGACAGGCCGGGGCGCTCACCGTCCGGGGGGCGCCCGAGAGGGGGGTCCCCGCGGGGCGGGCGGCCGTGCGGTTACCCCCCACCCAGCCGCGTCCCGAGTCGCCGCGCCCGCGCGCCCCGCGGTCCCCAGTGCGGAGCAAGCGCGCCGCGTGCCGGGGAGGCCCCAGGGGCCGGGTCTTAGCCGAGGGACCGGGGGGGGGGGGGGGGGGGGGGGGGGGGGGGGGGGGGGGAGGGGTGTGGGGCGGGGACGGTGCCGAGAGGGGACGCCAGCCGGCGCCCTCCGGCCGCCCCTCCGCGCCCGCGTAGACGCGGCGGCCCGGGACCCCGGCCCGCCTCCGCGGCGCCTCCACGGGGCCCCAGAGGCGGCCGGTGGCTTCCCCCTGGGGCGGAGATCTGGAACGAGGAGGACCAAGCCCAGCCCGGCCTTCCTTCTCCTCCGAGCCCTCACCTCCCACTCCGAGCTCCCCACCTCCTTTTCCTCTTCCTCGTCCTCCTACTCGGGCCTCTCCACCTCCTCCCCTTCCTAAACCCCCACCTCCTCCGAATCCCCACCTCCTCCTCCTCCGAGCCCCCACCTGCCCCTCGGAGCTCCCCACCTCTTTATCCTCCAGGGTCCCCCCCTCCTCCTACTCCAAGCTCCCCATATCCTCCTTCACCCCTCCTCCTCCTCCTCCTCCTCCTCCTCCGAGCCCTCACCTGCCCCTCGGAGCTCCCCACCTCCTCCTACCCCGAAGCCCCCACCTCCTCCTTCTCCCCAACCCCCCTTCCCCTCCTAGCCCTGGCTCCCTTGGTTCAGAGAGGCGTGGAGGGGGGTGGGGAGGAGGCTGCCCTGGTGTGCTTTGCGCTCTCCTCTCCGTGACCGTGACCGAGGTCAGGACGGGGCCCCTGTGAGTGGACACATGCCAAGTGGCAGGAGGTGGGGGGAGGCTGCTTCTCCCAGGACATCAGACCCTTAGTATCCAGATTATTTCCTGAAGTCTCTCTGAGACTCCATAGGAGACTGGAGGCTCTTCCCCAGCCAGCGACCCTACCTTTTGGGGGGCCAGGGGGCCCCAGCCTAGCAGTGCTACAGCCCCCACCCGGCTTCTGTATCTGGAAGGCTGGGAAGAGAGCCCCCTCCCCACCAGGTCCTTTGCAAAGTGCAGCTCCCACCCCTCAGACCCTCCCTGGGACTTTGGTGTTTTGAACCAGGTCCTAGATTCCCTCCCTGCTCTGCCCCACCACGCAAATCCAACCGGGACAGGGTCCTGTGAAGACGCCTGTTCCCACCCCCACCCCAACCTGTTTCCCCAGGGCAGCTGTTAACAGTTGTCTGATAGGTCTGTGGATTGAATCCTGTCCCTCCCCCAAATTCCTGTGTGCTATCTTAGGCCCTAGAACCTCACAATGTGACCTTAACTGGAGACAGAGTCTTTACAGAGATAAAATTTAATTGAGGTCATCCGGATGGCCTTAATCCTCTTTCACTGACTCCTTGTAAGGAAGAGAAAAAAAAAATTTTTTTTTGACAGAGAGGGAGAGAGAGAGGGAGAGTCTTAAGCAAGCTCCACACTCGGTGCGGAGCCGGACTCAGGGCTCAATCCCACGACCCTGGGATCATGACTTAAACAGAAATCATGAATCGGAGGCTCAACTGACTGAGCCACCCAGACACCCCAAGAAAGAGGGCATTTGAAGGCAGAGGCATACACACAGGGAGAAGACTGGGTCTGCAGCTAAGGAGAGTGGGGGTGGGGGACAGAGTCTCCCACACAGCCGCAGAGAGAGCCCACCAACTCCGCCCACACCCTCATCTAGGGCTTCTAGTCTCCAGAACTGAGAAGCAGTACATTTTTGCTTAAGCCACTCCACTTCCTTTCGGCAGCCCTAGCAAACTAATACAATATGCTCGTAAATATTTTCTAGTAGTTTGGAAACTTCCCTTTATTTCAACTCACTGTTTTTACAGAAATGCCATTACCTTATTCATGCCACCATGCCACTAATTTTTCCCTTTTGCGATACACGATGTGCACCTGCTCATTCTTGTAAGCAGCTGCTCAGAGTCACTCCCTGATCCCCCTGCCTTTCTTTCCCCCGGACTCTCTGGGTGGAGACTTAGGTGACTTCCAGGCTGTTGCTCTGGAAACAGTACACAGTGGTAGGGGTGATATTTTCACCTGTCTCCCACCGGCCATCGTGTGGAGGCCGTCCTCCAGAGGCCGGCTGGGCCTTCCTGGGGCTCAGGTCTGGTCTCTGTCCGTGCTAGAGGATTCGTGGCTGGTTCCATCAGGTGTGACCTGCTAGCACACCTGCCATCTATGCTTTTAACTCTGCCATGTACGGTTTGGGAAACCTAAGGTTTGTGATTTTTCTGTATCCAGATCATGCCCATTCGCCATTAAGGTTATTTAAATAGTTTACGTGTCGTTCTCCCCGCCCCCCATTGTAAAAAGGGTTGTTGGGGCTCCTCGGTGGCCCAGTCGGTTGAGTGTCCAACTTTGGCTCAGGTCATGATCTCGAGGTCCGTGAGTTCGAGCCCCATGTCGGGCTCTGTGCTGACACCTCAGAGCCTGGAGCCTGCTTTGGACTCTGTGTCTCCCTCTCTCTCTCTACCCCTCCCTGCTGGCACTCCATCTCTCACTCAAAAAAATGAATAAACATTAAAAAAAACAAATAAACATTAAAAAAATAAATTAACACTACAATAAAAATAAAAAATAAAAGGATTGCTTGATAACATCTAAACCGGTTGCTATTGGTATGGGAAGGATACCTGTTGATTTATCGGGGTCCCTGTGTTCATCTCCCTTATTATTGCCATTTAGTTTTCAGTGGCCGTTTGGATGTTCCCAGGAGCTGATCGCATTGTCTCTATGTACTGGTCACGTTACCTCCTCCTTTCTAATAATCACATTCTATTTCTGGTGCCTGCCTTATTGAGTTAGGCAGAACTTCCAGAAGAATAGTAGGTAAACAGGCGAGGGTGGGTGTCTTTGAATCTTTCTTCATCCCACTCTCTGTGTCCCCTCCATCCCGTCCTCATGGTAATCTGTGACAGTGCTCCCAGCCTCTGGGATGGAGGTAGTGTCTGCTTTCTCCCCCGCAGCATGTGTTTGGGGCCTGCCGTGAGGCAGACTGCATTTTCCTGTAGAAAACGCACATTCAGAATCCGTGAGTGGACAGACAGCACCTGGGGGGACAGTTCTACCGGCACAGGGATTTGACCTGAAGCTAATCTCTTCTGGCCATCAGTCGTCATTTAGTTCAAAGTGACTTTGTCTTCTGGGAATTCAGAAAGGCTTTGGAAGCTTGATATAGATTGCCTGGGGTTTTTGGGTTTTTTAAAGCTTTTATTTATTTACTTTGAGGAAGAGAGAGAAAATCCCAGGCCTACTCGGCACTGTCAGTGCAGCCTGATGCGGGGCTCCATCTCACGAACCGTGAGGTCATGACTTGAGCTGAAATCAAGAGTCAGACGCTCAACCAACTGAGCCACCCAGGCACCCCGGATCAAGGCACCCCGGATGGAAGAATTTATGTTTCTCTGTATTTATTTCTGTAGCAAGGAACAGCCTTAAAGCCACTTATCGGATAAGACCTGCACTCCAAGTGGAGGACCCATCGTGTTTAAAGGAGACCTTTGTACTGCTATCAAGACAATATATACACAAAATAAATGAAAGCTTTAAAAAAAGAAAATTCAGGGGCGCCCAGGTGGCTCAGTCGGTTGAGCATCCAGCTTCGGCTCAGGTCATGATCTCACGGTTGGTGGGTTCAAGCCCCGCATCGGGCTCTGTGCATCATGATAGCTAGCTCAGAGCCTGGAGCTGCTTCGGATTCTGTGTCTCTCTCTCTCTCTCTCTCTCTCTCTCTCTCTCTCTCTGCCCCTCCCCTGCTCATGCTCTGTTTCTGTCTCTCAAAAATAAATAAATATTAAAAAAAATTTTTTAAAAAGGATCATGGGGCACCTGGGTGGCTCAGTCGGTTGAGCGTCCAGCTTCGGCTCAGGTCATGATCTCACGGTTCATAGGTTCAAGCCCCGCCTCGGGCTCTGTGCTGACAGCTCAGAGCCTGGAGTCTGTCTTCAGGTTCTGTGTCTCCCTCTCTCTGCCCCTCCCCTGCTCACGCTGTCTCTCTCTCAAAAATAAATAAAACATTAAAAAAATTGTTTTTAATTAAATAAAAAGAAAAAAAGAAAATTCAAAGTCCTACTACCCTGACACAAAAATTATATTCATTTTTTTGTTCATTTACTTTTTGTCTCTGCCCATCTATTTATCTTTTTCAGAACTGCAGTCCTTGAATTAATACAACTTGTGCATTGCTTGCTTCATTTAATTTAATAAATGTGTTCGTGGTTCTATATAATCTGCATAGTGATCAAGCTTCATTGCTGTCCCCATAAGTAACTGAATGGCCCTTTAGTTAACCATTTCCCTAATACTGAGCATGAGGTGGCTTCCAGGTTTTATTTACATATACAGTGAATATTTTTCTGCCAGGGTTTTTCCTGCTTTTGGATTACTTCCTCAGGCCAATCCCTAGAGTGGAATTACAGCGTCAAAAGAAGGTAAGACTTGGGGCGCTTGGGTGGCTCAGTCAGTTGAGCATCCGACTTCAGCTCAGGTCATGATCACATAATCCGTGAGCTCGAGACCCGCATCGGGCTCTGTGCTGACAGTGCAGAGCCTGCTTGGGATTCTCTGTCCCTGGCTCTCTCTGCCCCTCCCCCACCCGCACACACACTCCCTTAAAAATAAATAAACATTAAAAAAAAGAAAAGAGAGTGAAGGTAAGGCTTATAGGACTTTTATGTCCCTCCTAAGGGGTTGTGCTGGGTCCCCTGATGCCAGCAGAGCAGGAGTGGCCCAAGTCCACCCTGCATGGCGGCTCCTTCTCTTGACAAATAGGTGCCATAGCAGTGCTGCCACCAGAGGTCCGGAGTGGGGTTTTAGTTGTGATGGTTCTTCCCTCCAGTCTCCAGCCAGGGACAGCTGGACCGCAGGGGGTAGGGCTCCATAAACAGGTGGGACTGGCTTCGGTGACCCCAGTGTGGTCCTAGGGCTTGCAGCCCGCGAGGCAGATCGTGGACACCATCCTGGACTGTTACAGATGCTCAGAACGGGTAAGGTTGCTCCTGGCCACGTGCCTGCCTCATGCACCAGAGTGTGGCTGCAAACACCAATGGATAAACACTTTCAACCATGTTTAAGGGAAAACTGCTTTGCGGCATTTTGCCCGTAGTATTCACTGAGGTGAGTACTTTAGCCAGCTACCTAAAGTAACAAAAACTTTAGGTGCTATACAAAATATAGAACCTCGGGGCGCCTGGGGGGCTTGGTGGGTTAAGCGTCTGACTTCGGTTCACATCATGATCTTGTGGTTCGTGAGTTCGAGTCCCACATCAGGCTCTGTGCTGACAATGCAGAACCTGCTTGGGATTCTCTCTCTCCCTCTCTCTCTCTGCCCCCCCCCCACTTGCTCACACTCTCTCTCAAAATAAATTTTAAAATGTATATATAACCTTATATTATATTATATTATATTAATTATATCATGTTATACATATAACCTAGGCAGCAAGACTTCACTGCAAGAGCGGGGTCAGTATTCTGACTCCTGTGAATGGGCTATGATGAGCCCTGAGCCGATGTACCCACCTTGATCATATCTGCAAAGTCCATTTCACCATATAAAGTAACAAATTCACAGGTTCCAGAAATTAGGACAAGGAGGTCTTTAGGGAGCTATTATTTAGCGCACCGTGCAGGGGCACACACACATCCCACACACGCATGTACACATGCACCTTCCTACTGTTTACATCCTCTACCAGAACTACACTTTAAAAGGTAGCAGTTTTCCTCAGCAGCCTAGAAAGATCTGATAAGATGAATCAACCTTGGTTAGTGACTAATACAAAAGAATGTGAAACACAAAACAGGAGAGAGCATGACAAAGGCCAGCGGCCATTTCAGTATGTTTCCACAAGAAAGTAAAAGCAAAAGCCTCTGGAGGAAGACAGCTTCGCTCTTTGCTCAGAGCTTTGCCCGCTTTGGGGCCCGATGCGATCCGATGGGCAGCCTGGAAGGGGGAAGAAATCGCGTTAAGTGCAGCCTGCAGGAAGGGGCGGTGGGAACAGGGGATCCGTTACAAACGTCTCCATTCCAGTTACAGTGCTTGCCCCTTGTGAAAGTGTGCACAGTGTTGCTTTAGGGTGAGGGAAGAAAATCTCAGTCCTGGAATAGTGAAAACCCCACTGTTTCAGTCCCTTCCAGGATAGTTGTCACAGGCTGTTTTATTATCTTTCAAATAAAAGGAAACTGATGTTTTCCTGGGAGCTAGTTATAAGAGCAGTCAAAAGTTAATTACACCAGATATGTAATTAAAGTGATAGTACTTGGAATCTCATTGCTGCCTGGATAGCCCCTCACATCATCATCATCGTCATCGTCGTCGTCGTCACCATGAGCTCCCATCTCACCCAACTGCACAGAGCCCGCCCCCTCCCTCCTGCCACAGTGGATACCAGACCTGGGTCACCAAGACTACCAATGGGTCTTAGTTAAGACAACTCACCCATAACCACTGCTAGCCACTCTGCTCTCATCTGTGCCTCATCCTCCCCTCCAGATTAGACCCAGGGCACTTCCATCCTGAAAGGCCCCATAAAGCTTTTCCTAGAAACAAGCAGCCTGTCTACACATCGGGCAACAGAAAGCAGCAACAAGACCTTGGGTTTTGCGCATTTGTTTTCAGCCTCTCCAGTTGGATTCTAACACAAGGGCTATGGTCAACATCGCTGTTCTCCACCTTTCATCCCCCATAGTCTCCCCCAGGCAGAGCAAACCTCAGGAACCACAGTTATAAACCTCCCTCCTCCCCTCTGGGCTAAATCACAGTGGTAAATGATCTACTACCAGTTCCCTGGGGAGCTCATGGTTTTGGAGGCTGGGGTCTGTCCTTTTCCAGCTCTCAGCCCTTAGTAGATACTCATCATATAGTTCTTGCCTTGTTGGAATAGATTTCAGAAGACACATAGGGATACAGGATCTGTGTGTTGAGACATGTTCTCTCCAGTATCCCGGGCCTTGCACCCGGTATACCTGGTCCTGGCTGGAGGGCAGGACGCATGCCCTGAAATAACCCGGAACAACACAGAATAGGTTGGAGCAGGTACCAGCTGAGGGCCAGGCTGGACTCGTCCACCCACATCTACTCAACATCTAGTGTCTCCAGGGCTATTTCCCAATCCACGCAAGGGACTGAGTTTGGAACATCGCTAAAGTCTTGTCCTGGGAAAGCTTAGAGTCCACAGGGCGGTGTGGGGCAGAACATGAGCACTGGACCCCGTGGGCCTGACTCTGATGCCAACTCACCCAGGCTGCAGATTTTACCTCTCACTGAAACACGCTACCCTGATGTGGGAAAGCTCCGTTCCATCCACAGTGAGAGCAAGAGGGAAGCATGGAGAGGGTGGCTAAGGAAGCTGTGCTTGCCCAGGGCTTTACCGATAGGGGTCACTTTTCCTGCCTAGGGGGCCTCGCCCTAACAGCAGGCACCCAGGCTCTTGCCAACAGGTGCTGTCCATCAGCCGGCAGGCTGCGCTAGGCTGGAGAGTGCCCAGATCCCAGGCTTGCCCAATACCCCGTCGCTCAGGCCAGTGAGCCCTGGGCCAAGCCAAGACAGCCTCTGGGACAGCTGTGCAGCCTGTGTGTCCAGAGGCAGGCCTAGCTGCAAACAGAGGACCTCCCAGCTCCATGCTCCAACTGGAAGTCCTGGTTGAACTTGGGGCAAGGGTGGAGGAGGTGGGAAGGACACCTGTTGAATTGTCTGGACTTGCTTTTCCTCTAGCACCCGAACCCCTCTGGGAGGCTCACAACTGAACCTCTACCCTTCCCTCCCATAGGTGTGCACAGTGGGTGTTGTGATCCGAGCCCAGCCAGTCCTCCCAGAGAATGTGAGGAGGAGGAGGAGGAGGAGGAGGAGGAGGGTAGCTCCCTTGATGGCCTGGATTGTAAAGACATGTCGGAGGCCAGGCCCCAGCTCCAAGGAGCCCTCTGGAAGGACATGGCCAGGCTCCAGAGGCCAAGAGCGAGCCAGAGGCGCTGAGAACAAGAGGCCTGCCGACGACAGCTTCTCACGCTGCCCCTCAGGTCCCCAGAGCGGACCTCCCTGGCTTCTGTGGGCACTCCAGCCTTCTCAATCTTCTGTGCTTAAGCTAGTACCAATTCCATTTCTGAAGAAGCCCTGGATGACGACAAATGGATTCTCCAGGAAGCAGGAGGGTTAACTTTACCCTTTCCCTGGCTGCTGGGACCACCAGCCGCTAAGGGACATGGTGCATTGGGTGAGGGCAAATCCCAGCCCTGCCATGTCAGGGACACCACTTAGCTTTTGTGCCTCAGTTTGTGCATTTATGAAATGGGGATACAGTCACCCCTCCCCCATCTGCAGGGGATACGTTCCAAGACCTCCCGATACCAGTTACCACCGAACCTTACATAGACCGTTTTTTACTATATATACACACCTACCATGATGAAGTTTAATTTATACATTAGACACAGTAAGGGATTAACAACTAATAACAAAACTGAACAATTAGAGCAAGATAGTGTGATAAAAGTTATGTGAATGTGGTCCCTCGCTCTCAAAACATCTTAATGTACTGTACGCACCCTTCCTCTTCTCGTGATGAGATGAAGGGAAGTGAATGACGTGGTATTAGGCTAGGATTTATTGACCTGGCAATCCGTTTGAGGGAGGATCATCTGCTTCCTGGCTGCAGTTAGCTGAGGGTAACTAAAACCTTGGAAAGCAAAACAGTGGATGGGCCGGGGGTGGGGAGGAGTCGGGAGGGGGGGGGGGGAGGCTACTGTAAACAAAATACCTGATTCATGAGGTTGTGGTGAGGATTGCATGAGTTTACATGCAATGCAGTTTACATTGCATAAGTTTACTTACCTAGTAAGCCTGACATAAACGTCAGGTGAAAACACAAGGCAGCCTCACGAAACGGAGCTAGAAATGGTGGCATTTCTGCCCAATGGTTAAGATTTGCGGTACGGGGCAGCCTGACCGTACAGAGCGGCCCCTTAGTGACTGAGGCAAACCCTCAACTCATTCCAATGGTACCTTCACCGGCTGCCTTGCTTCAAGGTCTTACTTCCTCTTGCCAGAACTCCTGCAACCAGCTCGGGCAAGCAGACAGGTTCTGACCATCTGTTATGTGGCAGGATGGGGGAGGGAGAAGGATGGGGAACACGGAGGAGGAGGGACTGAGGAGCTGAACTGAAGGAAACAGGCAGTGGGAGGAAGTCTCCAGCAGGTAAGGGGGAAGCACAGGACTCCAGTGAAATCACAGAGGGACACCTGCACCGCCCACACTTTGGGGCCTCTCTGAACGAGTGGTGTCTAAGCTTAGGAAAACAAGAGTCAGCCAGGCGACGGAGGAAGTGTTCCGAAACAGAAGGAATACCTCGAGTTGTGTTCCTCACGGGTCTTCCTGACTCCGGTCTCCTCCCTGCCTGGCTCCTCTCCCACCAGCTCACTGAGAGCCAGAAGCTTCTTTTAGAAAGAAAACTTAGTCACTCCACTGTTCAAAACCACTCAATGGGGCTTCTGGAAATAACATTCTAACTCCTTGGCTCTTTCTTCCCAGTCCGCGTGGTGAACCTCATCTTTCAGACGGCCATTCCTGCAGGACCCTGGTCTGATTCCACCCCCACCCCAGCGCTCTTTCAATCGCAGAGATGCAAACGGACGTGAGAATCTGTATTCAACAAACTAGAAAGACAGCTAAAGAAAGTCCTTTACAAATGTGGAGGAGACGAAAAGGGGAATAAAAGCCTTTCGGATAAGATGAGGAAAGTGCCCACGCCCTCCTGCAGGCTGCGCCGAAGCACACCGGGGGCTGGGGACTGCTGCGCGTCCGACCGCTTCCCACCCCCACCCCGGCCCCCTCAGGCTCCGGGGCGGCCTGCTCCTTTGCCCCCTGGGCACTGGGCAGCGGGCGCCCCCACCGAGGCGGTCAGCTGGGTCCCAGCCACTCCCCCAGCGCAGGCAGCGCCCAGCACCCCCGATCCGCAGGTCCAGGCGCGGCTCACGACGAAATCAATGGAAGTAGGAACAGCAGCTCGGAGCCCCGGACCCTCGCGAGCGCAAGCTCCCGGAACAGCCTGGGCGGCCCCGCCCCCGACCGCTACTCTCCAATCAGCAGGGGCGGCGAGTTCACGCCCGCCCCCGGACGCACTGTCGGCCAATGAGCGAGGCCCCGGCGGCTAGCCGCCGAGCCCAGCCCCGGCGGGCGCACGCCGCTGTTCGCGTGTCAGGCTCCAAATAAAGTTCGTCGGGGCTTTGAATTTTTTTTTTAAAGCGCCCGCTGCAGTCGCGGCCGCCGCGGGCGAGAGCAGCCGAGTCCCCGCCCCGCCACTTCCGGTCCCGCCGCCCGGAGCCGGTGCGGCTGAGAGGGGCCGCGTCTCGCCGCCGGCCGGCCGGGCATGGTGTTGGGCGCCGGGCCCGCCTCGCCTGTCTCGGGGTGCCCAGGTGAGCAGCGCGGCCCCGCGGCGGGCGAGGGGCGGCCGCGGGCCTCCGGGCGACGCCGGGCCCGCGGGCGGGCTGGCGGGCGGGCGGGCGGGCGGGCGGCGCCGGGGCCGCCTCAGGCCGCGCGCTCCTCACGGCCGGGGGCGCGGGGCCCGGGCGGCCTGACCGGGAAAGGCCGGGGCGCCGGCCGCCGCCGGGCTCGAGGGGCAGCCCGCGGCGAGCGCCTGCTTGTGCCGGCGCTCACACGGCCTGGCTCGCGCCCGCCGTCGCGGGGGAGCTGCCGGCCGCATTGTCCAGAAGGAAACGGAGCCCAAGGTCACCAGCCCGCCGTGGCCGGGGGAAGCGGGACCCGGACGCGGGCCGCCCGGCTCCTCCCCGCCTCGGGAGTCGGGCCGGGCCTGGAGAGCCGCGGCGGTGAGGAGTGGGGCTCCCGCCTCGCCGGCCTGCCCGCTGCGGCCCCG
Source organism: Cryptoprocta ferox (assembly GCA_028646485.1). NCBI lineage: Eukaryota > Metazoa > Chordata > Mammalia > Carnivora > Eupleridae > Cryptoprocta > Cryptoprocta ferox. The sequence goes on from CM053578.1 coordinate 104,180,169, forward strand.
CGGCTGGTTCGGAGGGGTTTGCCCGGACCGAGGCGGGCAGGGCGCCTTGGGACGGTCTGGACCCCCGGGGCTTGGATCCCAGACGCGGCGCCCCTGGTGTGTAGTCTTGGGTGTGGCCCTCCGCGCCCTGGGCTCAGTTTCCTCATCTGTCACATGAGGGGCCTGGGCCCTGCCCTCTGGGCTTTCCGTCCCGCCCTGGCGCGGGGCCTGGGGGGATCGGAGGGGCCGGGGGCGGTTTCTTGGAGGAGAGGTCGGACTCTGCCGCGGGATCTGCTGTCCCGAGGAAGGGGTAGGATTAGCTGGCGAAGGGGAGGAGGGCACTCCAGACCTGGAGAGCCTCGGCTCGGACAGAAGCTTCCAGAAATGGGCAAGGTGGTGTTGAGGCGGCCAGCGTGCGGGAGGGTTTCTGGCTGGGGTGGGCATGAGGGCGGGTGGCGGGGCACACAGGGGGGCAGAGATGTTGGGTGGGGTGTGGCTGGAGGACCCCCCGGGTTTGCTTGCCCTTCGGGTCGCAGGCGGTGTGGGAGGCGGCGGGTGTGCCGGGCTCCCCGCGTCTGTCGGCCCCGCAGGGTGGCTGTCCCGCCAGGTGGGAGGTTTCTGGGCCCGGCGTTCTGAAGGAGGAGTCCCCAGAGGGGCCACCTAGGTCACAGAAGTCGGTTGTCCCCTAGCGACCTGCAGTTGCATCTTTTACTCTACGCTTGGGACTTTTCCCCGGCGGGAAGCCCTGGAAGTGCTGGCCCCTGGCGCCCCCGCACAGGTGGCTCGGCCTGACCTCGCCGTAGGCAGCAGTGCGCGGCGGTCCTTGCCGGTGACCCCGGTACATAGCAGGCCAGAGTCTTTTTCCAGCGGTCAGAGCGGCTCCCACCCAGAGGAGGAGCTTGAATGGGCCGACTGGGCCTGCGGCATTTAGAGACTGGGTGCTCTGCCACGCGGCCCCGCTGTCCCCAGAAATGCTGCCCCAACGGGGCGCAGTTTGCAGCAAGGGGGCAGACTGGGGGTCAGCCAGGTCTCCCGTGGGTCAAGCACATTTCTGAAGCAGCGGCCCGTGTGCAGCAAACCTCTTGACAGTTTGGATCCTTCCAGCCACGGGGACATTTCGGGGTTGGGCCTCAGGTGCATCCCCGCCCGCGGCCGTGTCGCGGAGCCGGGCGGTCGTGGGCTGCGTGGGCTTCCTAGAATGCTAGGAGGGTAAGTTTAGTGTTGTCTTCGCGGGACCGCAAAACACGCGTGTTGTCGTCTTTTGTCCCTTGCAGTCGGCGCCCGGTGCATTAAGGGCCACAGACTGGAAGAAGCCAGGAGCGGACTCGGTGGGGCTGAGCGTGGGGCGAATTCCGCCCCCGGGAAGGCCTCCGTGGGGGGCAGGCCGAGGAAGCGTGTTGGGGAGAGCCTTGCCGGGACGCGCTGAGCGGCGCCTTCCGCGCACAGGTCCTCCGGGAGCCGGGTGCGCACCGGCCTGTGCCCTGGCACTTCTGCACACCCGTCCGCACAACTTTCCTAGGGTGCTGCGGGCTCTTGTGTGTCTTCTCCCACGGTCAGCTGGAGGCTGCGGGAAGGCGTCTTGGTCTACAGGCAGCCCCTCCCACGCGGCAGGACCTTCGTGCTCAGGCCGGGCTCTGGGGCGTTGGGCTTGGCTGGGGAGGCCTTGGCTGGGGAGGCCGGCACTGGGATCCGGACCTGCTGGAGGGGCTCCTGACCGATCGTTCCAGGAGGGGACTGAGCAGGAGAGCCGGCTCTGGATGGAGCCGCGGGCCGGAGCGCCCATGGGTGTTCCTGACCCCGTTCCCGCTCCCCGCCCCGCGTGAAGCTGAGAAGGTGTGTGTTTGGCGGTTTATGGCCCGGGCTGCTGTGTACGTTCACCCGGGGAGATGGCGGGGCCAAGTGGCAGTGAGGGAGCTAGTGTCGGTGCGTTCTCACGTTCGTGTCCGCTTTACTGAGGTGTAACTGAAGTACATGGAAGCGCACGTATTTCACGTATGCAGTTAGATCAGCCTTGACGAGCCGTCCCCACCCTCAGGATCGAAATGTGCGCATCGTCTCCAAGATGACGTTTCCGTGGTGACTGCGCCTAGCAGCTGAGTGGCCTCAGACGAGGCAGTTCCTGAGCCCCTGTTGTCACGGGATCCACACCAGTAAAAAAGAGTGGGAATTGGGGGTAGGAGGGAAAAATCCTTTCCAGATTTGAAATGTTAGGAGCTTGTGTGATAGAACCGTCTTCCGAAGCATTTACACCAGTGGTTCTCGAAGGGGTTAGGTGTGTGTGTGCAGGTCACATACGATGCAGAAGATCATATTCTGTATGTTTTTTTTTACGGTACAAATAGTGGAAAATAAAATCCACCAGTCTTTGGAGGAGGGAGAGGTACACAGAAGGTGGTCTGAAAAGCTATGTCAGGAACCTGGGTTAAAAATGGTTACAAGTACCCGGGGCGCCTGGGGGGCTCAGTCGGTTAAGCGTCCGACTTCAGCTCAGGTCATGATCTCATGGTTTGTGGGTTCGAGCCCCGTGTCAGGCTCTGTGCTGACAGCTCGGAGCCTGGAGCTGCTTCAGACTCTGTGTGCCCCTCCTTCTCTGCCCCTCCCCTGCTCGCGCTCTGTGTGTATCGTGCTCTCTCAAAAATAAATAAACATTAAAAATTTTTTTAAAAATGGTTACAAATACCGATGGACGTTCGATATCTTGGCCTCAAACTAAAAGTTTTGTGTTTGGGTCAAGTTTTTCATTTGGAGGTTTTAGGTCATTTTGTTTTGAAAACAATCAGAGTGGTATTGAAAGGAAATAATATTAAAGTAACAAAGGAAATTATGGAAATATTGGGCCGGTGACCAGTTTTCGTGTCTGGTCTTTATTGTCCTTCCCAGTGAGCTTTCATTGGGGGTCCCTGAAGAGAATCCGGCTTGGGGCATTGATTATAACTAAATATCAACGTTGATGGTGCCTGAAAAATGTAAATAAGACACAACATAAGTAAATGCAAAGATGGCTCTTAAGGTTCCGGCCTTGCCTTTGTTAAAGGGAGAAGGAAGACAGAGCCTGGCGGTGCTCCCTCATCAGGGCTGATGCTCCCCTCAAGTCTGCAGTGGGCCGGGCATGGGTGCCCCACAGGTGCATGGGCCATGTGGGAGGGAAGGGCACCCTTAGCCAGTGTGAAGCCACGTGGAGCCCGTGTGTGGAGGCTCTGCCAGACTGCCAGCTCGGGAGCTTTGTCACCACTACATCCCAGGGCCTGGTGCCCGATGATGCTAAATGTATGGCTCTCCCTTTTTTATTTTTATTTTTTTAAGTTTATATATTTTAAGAGAGAGAGCAGGGGAGGGGCAGAGGGAGAGAGAATCCCAAGCAGGCTCAGAGCTGTCAGCACAGAGCTTGATTTGGGGCTCAAACTCACAAACCATGAGATCATGACCTTAGCCGAAATCAAGAGTCGAACGCTCAACCACCTGAACCACTCAGGCGCCCCATGGCTCTCCCTTTAAAATTTTCATTCGTGCTTTAAAAAATTAAACTTACACAGGAGAGCACAGAGATTTCCCCAATTGATTATGAAGGATTCCAGTCTTACCAACGCACCTTATATGCTGAGTTTTTCTGTAACTAAGTTACAGGAAACAGGTAACCACTTTATATTATTGTCTTCAATCTCCAGTCATTGTCTAGAGACGTGTCCTTAACCCTGCTTTTGGTCTGTCTTTCAGGGTAGAGGTAGCAGTAATGCTGACGCTGGCGAGCAAACTGAAGCGGGATGACGGGCTCAAAGGGTCCCGGACGTCAGCCACGGCCTCCGACTCCACTCGGAGGGTGTCTGTGAGAGACAGGCTGCTTGTGAAAGGTGATGTCATCCTTCCTTGCGAGCTGTTTTCTATCCTGTAACAAAATGAAGTCTGACCGGAGGCTCCTCTGGCATATGAAGTGGCCTGTTGCTGAATAGAAATAATTACTTGAAAACATTTAAAGATCCGATTGCTTGTCACTCACAAGGACTTTGTACTGTGCGCCCGCTGCAGGAATGCTCCCGACGAGAAAACATGGCGTGTGCCTCACACCCTCGGATCGTGCTCCATAGGGGCGGCCGGGATGCTAGCAGAAGGGCTGCGGTGCTGGGAGTCAGCAGGCCCGGGACCGGCCCCAGTGCCGTCAGTGTCTGGCTGGTGTGCGTGTGGCGGGGGAGGACCTTCCTTTCTGGTGCTCAGTCACAAGCTCCAGGGTCCCTCTCCCTCTGCAGCACCTCAGCGCCCGTGTCTGGTCTGCATAGGGAGGGAGAGGAGGTCAGTAATCTCTTAGCATCTTTCTGTACTTTGAGTCACAGCCTGAGGAGAGCCTCGTACAAAATTAGTTCTTTTCACTGAAGTAATAACCAACTGTCCTAGAACTCTCGTCTTCGGAGGTGGGTTTGTGTAGTGTGTGTGTGTGTGTGTGTGTGTGTGTGTGTGTGTGTGAATATATATGCGTTTGTACAGAACTTTTGCATTCAGTCATTGAACAGACTTACAGACTTACAACTGTCAGGTGCAGAGGCAGTGCCCTCGGGTCGTGAGTCTACAACAGAGGAAGAAGAAATAGTTCCTGCCCCCCGGAGCTCAGAATTTGCAGCACTTTTTGCTTTCTGGCCTGTGTTTACATTTGCTAAGTGTGGAGGAGCTGGGAAAGAAGAAGGGCGACACAGGTAGCTAGGCTGCCTGTTTGCATGTTGCGGCAGGCAGACACTGTGGGTTCCTGACATTCACGTGTCCCGAAAAGGACCTGGTGGCAGGAGAGCCGGTGTGTGTGAGTGCGCCGTTTGTGCTTCTCAGAAGCGGAGCCGTGCTGCGCTGGGGCAGGCGTGGGAGCAGGAAGGCACCAGGCTCAGGGGGTCTTCGGTGGCGCCCTCTTCCTTGTTCTTTCTGCCCCCGCATCTTGCCTTAGCTCAGGTTTATCCGGCCTGATGAATGATGGGCCAATGATGGAGTAAAAGTCATTTTTTACCTTTTGGTAGTACCCACGACATCAGGTTGAGTCCAGAATTGGTGATGGCACTGCGGGAGTCCGGGTGGGGCCCGGCGTGCGGCTCCTCACCTGACGGGCCCGGTAGGCCTTGCATCTCTTGAGCCAGATGCTGGCTCAGGAGTCCCATCTGCAGAGGAAGCCAGAAGCCACGCGAGCCGAGGAAGGGGTGTGAGGTGTTGGCCCTGTCCGTAGGTGGATGGCATTGTAGCACCTGCGGGTTACCGTGAGGAAGGTCCAGGTGTTAGCTGAGGAGGAGCGGGTGGGAAGCAGCGGGTGGACTGTCCCAGCCGCTTCACTGCGTCCCTCATCGTGGTTAATAGCAGCTTTTGTGCACTGGGCACTTGGGGCCAGGCCCTCCGTTGGACACCTTAGAAGGCAGTTCTCATTTGGCTTTTGCTAGGCCTTGCCAGGTGGGTCGTCCATTTTGTAGCTGAAGAACTGAGACTCATAGAAGCTGAGAACCTTGCCCAGGTTACAACTGTTGTAACAGGAGAGCCGGACCCGCATTTTGGGGTGCAGGGCAGGCTCTGGGGGAGCAGACACGGCAAGTGAAATCTGAATGAGCAGAAGTGCAAGTCCACTGAAAAGAGCATTCAGGGCGGTGCAAGGGCTCCTGCACACCGTCCACCCTGCTCAGGGACTCACCTGCGAGCTGTCAAATGGCTCTGGGGCCCCATGCGGGCCGAGGTGCACGGTGCCCACGGAGGCTCACAAAGCTGGACTCTGCTCGGGCTCCCAGGACAGGTGTCTTTGAATAGGTTGACAGGGCCCTGCTAAGGTCCTTGACCTTGGGAAACTCATCAGAGAGAGGTGCAGAACCACCTCACGAGGCCACCTGTTTCCATCCTCCCAGGGCGCTGGTGATGGTCAGGTTTCTGGGGTGGATGTGGGTAGCAGGGCTCAGTAACACACCCCTCATGTGGCCTGCTCCCTCCTTCTGCCCTGGGGGCTGTTGGACCAAGCTGAGCTGGCTGAGGGGAGAGCAGTTTGGGCTTGTGGTAGAGGGTGGGTAGAGAGCAAGGGTGGGCCTGACCTGACACTGGGGGCTGTGAAAAACCAGTGCATAATAAAGGATGCCCTGGTGGTCCATGGTCACCTGGTCCGCACCCAGAGCACTCCTCTGTTTGGCTGGATGTGGCCAAGGTCTTCATTCTGGGGCTTTCTGATGGTGGAAGTGGTGTGTGGAGTCCAGGAGTCCGCAGCATTTTGGGGCACTCGGGGTGATTACGGTGAAGCCTCTTGTAGGGGAAGCCCCCCTAGGGGACCGGGTGTCTGAGTTCAGTAAGATTGCTGTAGTCAGGACTGTCATCCTGGGCTGTGATTTGGGCTTATGTGAGAATGTTACTCGTGAGGATCATTAGGTTACACAAAAGTGTATTGAGATTCAGTGGCACCGGCTGGATTCCTGGGAGTGCGGAATCTGTCCGCAGGAGAGTTAGGAAGGAGTATCCCCGGGACTGACACCTGTGGAGGGAGAGGAAGGCTGGGGGCTTAGGCAGAGTAGGAAACGGAGCAGACCGCCTCTCCTTCGGGCGGGTGTAGCCTTCAGAGCTCTCCCCCGTCAGACGAGATGGTCAGGTCTTTCTGCTCTGTGTTGATCAGTTGTCCCAGGGGGGTTGCCCTGAGAGGGGGGTGGCCTGGGGTCAGGGGGTCTGTGTAGCCCATGCAGTTCCTGGAAGGACCGAGAGCTAAAGGCCATCTGCTGACAGCCGTGGCGGGGGTGGGGGGGTAGGGGGGGAGTATCCTGTCACCCAGCGGTTGGGATCTGGCCTGATGTGGATGGCTGTCAGGTTGAGCCAACGGATGGGAGAGCGGAGGGCAGCAGGGCTGGTCACGGCTGCACAGCTGTAGCTCCTGTCCCTTTTCTTGCCTCTGGAAGGCTGGGGTCCATCTCGCTGGAAAAACCAAAGCCTGCCTGGGAGCAGCCGCCCAGCGGGGGCCTCTCCTGTGCTGGCACCTTGGTCACACCACCTTTTCATCTGCACCCGGTGCATAACTGTCAGGGATGTCCTCCAGGCTGGAAGTGGGGTGACGCCTGCGGCAGCGGCAACAGCAGCCCCTGGAGGGTGCAAAACAATTGAGTATTTCTGGGCTGACACTGAGAGCTGCTGTCTGCCCTGAATCCTAGGACCTGGGGACACTGTGGAGAGAGTGTCAGGTCTGTGCAGGTCCGGGCCTGACTGGGAGTCTTTTCCAGTGTTTTTAGCCACAGGGCAGGTGGGACTAAGTTCCTGCTGGACGTTCGTGGGGCCACTGAGCCCATCAAGTTCGAAGTCTGATGTGCTCCCCACCATCCAGAAAAGCCTAGCAGAGTCTTACCTAGCAGAAGCTTAGCACTTTTTGTACAGTGGGATCATGTGTGTCTTTGTGTTCTTTCATTTCTTCACTCGACAAACATTTTAGTCCAGCTGTGTGCCAGCCTACCATTAGTGACCCGTGAAGACCCCGGGACGCTCCAGGAAGGTGCCAGCAGGCACCGTTCACCTTTGTCAGTCCTTGTTAAATGTGGAGACTTGGACTGAGCTGAGGTCAGGGTCAGCTCTGGAATTAGGGGAACAAGAGAATGAATCTGTGTGCACCTTTATCCACATCAGCCCCTGCACCCCAGGTGGTTTCTGGTGGCCTGGGGCTGTGGTGGGTGGCTCTCCGCACTCGAGGCCTGGAGCAGAGAGGCCTGGCTGCCCACCTCCATATGCTCCCCAGGGGCTAGGGTGCAGGTGCCTCCTCGGGGTGCCACGGGGGGCCGCAGGTGAGCTGCTATGTCCACCTGAGCAGTTTGGTCATGGGATGGGATAGGAAGAGGCCCGTCCAGTACAGTTCCTGGAAGGGTATGGGAAAGAGAACTATTTATTGTTTTCTTTCTTCATGCCAGGCCCTGCCCGGGATTCTGGGGACGGGCTCGGGGTTTGCCTCGCCGTGTTGGCAGAGTACTCAGAGCACTTAGCGCTACAGCATGCACTTTATGTATGTATGTATGTATGTATGTATTTATTTATTTATTTAATGTTTATTTTTGAGAGAGGGAGAGGGAGGGGCAGAGAGAGAAGGAGACAGAATCGGAAGCAGGCTCCATGCTCTGAGAGGTCAGCACAGAGCCCGACGCGGGGCTCAAACCCACGGACCGTGGAGATCATGACCCGAGCTGAAGTCGGGTGCTCAACCAGCTGAGCCCCCCAGGCACATCGCTACTGTTTCTATTTTAAAAACTGGAGCAGTGGCCCTAGGGAGGAGTCCTGCTAAAGGGGAGCTAAGGCAGCTGCCCAAGGCTAACCTTTAAAAAATGCTTTGTTGAAAGGGTAAAAACCATTGGAGCTGCCCAGGAAACTTGGTGGCCCCCTTGGGTGTAGCCATTAGCCCAGTGGGGCAGGGAGGGTTGTGGAAGACAGATGAGGTTTCAAGCTGACCTTGTCCACTCCTGTTGGAAGTGGGGGTGGCATGAGGCCTTGGGCTCCATTCCCATTGATACCAGTCTCTGCTCAGCAGCTGTGCTGGTTTTCAGGGTGACAGTCTGGCTCCCTCTGAGTGGGAAGGGGACCATGGGTGCTCTGCGCCCGCTGTCTGCTGTGTGCTCTTAAAGGGCCCTAGACTGAGCCGAAGGGCTGAGGTGAGCTCCATGGGGTCCTCAGGCCTGGGCTCCAGCAGTGCTGTCTCTGGAGGAGCTGATGCCCTTAGTCCAAGGGTCTCTCAGATAAGGGCATGGTGCGTGGATGCTGAGAGTACAGAAGGGGTGCTGAATGTATAAAGACAGGCAGGAAGCCAAGAGAAAGTTCTAGCCAAATAAATCTAAGAGGTAGTGGTTCAGGTGGAAGGAGGTAATCAAGTCTTCTGGGAGGTAGCTGCATCCCTACCTAGGTGGAAGGGCCCAGCTGCCCTGCCTGGCGGGGCTTGGAGCTGGCGTTTGCCAAGGACCATCCCTGTCTGTGTCTGGCCTTCTGTCTCCGCTCGGGCTGCCGTAAGCAAATACTGTAGATTGGGTGGTCCCAACAACACACATTTATTTCTCATGGTTCTAAAGGCTGGGAAGGCCAAAATTAAGGCATCACCGGATTCAGTTCCGGTCAGGACTCCCTTCCCGGCTCGCAAGCACTTGGTGTCTCTTCTTAAAAGGGCACTAATGCCATCGTGAAGGCCCCACCCTCATGACCTCATCATCTAATTCTGATCACCTCCCAAAGGCCCCACCTCCTCATTCCATCACATGTAAGGACAGGGTTAGGGCTTCAACATAGGGACTTGTGGGGAGCACACTTCCACAGCACCTTTGGAGTGCGCTGGTCCCTAACTCTAGGAGGAGAAGGGCTTCTCAGGTCTTGGGGCATGCACACCAGGAACCCCGCCAGCTTGCCGGCAAGGGTGCTTATTTGTTAACCATTTCCTGAGCGACCTGTGTGTGTGCCAAGCCCGGGACCAAGTCCTGGGGTTGCAGGGCTGGGTCACACTGTACAGCCCCTACCGTGAAGCATGTGCAGATCTGAGTGGCAGGCGGTATGGAAACAAGAGCACTGTGCTATGAGCAGCGTGGCAGAAAGGGGTGAATATGTGCTGTGTGAAGGCCACTGTGGTCATCAGGTGGATTTGTAATCTGATAATTTCAGTCCAGTCATGCTTCAAGTGGGCTTTATGGTTTGCTTTTTAGTTAGAAAGGAAAAGAGTCCGAGTTTTCAGAAGGAAGTTGTGCAGCCGTGGGATTGTGCAAGATGAAAGGCAGGGCCAGTGAGGGGCAGAGGCGCTAGCATCTTGGAACAGGCGAGACTTCAGCAGGTTAAAAATACCCGAATTCCTTGCTATGTTACAGGTAGCGATGTGTCCCGCAGGCAGTGAGGTCCCTCGGGGGAGGCCATTGCTTTGCTAACAGGCCTCTCGAGCGTGTAAAGCAGTTCTCTCTGGTCTCTTTGGCCATAGGCTTCATGTATGTAGAGTCTAAGGAATAACTACTGATGTTAATAAATTCTTAATTTGCCATCATTTGAAGTGCAGAGGAGCTGTGTCCCTCGGGACGGCTCCATGGGAGTGTGTGGCTTATTTTATCCTGTGCACCAGGCTGAACTAAAACGCTGAGCATGTCTATTGAAATTGTCGTGCTCCCTGCCTGCTCTTGGACCAAAACCCTGCAGCAGCCCTGACTGCGGCGGGGCTCTCCCTTGTCCGCTGTCCTAGACTGAGTGACACTGAGCCTGGAAATGCAAGCACAGCGCTCATCTTTGGAGCTGAAATTCTAGACTACAGCGTGAAGTTATCAAGTGCATCTATGTAAATATCTGCGTGTGAATGTGGCCGAAGGGCCTGTGGCGGTTTCCTGTACCTGGGGAGAGTAAGACCTTCAGAGGCCTGGGCCCCCTACGTAGAACTCTCGGTGTAACGAGTCTGTGTAGGGTTCGGAGCTGTAAGAGCCCAGCAGGTTCTAGATTATGGCTACGGATGCACAACTCCAGGTTTTAACTAGAAATTATTGAATCGGACACTTAGAGTGGGTTTGTTTTCTTGTAAATTGTGCCTCAGCAAAGCAATTGTTTGATACGTGGGGAAAAGAGCAGAAAACTCCCCAGGCGGTCCATGTGCAGCCAGGCCGGGGGATCCCTGCTCTCCAGTGAGGCGTCCTCTGGACACAGGCCTCTGGGCCCATCACAGTGGGACAGGGGTCCACTTCTGTGACTTGGTCACCACCATGCCCCTGGTCAGTGCCTTGCTGTCCTCCTGTGTCCTGACCCTGCTCCTCCCCAACCCTTGGCACCACATGGCCTTCTTAGACATTTTGCTTCTGTTGTGTGGCCCCCTCCTCCTCAGATCCTCCGGGCACACTGGGCTGCCAGAGTTTCACACCTAGACGGGGCAGGCTTGCCAGGAAAAGCCAGTTCCGGCATCAGTCTCTCAAAACAAGGGCCCTCAAGGACAGTTTCTTGTAAGTTCTTACCAATAAGGTATGTGGGAGCGGGAGCAGGAGGGGGGCAGAGAAAGAGAGAGCGAGAGAGAGAATCCTAAGCAGCCTCTTGGCTCACAAACATGAGCTCGATCTCACTACAGTAGGATAATGACCTGAGCCAAAATCCAAGAGTCAGATGCTTAACACCCTTATCGACTGAGCCGCCCAGGCGCGCCCAGGTAGCATTTATTTTAGAGTGATTAATATGAATGACTCGTTCGTTACAATGTATGTTTTTTTGATAAAACGAATGCCGTGTGTGAGCTGCCAGAGCGGAGTGTGGCCCTGGGAGGGCCTCGGAGGACCTGGTATTGGTGTCCTCGGAGCGGGTAGCACTGCGGCCTCAGCCCGCCTTCGCCCTTTGCTTTAGCGAGTGCCCTGTCCCCAGGATGGTGAGAACGGGCCAGTCAGAAAGACGAAACCGAGGTTCACTGTGGTCGTTAGAAGAAAACGATAGTGAACGTTCATTGGATTATCCTCACGTTGTGTCGCGTGACTAGATCTTAAATGTAAAATGTACCACAACGCAAGGTGGCCAAGGAAACAGACTTCCCTGGCCCACGCTTCACGACAAAACTTGTTCCTTCTCCAGTGACAGCAGGAGGATGACTAACTGTCGCTCCTGTCACCGTGCCCGGCTCCGCGGAAGAGATTTGCCCCTTGTCTCAGGAGTGAGAGCGCTCTCCTGGCTAGAGCATGGGCAGAACACTGGAGGACCTCGGGAGCGCCTTCGCTCCCTAGCTCCGCCCTCCTCTGCCCCGCTCCACTCTTCTGGATGCCCGTTCCAGATCCCTGGAGCCCAGAGCGGACACATTTAGCGGGGCCGCCTGTCTGTACCCGGATGCTCAAATAGCGGATGTTAACGGCCAGTGAGTCTCCAGGTCTCAGCCTCAGAATGGAGATGAGCCCGTCTTCCGCTGGCACGCTCTGTGTCCAGCTGCCCAGCCTCACGGCGTCTGCTGCCCACCGTTCTGCACTTCACTTGAAGGAATCTGCTACCCGCTGCTTCTGTATTTTGACCCCCCATTTACTTCTTAGTTTTTTGGAATCTGGTTTCCATCTTGCCACCTGGCTTCCTGCTGTTTTGAAGGCCCTCAGCAGGGTCTGATCCACATCTGCATCTGGGGCCTCATTTCCCTGGGACCAGTCTCTATGTTGAATCACTTACGTTTCCCATGTGTCTCTTACTTTTCCGCCTATTTGTCATGAGTGACTCTGTGCTCTCTGCTGAGCTTCGTTCTCGCCAGTCTCATGACGTCCGGGTGGTGTCACCACGGGGTCTCCTTGGCCCTGGTCATGCACCCAGATTTCAGCTTCCTCCTCCCTCAGCCCTCGGGGCCATCTGGGACCCGCCAGCCCCACACAGCTGGCAGACCCTTGCGTACTCTGTGCCCTCAGGCTCTCCAACTGTCCCTGCCTTTGCTAGGCCCCGGCCACCTTGTGTCATAGGTCACTTGACCTCCCCTTTGCCCTTTCTGAAGTTGTCCTCTTGAGAAAGTTTGGAAACTTTTGGGCAGAAATGACCCTCTGCTCCCTATTGCTGCAGATTCAAGTCTAGAACTCCAGGCCATGCACGCGGGGCCCTCCTGGTTTCTCATCGCTCTGTCATTTTGTACCCTTTGCTCTGGGTGCGCTGCGTGCCTTCTGGTGCCTGGGCTTGTCTGCCCCGTGCTCTTGCACGTCACTAACTTACCTTCTTGGCATACCTTGTTTTTTTCCTTTTCTGCTGGACTTAATTCTACGTATTCTTTAAAGCCTGGCCCATAGACCTCCTTCCTCTAGTCTCCACAGTGGGTGGGGATCTCTGTGCTCCCAGGACCCCTGAGCACATTCTGTTATGTCTGAGGCACCGATGACTTGCCTGCCTACTTATTTCCAGGTGTCCTCAGAGCACTTTTAATAGTAGCAGTGGGGGGTCTGTGGCTTTGTTCTGGCAGAGGGACGCTGGGCTGAACTGCTGACTGAGTGGCTGATAGGAGGAGCCAGGGACTGCAGCTCGAGCCGGCTCCCTGGGCAGTGGAGAGATGTTAACAGATAGTGGGCTAGGGGCATGGCCTGGGGCCCTGGCAGGAGGCAGAGTTTTCTTTCACTGGAAAGGTCCAGCACACGCGGGGCAAACCTGCAAGGGAAGACAGGTCTGAAAGAACCCGAAGAGACACAAGGTGCGTATATAAATTACATTCCAAGGGCAGTAGCTCCGCTGTGTGGGGGAACAAGACTTTCAAAAACACTTTAGTGACCATTTACCTGTGGGGGATTTCTGTGTGAATTTTAAAATATTTTCATTTATACCAAGTACGTTTTCAAGGGCCCGTGACCGAATCTGCCGGCATCCCGCAAGTCCCTTCATGTATTTGAAAGCGATTCCACGGCTTGAAGTCTTAACAGTAGACCAGGTGTAGATTTCGGTTACTCAGTCTGTTTTGTTCCTAAGCATTCTGGAAGAAGTTGCCAGTTTAGAGCAGGGATTTTATGTGGAGAGTTGATGGGTATTAACGATGGTCTCTTTGTTTCCACAGAGGTTGCCGAGCTTGAAGCTAATTTACCGTGTAAGTATAGCATCCACACTCAGACCATAAGTGCTGCAGGGTAACTGCATGGAGAAGCTTTTTATGTTGTAATGACCTTGCATGCCCCAAAGCCTGGTTTTCATTGTGTTAGGAATAAGTTGTAATTTTGTGCAAACAGGTAGGGTTTTTTCAGGGCTCTGGTAAGAACGAGGTACTTAGCATCCTTCTGAAGGTAGCACAGAGGTGCTTCCCCTGCGTATTGGGGCAGAGGTAATTTGGTTAGGTGTGCATCTCTTCCACAGCATTCTGTCCCACGTCCTCTTTCAAGTTTAGAGACCGTACGTGCGTCAGCTGGCGAGGGGTAGAGAGAGGGAGAGAGAGACACAGGGCTCGATCTCACGAACCATGAGATTTTGACCTGAGTTGAAATCAAGAATTAGATGTTCAACTGCTGAGCCACCCAGGCGCCCCTGTCCCACATCCTCTTTGAGTGAAAAGATGTAAATCAATGACAGACAGTCCTATTTTTGTGAGTGACAGTACCGCCTTTTTGGTCCACAAAGTGCTTGCTTGTAATTTACCTCTGTGCATGAGCTGGGATGGCCATACTGCCCCGATGTCACCAGCTGTCCTCACCGTGCTCAGTCCTTCAGGCCCAGGCACAGGGACCGACGGTGTGGTCCTCACCTGTGAGCAGGCTCACTCACCAGGCAGCTCATTTGTGTGATGTGTCGAAAGTGCGGGTTTTTTCCTCTTACTAATCCCTTTCCAAATTTACCATATTTTTTTATAAGACCACTAAACCCTGAAAGCTTTGACCATTTTAGTATTTTTTTGAATTAGGACTTTTTATCATCATACTTGGTTAAAAACAGTTCAGAGGTTTAGGATGTCTGTCAGTGTAGGTGAAATATTTTATACGTCGGGCTCCTGGTCTTTCTCCTGGTCGGTCCCCACGTTCTAGAGAACTTGGTGTCTGGCTCACCTGACACAGGCCAGAGAGGGTCCGCTCCTGCCACCATCTAAATTTAGCAGTATGGTAGTGGGTGGTAAGTGGCTGCAGAATCATTTGTAAGGGTAAGTACACACGGCTTCTTGAAAAATTATTTTTAATGTATGGTATTTATATATGGGTGTGGTGGGTGGTAATATAAAGTAGGCTTCTTAGTGTGGGTCTCAGTCAAAAATGTCTTAAAAATCCCTGAATTGCTTGACCTTAAAGTTTTCTACTAGTCAGAAGGAAGGAAGTGTCTTGGGATTTCTTAAAGGGCTTATTATGTATATACACATGCATATGTTTACTCAGAGACCATACGAAGTTACTGCTTACACATGGTTCACTTTGTCCTTAAATAAGACTCTGACAGAGATTGTTGGGCTTTAGCCCTTATAGGAGGATAGCTTTAGCTTTATCTAAAATTTTGGTTAAAAAACAAACTGGCTCAGTCGGTAGAGCATGTAACTCTTGAGCTCGGGGCTGTGAGTTCAAACCCCACGTTGGGCGTGGAGCTTACTTTTTAAAAAAAGTATGAAAACAATTAAACTGTGTAGTCAGCTTTCAAGCCAGAATTTTAATTATTACCTTAGGTTTGAAAAAGGTATCTTACTAGCCTTGACGGCCCAGGTATCAGATAAAAACAAAACTACATGCTATCTGCCTCTTTTCTCACTTTCTCCCTACCCTCTGCCCCGTCACAGTCGGGGAAGTCTAAGTTAGTTTATGCAAGTAAGTTAGTTTATGCAAGTAAGCCATGCTTTCCAAAAGTACACAACTCACCACAGAGGAAACAAGGATCCACCAAAGAATAAATCCTTAGTATCTCTCTGAAGTGTTCATGAAGGAAAAGAACTGTCAGGTGAGAGAGCTGCTTAGTACTCGAGAACTAGCTTGGAGCTCTGGGCAGGCAAGTTTATAGAGATCTCTGTTTGCAAAGACCACAAAATCCCTCTCTCACATAGACAGAAGGATGAGCGTGCTAGCCCGTGCCATCAGGCAGAGGAAAGGCCAGAGTCTGGAGTTTTCGTACAGCCCTTGCATTGAACTAAAACAGAAACCTGACTTTTCACTTTTTGTAGTGGTTGTTAGGCTTTTTTGAGTTTTAAGATATTTGGTTCTTTTCAGTAGTTGTATTGTTTTTTAATCTACTGTGGTAACTTATTATTGATGGGCCAATTTGTTCTAGAAGGATGGATTTCTACATCTGTACCTTTCCTAAAATGAAGGAGAATGCCAAGTATTAAAAACAAATGAATGATACCAACTTCAGCTGATCAGTGAACATTTTCTAAGCCCTTATCATATGTTTTTGTTACATATATCTCACTGGAAAGATAGCATTTATCGTTTCAAGTTAAGATTAGGAAGAATGGGGCGCCTGGGTAGCTCAGTCGGCTAAGCATCTGAATTCGGCTCAGGTCATGATCTCACAGTTTGTGGGTTTGAGCCCCTCGTCAGGCTCTGTGCCGACAACTCTGAGCCTGGAACCTGTTTCAGATTCTGTGTCTCCCTCTCTCTCCCCCTCCCCTGCTCACACTATGTTTCTATATCTCTCTCCCTCAAAAATGAATAAGCATTTGAAAAAAATTTAAAAAGAAAGATTAGGAAGGATGAAGCACATTCCCATTATTCCATGTGCAGTTCACACATGTGGTTTGGGCAAAAGTCTTGAACTACATGGCTCCCAGCTTGTTTATAAAATAAGGAATGTGACAGTGTAATCTCTAAGACCCCTTCTCGCTCTTCTAGACTAAGTTACCTTTCACTCTGCAGTGCTTTTCTCAGGGATTGATAGAGGAAGAAACTAACAGTTTTCTGTTACTGTTCTTACTAACAGTTTTGTGTGGTTTTTTACGCATCACACCAGCCTGTTTCTGAGTCATGAGTGGGGTGCAGGGTAAGGAGAAGAACCATGAACTGGTCCTTAGTTGGGGAACTAAACCTTTTGTTGATAACCTGTGTGATTCTGGGCTGGTTGCCGAACCTCTCTGGACCTTTGTGTCATCTCATGCTTGAGGACATTGGACTAGATGGTCTCTATGGGCCATTTCCAAGTCTAAATTTGAAATTGTCTTGTTTTTGATGAAATTTCATACCATTATAAACCAGGCAAATGTTTGCGGTGGGACTTGTAAGAAATAAAGTCAGTAGGTAATCCAGAGAGTTTAGTATCTTCTGAGTTTATAAAGAATAGACGATATCTACGTATATTCCTTACCGATATAGCGGGTTTTTATTCTTTGTGTACTTACTGTTCTTCTCTACCCTTTGTTTGAAGGGAGTAGAGGTAGGATGTAGCCAACTTCTATCTGACCACTAGCCATTACCTCTCCTAGTGGGAACTCCTTGTCCTGCTTCACCAGACCCCTTCCGGCATGGTACAGTGGGCATAGGGCACTGCCATCTGAGCAGAGCTAGTTGGTTTGTGAGAACTGTGTTTTTTTTTAATGCCAGGTAAACTCTGGGTGCTAGCTAACTTCATAGGCACCTTTTTTGTTGTTAACTTTTTATTTATTTATTTATTTATTTATTTTTGAGAGAGAGAGACAGAGCATGAGCAGGGGAGGAACAGAGAGAGAGGGAGACACAGAATCCAAAGCAGGCTCCAGGCTCCGAGCTATTGGCACAGAGCCCGACGCAGGGCTTGAACTCACAAACCGCAAGATCGTGATTCGAGCCAAAGTCAGACACTTAACTGACCAAGCCACCAGGTGCCCCTCATGCACACCTTTTGAGCTACCATTTACCGTGGTGGGCCTGAATAAGTATGGTGATGGGTGAACAGCCCAGAAGTTTGGCCTGCGTTTTTCTGGTTTTGCCATGTTTAGTTAGCCTTACCCCCATGTATTAATCTCAAGGTGTGATTTTCTCTTTTCAAAGTAAAGTAGCATTATTCTTAAAGTTAATGGAAAGATCTGTTTTTAGTGATCATTAAAAGGTTGAAAGCAGTCATCTCACTTTGGAATTAAGGAGTGCAGGACTGCGAGGAGGGAAACACAGGGCAAAGTCACTGGTTTGCAATGTTAGGGCAGCGGCACAACTAGTGTCACACCGGGAGCGGGGAGGAGTCTATGGACTCCTCCAGCACCTTCAACTCCATGTGTGTTTCAAGGTTAGCCTCCGCATAGGGGCTGCTGCTGGCTGTCAGACCTCACTGACCTGCTGTTTCTTTTGCAGGTACGTGTAAGGTGCATTTTCCTGATCCAAACAAGCTGCACTGCTTTCAGCTAACTGTAACCCCAGGTAATGTTCTCACACACTCCAGTGTTAACAGCGATTTTCAGACAGCAGAGTTTCAAGGCTGCGCAGATCTGTAATATTTGGCTTGATTTGTCCTCTCACTTTTTGAAAGCTGAGACAGTAATGACTTGATGCCACACGGAGAGAAGATACGTCTGTGTAGTCAAATAAAGCAGGGCAAAGGGAATCTGGGGCACTCAGTGTGCACTCCAGAAGCCAAGTGCAGACTGACGCCCGGGGTGCAGGCCGCAGCAGCTGCTGGTGTGCTGTGAAGACTGTGAGCTTTGAAACCCTAATTGGCGCTGCTATCTTGTGGCAGTGTGACCACGCTTCCGTTGTTTAATCATTTCTTTGCCCCAGCCCGCCCAGCTAGAAAGTGGGCAGCGAGTAGGACCTGTCTCACAGGACAGTTCTGAGGGTTAGATACATAGTGTGTGTGGAGTGTTCCAGCCCCGGGTGTGGCTCGGGGAGGTGAGCAGATTGCCAGCTGCCCGGGTTAGGGCTGAGAAGAGTCTAAGCTCCGGGTGCTCCAGGACGGTAACGTACTCCTCCTCCGTCGGACTGGGCAGTAAGGAGGAGGACTCGCGTGTTCTCGTTGTGGCTCTAAGCGGCGCACGGCCCACCAGTGTTCACGCCGGGCAGCTGGGGCGGTGCTGTGACCGGCTGGCGCTGCTGTGCGGTGGTGGGGAAGGGAGCGTTGTGGAAATGGAGGGTGCTGTTTTATTTAGGGGGTGGGAAGGGAGTGACAAACTGAGAATAATGAGTGGAAGAGGATATGGAATTTCAGTAGGTGGTAATGACCCTACAAACAAGAGCCAGCACTTATCTCCCTGCAGGTGGGGGGGTGGTTTTTGGTGGAAGATGTTTTATAATAACGGGAGAAATCTCATTTTCAAAATGTGCTTGAAAACTTGGAAATTCATCTTGTCCCTTTGGTGGTTCTACGAACATCGCTGGACATGCATGTAAACTCCATCTGGTACCATGTCCACCCGGAAAGCACCGGGGGCAGCAGCAAGCGCAGGCTCCGCACGCCAGACGTCGAGGGATAAGCGAAGCTCGGGACTTCAGGAAACGATGGCCGCCTTCGTAAAGCATGCTGCACGTTGTGCTGTTTTTAGCAAGGGGCGTTGACTCAAGGTCACCGTTCGGAATGTCATTGACTCTCATCATTATTAAGCGATGCAGAGTATTTTCAGAAATTACTGTGGGGATGCAGATTGGGTCTGTGTACTAAGTGGTCTCAGACCGTGTGTGTATCGTAAAAACGTTTTCTTCCCTCTGCCTTCCTCGGGCATTTCCAGTGGCTGGTGCTCTGCGCACCACCGAGGCCTGGGCTCTGTGGTCCCTCCCAGCCGCTCGGAGACCTTGGTTGACTTTGTTGAGCTTATTACCATCTGACAGGAGTGGGTCTGTGTCAGGTCGAATCTCTGAATAAGAATTTCTCTTTTTTTTTTTTTGTCTTTTTTTAACTGCATTTTTCATGACATCACATGGCTGTTATGATTATCGAGATGATGTACGTGACACCATCTTTGATCTTAACTATTGTTGAAAGTGGAGCAGTTACAGTTGTTACAGTTCGGTATTCACTCTCCCCCCCAGATTCAAGAGTAACTTGTGTTCTGGGGCCTGTGACTACTTACGTTTGTAGTAAGTGTACATCAGGGACACGGCTCTCACACCGAGCTGTCTGCTCAGCATGCCCTTCAGATGCTGTCTGGATGCGCTTATTCTGTAGTGCTGGCGCGTCTGAAAGCTGCTATGGTTCCTGCCCTTTGTTACAAAAAGAAACATGGCAGAGATCTGTCAACCCTAAACATTTGCCTAGTATCGTGGTTTTAAAACAACTACTTGGAGTCATGCTCCTCTTAGTGTTGGGAAGAAATTGTATGGCTCTGCCTGAGTGAGAACGTTTTACCTGTGTGTGCAGCATCTGGTGTCGAGGCCAGCTCGTTGGCAGCCAGTGGTCTGAGAGCGAGATAAGGTAGAAGGAGAACTGCGTCTGCATTTGAAGCTCAAAGCTCTTTTTTGTCTGGCTCCTGGCGAGAAAGTTCCTGTTCATGCCAGGTAACATTCTCGTAGTTTCGTTTGTAGAACATCCCTCATGCTTGGGAATAAGTGTACTCCTCAGAGGAAAGACGGAAATGTATTTTGGTGATAGAGGAAAACTGAATTTAAGGGATGAGAAAGGTCTCCATCACCTCACAAAATAAGAAAAAATACTAGTAAGTGAAATGAGACGAGACAAAGCAAACACTAAAGTCTTGCTGAAATCCTCCCTGGCGTCTTCTGTGAAGCTGGAGGCACAGTTTGAAAAACTGGGCCAGGTCGTAGTTGCCCCACTGACTTGCAGGGGTCCCCTCAGCCTGCTGCCCCACCGTGACACGGAGCTTTTAGGCAGAGGGGAGGCTGGACTTAAATAATTTTTTTTTAATTTTAGTTTTTACTTTTTTTTTAAAGTTTATTTATTTATTTTGAGAGAGTGAGCGAGCAAGCGAGCTCAGAAGGGGCAGACAGAGAGAAAACCCCAAGCAGGCTTTACTGTCAGCGCAGAGCTCAGAGTGAGGCTCGAACTCACGAACTGTGAAATTGTGACCTGAGCCAAAACCAAGAGCCGGACGCTTAACCGACTGAGCCAGCCAGGTGCCCCAGTTTTTATTTTTTAAACAATAAAACGTACAGTCTGGACTGTTGAGCCTAGTAAGTTTTGAAAAAATGTATATACCTGTGTAACCACAAGCCCAGTGAAGATACTTCAGCATTTCTAAAATACTCTTCTGCCTCTGCAGTCAGTTCCTCGCCCCTGGCTACCCACACAAAATTCCTTTCTGATTTCTGTTACCATAAATGACTTTTGTCAGTTCTTGAATTTCATATAAATGGAACTTTATATGCGTACTCAACTTTTTAAGAATTTTCGGAAGGAGTTGTACTATATACTGACCAGCAATGACTGAAAAGTTCCAATTGTTCTACATACTTATCAGTATTTGAGTATGAATAGTATCTCACTGTGGTTTTAATTTGCAGTTTCCCAGTGCTGGGATGTTGATTGAGATGGTGTTGATTTTATAGATCGGTTTTGCAAGAAATGACATCCTAACAGTACGGAGTCTTCCAGTGCATGAGCGTAGTCCGCGTAAATCTGCTTTGCTCCCTCTCTCTGCAGTGGTTGGTAGTTTTCAGAGTACAGGCCTGGTAAATACTTTGCTGAATATAGTACCAAGTATTTCATGTTTTTTAAGCTGTTTCAAATGGAATTTTTAAAATTTCCATTTTACTTGTTACTAATTATATGAAAATACAATTGATTTTTTAACAGATTGATCCTGTGTCCTGTTATCTTGCTAAATTCACTTATTGAATTCCAGTAGCTTCTTAATATATTCTTAGGATTTTTACATCCATGATCATTGCATCTATGAGAAAGACATTTTTGCTACTTTTTTTACGGTATGTATGCATTCCATTTCTTTTTCTTATTGCACTGGCTGTAACCTCCAGTACCGTGTTGGAAGAGGTAGCGAGAGCATATGTCTTTGCCTTGTTCTTGATCCTAGCGCGAAGTGCTCGTTACTCGTTGACTGTGAAGTTAATCTGTAGGATTATCTGTTGTTTGTGTTTTACATTGCTGGATTAAATTTGTAAATATTTTGATACAGAATTTTATGTCAATATTCATGAGGAATGTTGGTTTGTATTTTTCTTTTTGATTTTTTTGGTCTGGTTTTGGCATCAGCAATGCTAGCCTAGTAGAATAAATGAAGAAGTGTTCCCTCTTGTTTTCCGAGAATTTGCATAGGATTGGTGTTATTTATTCCTTAAATATTTGACAGTATGCACCGTTTAAGTAGTCTGGACCTAGAGTTTTCTTTCTGGAAAGTTTTACTTATGAGTTAAAAAGTAGACACAGAGTTATTCATCTACTGTGTTTCTTAAGTCAGCTTTGGTAATTTTTTCTTCCAAGGAATTTATCTGTTTCACCTGAATTGTAGAATTATTGATCTAAAAGTTGTTCAGAATATTCTCTTATTCTACTATTGTATGTGAGATCTGTACTGATGTCCCCGTTTTCATTCCTGATATTGGTAATTTTGGTCTTCTTTTTTTTTTTTTTTCTTGATCATGTTAGCTTCAGGTTTATCCAGTTGATCTTTGCAAAGAACTCGTTTTTGTTTTTCCCAGTTTTTGTCTCTTTCATTGATTTCTGCTCTTACCTTTATTATTTCCTTCCTTTTATAGTGAGTTTAATTTGCTTTTCTTTTTCTGCCTTCTTAAGGTGGAAACTTAGATCATTGATTCAAAAAAATTTGTAAAGCAGTATTGGTTGAGGTGTCAGCTACATTCTTAGCATAATACTTTTGAGTTTCAGCCATGTTGTTGGATTAATCAGTATTGTCTCTGTTTTTGATGAGTTGTATTCTGTCCTGTGAGTGTACACCTGTTTATCTGGTCACCAGTTGACAAACCTTTGTGTTGTTTCCACGCTGGAGCCATTATGCGTGAAGCTGCTGTAAACCCTTAGCATGCAGGTCTATTGTTTGCCAGTATGTTTTTATTTCTCCTGGCAGTGGAATTACTGGGTTAGAATTACTGGGTTATGTGAGGAGTAAATTTACTTTATAAGACACTGCTATCCTGTTTTCCAAAGTGTGAGTACTATTTTGCAGTCCTGCTAGCCCAAAGTGAAGGAGAATTCCAGTTCCCTCACGTTCTTGCCGACAACTTTGTCAGTCTTTTCAGTTTCAGCCCTGTTGGTGGGTGTGTATCTCATTGTGACCTTTATTTGCATTTCTCTGATGACTCATGATGTTTAGCATCTCTTCCTGTGCTTGTTTGCTATTTGCGTATCTTCTTTGTTGAATATTCAACGAAGAATATTCAGGTATTTTTCCCATTTATAAATTGGGTTGCTTGTCCTGTTATTACTGAGTTGTAAGGTTTCTATAACCGGATAGAAGTTCTTTATTAGATTTGTGGGGGGTTTAACAGTTAACAACATCTTTTTTATTAGTGTTACATGTATAAAAATTCTGATTAGGGCATTCTGTAGCTGCATTGTAAATCTTGTGTATTAATGTGTATGTTCACCTAAATTTGTTCCTAAATGTATTAATTGTTAGATTCGTGTTTACTTAATTTGAACATTTAATTTATAAAAGCTCCCTAATTGGTACATGACAGTAAAAGCGTAGCTTACATTAAGTCATACAGTTTTAACTGATTTATCTATTATCCGTATTAATGTTTGGTTAGTGGTGCGTTCTTAGCTTTGTTTCAGAGCTTTGGACTTACAGAAAGGAAAGTTTCAAAATGTGAAATAAAGTAGATCCCAGGTTTGAACAAAGAAGTATGATTGGTGAGCCTGAAACATGGGTTTGTTTCCACTCGTGATCATTTAGAAACATGTAATCATGGAGATTTAAGATACGGACATGGAGCGCAGCACTGATGCAGGCCTTGGGCTTGACCTACACTGCAGTCTTACAGAACTTTAGGTGGTAGTCATGGCTACTGTGTGCAGGTTTCAGACCCGGAACATGTACTCACTCTGGTTCTTAATAGATTGATTTTTAATTTTAATACGGAGAAACCATTACGAGGGGATAAATTTGAAGAGGAACAGACTTTTTCCTAGTGAAGTCTTTTCTTTCCGATGACCCTAGAAATACAGGTGGCACTTCTTTTTATACGTAATAGAAGCGTGATGTGAGCTCTTAAGACTATCAGTTTTCTGCCCTAGCATCAGCTAATCTTTGTTAGGAAAACATTCACTGCTCTTTTCTTGGCTCCTTCCAAGAACTCTGTGGACATGATGCAGCTTTGCTTCCCATCACACTGAGTAAGTGACTTGTCTGGTAACACACTGTTCTTACACCAGCTGATGCCCCCTGCCTCTCACATGACCCCGAGGCACATTTCTTTCCTGGGAGGCTCCAGTGTCCTGGGGTGACTATGAAGTTAGATACCTGACTTCCTGGTTTTAAAGCTGCTCATTACCATGCTTAAAACCTATTCTGATAGTCACCAGTAAAAACGTATATAATGTGTATAAAGCTGTTTAGATGTTGAGCTTTTTGGCATTGTAAAAATTGCCAGCACTCTTGGTTTCCTGACCCACCTGTTAGTGCCTTTTATGTGGCTTAGGCTTTTTCTTTATCTTTTTCAGAAGTCCATGTTTGGTGAGGTCTAACTGACAGACCAGTCACTGCTCTGGGGTGTCCTCTGCATTTTGACAAACTGTGTGTAACCATCAGTACAATCGGTACAGAATGTTTCTGTCAGCTCAGGAAGGTCCCCCAGCCTGTGGCGGTCATTGTCCCTGTCCTTGTCCCTTTTCCAGAATACCATGTAAATGGACCAAAACAGTATGTAGCATTTTGTCCTTGGCTTCTTTCACTGAGCACAGTGCTTTCGAGATTCATCATTCTGGTTGCGTGTATTATCCTTTCCATTGGCCATCACTGAATTTGAAGATGGGGGAAGAGCCACCAGAAAGGAACACAGCCCTGCCTGCTCTGATTGTTGCCCCACGCCACCTGTTTTGGACTTCTGATCTACAGTAGACAGTAAATTTGTGTTGTTTAAGCCACTGAGCTTGTGGTGATGAATAATAGTAATAATACAAACCAGTGCAAATAGCTGTGCTTTCTGTGTCCGAGAGATCTAAGAAATACAAAGATCTCCTCCTATTTTTTAGTTTTACGTTTCACAGTTTGGTCTGTGACTTATTTTTATGTAGGGCAAGAGAAGGATCTGGTTTCCCCTCCCCCGCTGTCCACCCAGAGTGAAGGGGGAAGCGCTCCCTTCTGTTTCCTGGGACCCTGGATGAAGAGTTACTATCAGTTTTATACTCAGTGGTAGAATTCACCAGGGGAGCCACCTAGCTCTGGAATGTTGTGTTTTATTTTTGTGGTAACATTTTAAGTATGAATACAATTTCTCTAGTAGAGAGAGGGCTATTTTGGTTCTCTATTCTCGAGTGAGCTTTGGTCATTTGTGTCTTTCTTAAGGTCGTCCTTATTTTCAAGTTTAGTGATATAATGTTGTTCTTAATATCTTGTCCTATAAGGTTCTGTGGAGTCTTCTTTAATGCGTGTTATTGAAAATGTGTTTTCTTTTTTCCTTGATCAGGTTAGCTAGAGGTTTATCGATTTTATCAGTCCCTGCAAAGAACCAGCTTTTGGGTTCATTGATTTTCCTCTGATATTTTTTGTTTTCTGATCCTGTCTTTATTACCATCCTTCAGCTTGTTTTCAGTTTAATTTTTTTTTCCAGTTCTTAAGGTGGAGACTTAGATAATAGGATATTTCCATTTCCCTACCCAGCCGTCCTTCTACAGTTCTTCTGTCTCCTTTCCGTACCCTGTGACCCAGACAGTCTGTTTTCTTTATCTGTTTCCCAGCGTCCTCCCTACCCCTTCCTTGTTGTAGGTCTGAATTTCCATCTGTTACTTCCCTTCTGCCTGAAGAACATCCTTGGACTTGTCTGTAGGGCAGCCCCCCTGGTGATGAGGTCAGCATAGTAGGGACTTCATTCTGCTGCCTCCTGACCTGTATGCTTTCTTATAAGTAATTAATGCTCATTCTTTGTTCTGCTTTATGCCTGCATTTTTATCTCTGGTTGCTTTTAAGATGTCTCTTTATCACGTTTTTAGCAGTCCGCCTGTGATGTGCTTTGACGTGATTATTGACCTCACCTGGGCTTATTGAGCTTTCTGAATCTGTGGCTTTGGTTTTCATCAAACTTACAAATAATTTGACCACCATTTCTTTAAATATTTTTTCTATAACTCCTTCCTGGGATTCCAGTGATGTCTATAGTAGCATCTCTTACATGTATATTAGTCCGCATGTCAGTTATGCCTCCCCCGGGTCACAAGGTGCTCAGTTTTCTTTAACAGCTGACTTAGCGTTTGTCTGCGGCTCCTGGTTGGCTCGCAACCCCGTGTCACCGCCAAGTCCCCGCCCGCCTCCCTGGCTTGGCCCCATAGCCCGCCCGTGGCAGTCCTGCCTGCGATCCTGCACCCAGTCCGCCTTCCTCAAGGACAGTCTCTTTGTCTTCCCCACCTCCGCCCGCCCTCAGACCCCAGGGAGACAGGCTGGTGGGAAACGACTCTGTGGGGCTCTGGCCAGGACAGTTACTTAGCGCACGTGCCTCAGTTCCTTCTCTGAAGCGGTTGGTGCCGTGCCCGTCCCACCGCACGGTGGTGACAGGGAGAGCGATTTCGTGCATGAGCCCAGGTGACCACGTGGGGTGCCCATTCCACGTGGCGGTGTGCTCAGGGTCGTGGTGGTTGTCATCCTGATTTTGAGGGGGTTCCCAACAGCACATCCCCCAGGGCTCCCTAACAGTTCAGTGCACACCGCCTCCCCTCAGATGAGCCGCTTCCTGTGCGCTGTGTCGCCCCGTTAGACCACGGCTCTGTCTTCCGTACTTCCGTGCTGGCATGCGCACACCACGCGCTGTCCCCTGGGGGACCCAGTTTTTATGCAGCCCTCCAGCTCAGAGTGGCTTTTACATTTTTGAAGGGCTATGAAAAAACCGACAAAACAGGATGTGCGACAGAGACCTGTGTCCCGAAGCCTGAAGGGTACTTACTGTCTGGCTTTTTACAGAAAAAGTTTGCTGACCCCAGTCTGCAAGCTCTCCTTGGCAACGATGCTGTTTTTCCTGACTTTTAAGTTTAAAATTTACAGAATTTCCAGTGTGTTGTAAATATTGACATTTAAAGATAAAAGTATTAGATTGCTCTTTAAAATGTTCCCAGTAGAATCTAAATAGCATGGCTACGCCCACCAGCATGCATTTTTGTAGAAATATGAATACGCTCTAGTTCCGTGGTTGGAAAATGCTCATTGCTGCCTTTTCTCCTCACATTTGTATGTTTATTCCACTCGTCCTATAGAATTCTGTCCTAATGTAAGCATTTTTCTGCAATTTTGTCACTCTGTCCTACTAGTCTGTAAATATATATATGTATATAAATTATTTTAAAAGTTTTTCTAACTAGAAGACTCTTCGGTCTGAAGCACTTTGTTTTGAACGGTTGTTAGTCATTGTTGTTATCAACTCCTGGCTCCCGCTTTAACTCCTGGCGGCCCCTCCTGTCTCCTCTCCTGGGCCCCTCTAGGTGGTGGGGGCCCTAAGGCTTTGTCCTGTCCTTGGACCTTCATAGTCAGCTCATGAAACGTGAGTGCTTCCTTACCCTGAACGGCTCCCACACTGCCCTCATCCAGCCCCCACCTTCCCCATGCTCCAGAATTGTCTGCTGCTGATCAGCGCCTCCATTCGAATGTTGACAGGAAATCTCAGATCAACGGGTCCAATGTTGAACTTGGTGCGGTGGTGCCCCTTTCGGCCTTTTTATCTTCCCGATGGCAACTCTGCCCTTTGCGTTGCAGGGTCAAAGGCTCAGCTCTTCTTCGGCTCCTCTCTCCACCACTCCTCACCCTCGTCTGTCAGCACATCCTGGTGGTGCTCCCATCGGAATATTTCCACGGTCCTAACCAGCATGGTCTCTCACCGGGGTTATTGTAACAGGTTGCCTCCACAGGGCCCGCTGCCTCGCCTTCCTCTGCTCGCACCCCTCTCCAGGCTCCCCGCTTGGCTCTGCACAGAAGCCAGCGCTCTTACAGTGGAGTACTGTCGAGAGCCCAGCCCCTCCTCACCCCTCCTCACCTCACCTCTGGCCACTGGAGTGTTCTCTGAACATACCTGCCCTTTTCATGGTCCTCACCCAGCTCCCCACCTGGAGTGTTCTTCACCCCGATGGCCTCCTTTTCAGGCCTTTGCTCTCTCCAACCTCCCTAGTTAAAATTTCAACTCCTACTCCCTTGGTTCTTTCACTTTCTAATATATGGTTTCCGTATTTGTTGTCTCTCTTCCGCCAAAATATGAGCTTGTACGGACGGGGAGGTCTCTTGCGGATGTGTCCCCAGTGCCCAGAACAAGGCCTGGCACATCGGGAGCACTCATCAGGTATTTGCTGAGTGGATAGTGACTTTGAACAGAATGCTGTAAGCTTTGATGGTTATCATACATAAAATAGCGTTTCATCTGAAATGGATCAGAGAATGATGGGGTTACCGTTAGCATTTTCCTCTGATTTGGTTGATGAATTCGTAAATGACTGTTCTTTTAAGCTAGAGAGGAGCGCCAGTTTTCTTCCTTCGTTTTGTTTTTCTAGATGTAGACACTCGGGACTGCCTCTTCAGAGACCGGCGCGGACGGTGTGTTGTCACAGCCATGACACTGTCCTTGGACTTCAGAGTTAGAGGCCAAAAGTCATATATGTTCTTGATCTTTCTGCTGACGTAGATTAGGTTCCTTCATCCATTTTGTTGAAAGCAGAGAATCGGAACCCACCTGACTTGTAAAAGGCTTTCTGAACACAGTCATCACCAAAACCACTTTCCCAAGAACTGTCTTCACTTGGAAGCATCTCGGTTTATCTGAAATTCTCAGGAAGAGTTGACAACTTTGAGATATTATTGATTTTGTCACACCCTCACCAATATAAAAACTTAATGCTTTGTATTTCCTCAGAAGCTGGAAGCTGCAGATTTAGCTCATTCAGTTAATAAGAAATCTCTGTCCAGTGCGTTCGTCGGCAGACCCCGCTCACTGGCAGCCCCGTCAGCAGTCAGACTCACTCTCTCGGGAGAAGTCGTACTTTTTTCTAAGACGTGCCATCAGCCACCTCACTTCTGAGTTCAATCCCTAGCAGTTAGCTGCGGCTTGGATCCAGTCACCTGGGCAGAAGGTGCCATGCTTGTGGCTTATTGGCTCCCTGTTTGCTTGCTTCTCACAGTGATAATGTGTTCTTTTACAGTCGTCTAGGGCTTGAAGTCACTAAATGAAATCTATTTTGTTTGGCTTTTATTTATTTTTGAGAGAGAGACCGAGAGCGAGCAGGAGAGAGGCAGAGAGAGAGACACACACACAGAATCTGAAGCAGGCTCCAGGCTCTGAGCCGTCAGCGCTGAGCCCAATGCGGGGCTCGAACTCACAAACCGTGAGATTATGACCTGTGCTGAAGTCGGATGCCTAATCGACTGAGCCACCCAGGCACCCCAAAGCCACTAAATGAAATTTTAATCATTGCTCCCATCAGACTCCATGAGGTGTCTGAATTCAAGATATTCCAATATGAGCTGGGATGTCTTATTTATAACACCATACTTTGCCCTTCACAGAACTGGGTGTTGGATAGGGAAAGCACAGCCCTGCCATGGGCCTCCATTCAGAGGGCCTTGCGTGACCTTCGTCCTCTGGGATGTTTGTGCCTTGAGGCAGTGCATCGTGATTAAGAGGAGAGCTGAGAAGTCAACCTTCTGCTGCCAGTGGGAACAGCTATGCGAAGGGAGACGGAAGGTGCGGCCAGTAGGAGTCTGACCTTGTGTGGCTGTCAGGCAGCTTTCTCTTAGGGGAGAATGCACATGGACACTGGCCACCTAGAAGCAGATTCTCCTGGAGCTGTTTGTGCCCACACACCCCTCGGCCAGTCTCTCCTCCCAGGAATACCCCTAACCCAGCTGAAAGTTAGTGGCGTTATGGTTCCTTCCTTCTGGAAGGCAGGAGGGAGTGGGCTCCAGGATAAAAAGGGAGGGAAGGATGGTTCCTCTCCTTGTAATCCTGGGAGATGGGGATAGGCTGGCCCAGTGAGAGCTGGATGTCAGGAACTTTCCTACTGTGTTTCACTGTTGTACTCGAACGCCCAGTTATCTGAGAAGTAGGACGTTTTCAGCCGCAGCAGCCGTACGCAGTGACGTAGTGGGCCTGTCCCAGGCTTGGATGTGGCGCACACTGGGTTACGGACACTGTAAATTAATCCTCTGCCTGCCGGCTCGAGTTGCACGGGCCTTTCTCCGTCTCCACCCTGCAATGTGCCAGCTTGGGAGCCAGACCTGGGAGGTGGGTCAGCAAGAACTCTTCCCTGGGGCCTTCGCCGAGAAAATCACAGGAAGTAAGGGATGCTCTTAAGTTTCCTCTCAGTACAGTCTGCTTGCTCCCTAGCTGCTTTTTAAGTGGAACATGGCGTTTCTAGACAAATTCAATAATAAATAGAGTGGGTCGGGTCCAAAAGCTATGTGTGTACCTTAGAAGAGGAAATAAAGAGTGCTGGCCCAGAAGCAGATCATTCTCCTGAAAGAAATGTAATTCATGAAACAGAACAAAAACTAGAGCTCTCCGCTTGCTCTCTATCTTCAATGAGTTCAGAGATGATGTAATTCTAATAATTATTAAATGACAGCTTGACTAGGAAAAGGAGTATGGTAAAATCAAAACCCCATTAGACCAGATAATAGTTTCTTTGAAACTGGTTGCCAGCACTGTTGAACTGTACAGTGGTGAAATGGAAGGCCCACTAGAGAAAAACCACAGTGTGGCCGGATGCAGTGGCTGGAGCACAGCCTGGAGGAGCCAGAAGAGGCGAGAGCAGGCGCAACACTGCACCGGAAGCCGGGGCCACAGCGCGTGCAGGGCCCAGCATCAGGTCACTTGCCGCGGCGGGCGCCGTGCAATGCGGTCCTCGCAGCCACAGAGCCTCTGGCGGCCACGGCTGTGCGCTCACGACTTCATACCTGGGATGCCCCTTGTTTGGAGAGTTCTCTCTGGAGGTAAAAATTTTCCCCCAGAAAAAGTCTTTTCCAAAGACTCTCGGCGCTGATCCGGGTGTCTGACGAGGGCTAGAAACAGCCGTACCGGATGCATGGGGAAGGGGAGAAAAATCCAGGCCACGTGATGGGCGAGGCCAGCAGTGAGGAACTGTGTGCTGCCTCAGTCACACGAGTGGGCTGTGAGGTACATGAAACCATAGCTGCCGCGAGAAAGAGAAATCCGCTCTTGCTGTCGTCTGGGTTGGGCAAGATCTTCGCAAGCACAGGACCAAAGACAAACCGCAGAGACTGGCTTCAGAGTGAGAACTAGTTGAACCACAAAATCAAAGACAAACAGCTGACTAAGAAACACTGTAACAGATACAAAAGGCAAAAGTTAATCTTCCTAAGAGCTTTTGTGTACTGGCCGTTCCAAGCTGACAACTTCGGTGATAAAAGCACAGTTAAAGCACATCCGTCATTCGGGTCTTACTTTAAAAAGGACCCATAGAAAGAAATAAATTTCAGCCGCGCTGCTCTTCAGGTGAGTGTAAAACAGAAATACGGTCTTCCTCTTCTGTCCCACTGGCAAAGAATGAAAACTAGGGAACCATAAATGTTGACACAATCTCAGAAGATTGATGTAGTGCTGATTTATTTGGCCCCAACCACTTCGTGTTAAATGTGCATTTTATGTTAACAGCTGAGGGGAGCAATGAATGTAGTATTGCTGATTTGCTCACGATGATACATATTTGGGGGGAAGTTGAAATTTCATATTAAAGATGGTGTTGATTTTGGGAAATCGTGAAGCTCAGGGTCCTTGAATCCCCGGGCGCGCGTTCGGGTTGGAGCGCAGGCGTGCCGGAGCGCCCTCTGCTGGCAGCAGCGCCAGTAGCGCTTCCAGGTCACCGGCCAGCCGGGCTCGCCTGGGGTGGACGGACTCCGGAAGGGGCCGAGAGGCGGCTGGCGCGGTTGGGACTGTGCTGTGGGGCCTGTGACCTGGGGCCTTCCATTTCACCACTTCCAGACATCCTCCTGCATGCCCACCAGTGCCTTCCAGCCCCGTTCCAGGGGGCCCGCTCCGTCCGCCGTGCTTGCTGCACCAAGCACTCAGCCGGCCAGCTCGCAGGTGGTGAGTGTGCGCGCTGGCTGGGGCAGGGACTCTGTCCGCGAGGTTCCCTGCCTGTCCCCGGGGCCTGGGGCGGCCAGCAGCACACAGTGACCCTGCCGCTTACACGGGATGCCTGCCTGTCATGAGACGTGCTTGAAGGGGGGCACAGGGGTTCTGTGATGGGGGTGGGGTGGGGCTGAGGCGGAGCAGGGCTACGTGGGCGGGCAGTGGGAGACCGAGGAAGCGGGACCAGTCTCCCAGAGGGATGCCGGCGCCTCCCCTGAGCGCCCGTGGTCGGTGAGGAGAGGACAGCAGGCCAGCAGGCAGGCGCAGGGAGCCGGTTTGAGTTCGCCGTCAGGGCAGGGGCAGGATTTGGTGGAGTGACCGAGGAGCCCTGCAGCCCTGTGTTGTAACTCTTAATTCTCTGTGTTTGCCGTATCCTAACGTAGTGTTTGCTTTTTGTTAACTTTTTTTAAAATTTATTTAAAGGATTTGTTTTGTTTTGTGTTTTTGATAGATGAGGGTTACTACCAGGGTGGAAAATTTCAGTTTGAAACCGAAGTTCCTGATGCGTACAACATGGTGGTGAGTAGCCTGCGTTTGAGCCACTGTTTCCCCTTCGAGTGGCCGGGTGGCCGTTCCCGAGGCCCAGCACCCCCTCTGCATTGGATCCCCCCAGTCCGGGGACTGAGTACAAAACGGCCGATGTTTCTGTTTAATGTTACTCGTCGGCAGTACTTAGAGCCTTAGGAAGGAGATTCATTTCTCAACGAGTACTTGTGGGTACCGTGTGCCGGGGGGTCTGCACTGGGGCTGCAGCTCTGCCCAGGCCGGAACCTTCCCTGGGGGCTGCCTGTGTGGCTCCTCTAAATCTTAGCGGTTACACTCTAGCACTGAAGAGGAAGGCATTTTATTTAAAACTGTAGTTTTGTTTATGGTGTAACACCAAAATCCCCAAAGTGTAGAAAACATGTACTTGACAATTTTAGAAAAGAGGAATGACTTGTAGTTTTAAACTATAATTTATACCCATAGCTGCATGTTAATCTCTCAAAGACCCACCTTAGGTAATATTTATACCAAGTACTGTCACATCCTGTCCTTGCTTCAAAGGACCTTACCAGTTAGGAAGTAGACAAAGTAGAAAGTTACCGTCAGGTGATAAAAGCAGTAAGTAGCAGACACCAGAGATATCGGGCAGGGACAGGAAACTAATTTATGGGAATTCAGAGAAGGAAAGGAGAGGATCACTTTGGGAAAGTGGTCGTGCCGTTTGAGCTGTGAAGGAGGAACAAGATTGGACTTCCAGGGGAGGGTGGTTCAGGTGACACCGAAATCTCTGGAACTGTGTCAGCAGGTACAGAAGTGAGAACTAGTGGCCTGTGTGTGGCGGACTGACCAAGTCGACTTGAAGGAAGAACCACGGTTGGGGTGTGGTGGGAGGAGTGAGAAACTCAGGTTTGAGGGTCATTGGGCATTTTCACTTTGGCCTGAGTAACTAGTGACAGTTGGGAACAACTCCACAGTTTCGTATTTATATTATGTGTGTAAACCTCCCCCTGATGTTTGCCAGCCCTCTCTAGGCCTATCAGATAGGAAAGAAAAATCCACTAGTAAAATTAAGCCTCTTGTTAACCTGAGGCTGTGGGTATTGGGGACACCCTGTGTCCTGTTAACTTTACCTGCAGTGACTCCCCACTATCTGACAAGTGGAATTAGGCTCCCCTGCCCTGGGCCCTCCCCCCGCTAGTGGGGTGCACAGCTGAGTGGCTGTCCCACTTTTATGTCTGAAGCCAAACCTTTATCAATGGAATTGGGGCTTTAGGGGGCGACTACATTAAAATTTCTTTCTGAATGTAGCTTATGAGGTTGGGGCAGAGTTGGCAACCAAGGGGAAAAAATTAATTTTTCAGCAAAGACACGGGAGAAAAATTAATTTTTCAGCAAAGACACGAAAATAACGCATTTCAGGTCTCTGTCCATCCAGCTACCTCCTGGCTTTCTGTATTTCCCTAATCACAGACTGAGGAGTCTGGCGCCAGAGCGCTGTACTCCCTCAGGTGAGGCGCAGCTGCAGAGGCTTGGGCTCAGTACAGATGTTTAGAATTCCAGGGGCGATTTTGATGTTTTCGGGAAACAGCCAGGCATGCAGTACTTACAGTTCCAGACGTTTTAATTATCGCGACATCCTGTCTCCCAGGATTCCTCATCCGAAGAATGTTAAATTAAAGGGTGGGAAGTTTGTGACAGTCTGTTGAGGAGGGGACGGCCCGGGGACGGGTTGAGCACCAGCCGGCAGCCTTGCGCAGGCTGAGCCGCCGTGCGGGCCGCCAGGCACCGCTGAGCCGCGGAGGGTCTTGGCGAAGAGCGCAGAGCGTGAGAAGACGCCGAGGAGGGAACCGGTTTCCCGGGCCAGGCGCCCCCGCTTGCTTGCGTCCCTCACCGGGAGGTCCCTGCGGGACGTTAGGCCGCTCACGTTCACACGTCGGGAAGCTGGGGCCCAGAGGGGTACAGCTGGGAGCTTGCCTGGCTAGCTCGGCCGGAAGAAGGGCTCGGGTGCCGCGGCGGGTTCCCGGCCGGGGCCGCCCAGCGACCGCGCGGGGGCCCTTCCCGCCAGACCGGGTGGCCCCGTCGTAGCGAGAGGTTGTTGGTCACGGCGTCCTGTCCCTGCGTGACTTCTTCCGGAAACGGGGAGCGTGGGACACGGGATGAACAAGATGGAAACTCACTGGGCCCCGAGGACGTGTTTCTTATGTTACTTGGTGATTTATGCTGATTGTACATTTTTATATT
Organism: Cryptoprocta ferox; assembly: GCA_028646485.1. Lineage (NCBI taxonomy): Eukaryota > Metazoa > Chordata > Mammalia > Carnivora > Eupleridae > Cryptoprocta > Cryptoprocta ferox. The sequence continues at coordinate 104,214,329 of CM053578.1, forward strand.
TAGTTTGTCTCCTTTGGGAAATTTCTGAATGATTGGCTGTGTTGATTTCATCAGGAGTGAAACCAGTGACCTCTAGCAAGGGGCACCGAGGGGCCGGCCTCTCTGGGGGGACCCGGGCCCCGCGGCTGTCGGCCCCTCTGCCTGTTCCCTCTGCTCGTCCAGGCGGCGGCGGGGGGTCACTGTCCCCGGGAACCCGCGCTCGGCTGGTACAGAGCGGCTTGTGCCCGCGCTTTCTGTATTGATCTCGCCTAGCCAGCGCCTCGGGTCTCTTCCCGCCCGACTGGCGGCTCCGGAAGCGGGGCCGGAGCGGCCTCTTAGGCCGCGTTGCCGGCGCCCGCACCAACCCGCGCCGAGCTGCGGGCGGAGGGGGAGACCCGCTTACGGAAATGCACGGGTTCCGCGCGCTCGGGGCGGAGACTGGCAGAGTAAACTGGGGGGGCCCTGCCTCGTTTGCGTGGGGAGCCGCCGGCCCCCCTGCGCTTGCGCCTTCCTGTTCTTCCCGAGGACTCTCGCCGCCCCTGCCACGGCTCCCGCCGTCACCGTCACTTAGGAGGACCGGGATTCCGAAACACCTTCCGTCAGTAAAGTGGTCACTGTCTTAGAATAAACTTCTAAAAGTTCTTTTTAAAAGAAAAAAACGCCTGTTTGGTACCCCTGCCCCCTCAACGCCGCGGCACCCCAGCAGCTAAAGTTCAGATTTCCCTTTGGCTCTCTGTCCTCTTGTCCCCGAACTAGACTCACGGCCTCAAGCCGCCTTGGAATCTCTGTCTTAGATATCGGCTGAACTCCCTTAATGACATGAAATAAGCTTTTGGTTTAAGTTTATTTAATTTGAGGGAGAGCGCGAGTGCACGCGCACACACGTGAAGGCGGGGGGCGGGGTGGGGGGCAGAGAGAGAATCCCAAGCAGGCTCAGCACTGATGTGGGGTCCGAACTCAGGAACCTGGAGATGGTGACCTGAGCTGAAGTCGGGTGCTGAACCGACTGAGCCGCCCAGGAGCCCCGAAGCAAGCTTTTAAAATGGGTGCGGTTCTGCCCCAGACACTGGCCTTTTGAGAGCCCCGGTGTCCTGGGAGACAGCACAGACACAGGGATGAGCCAGGGCGGCGACACGGCCACAGGGCAGTGGGGGCCCGGGGGTGACCAGGGTGCGCAGAGGAGCAGGACTTCAGTGTGTTGTCACAGCCCCCAAGCCCCACGGTGCTCCTGCAGTGTGTTGATCGCCCGCCGGTTGGCGGAGACCATGCACTGAAACAGGAGGAAGGAACACAGCTCTTCCTTCTTTGGCTCCAACTTCCTCCCCGGGGGGTGCCGCGCAACACGTTCCCGCACACATTTGTGACAAGGTAACCAGGTTGGGAGAGGTGGCCGTGACCCGCCCCAGAGAGGGAAAGGGGAGAGGCGGAGACACCCCGAGGGAGCTGAAGCCCACTCCCCCTTCCTTGCATGTGATGTAAACTTTGTGGGAAACTGAGAAAACGGGGCCACGCGGATGTAGAATGTTAGTCACCTGTCACCTCTCCACCGAGGATGCTCCCGTTAACTCTGTGCTGTGATGTCTGTTGGGGGCAGTTTATAATCATACGTTCAAATGGGATGGTGCTGCATGTAGCTTGGTGACTTGTTTTTACGATTATAACACGATGCATATGTTTTCACGTCATTTAATATATAATTATATCGTTGTTGATAAGAACGTTTCACTATGTGCTGTATCATGGTTATAAATCACTCTTAGTTGACCGGTTTTTGATAGTATGAATCAGACTTTCTGTAAATAGTAAATATTTTAGGCTTTGTGGACCATAGATTGTCTCTACCACGCATCTTTTTTTCCTTCACAAAATATGTGGCGCTTTTTTTTTTTTTTTTTTTAACAATCCTGTAAAAATGTAGAAACCGTACTTAGAGCCCATGCAAAACAGGCCCGGCCTGCATTTGGTGCATCAGGCTGTGGTTCACAGACCCCTGGCGTGAGCAGTAGTGGCCTGCGCGCCCCAGACGCAGTTTGTGTACGTGCGACTCTGTCCTTGGCGGACGTCCTTCGAAGTAGAATGAGGACTGTGTTACCCGCCCCCCCCCCCCCCAAGAGGCTGTGCCGACGGCCTCCTCACCGACACTGCTTGGAAATTCCCTTTTTCCTCACAAAGATGGAATATTTTGATTATTTTTATTTTTTGCCATTTTGGGAGGAAATAAATGGTATCTAATTGTCATTTGAGTTTTTGTTTCTTAAATAAGTAGGGTGCTAAATATTTTTTCCTGTTAGCTTTTTGTGTTCTTTATGAACTGTAATTATGTCCTTAGCCCTTTTTTCCATTGGGATATTTTTCTTACAAGAGTTCTTAGCAAGAATTTATATGAAACTTTTTTCTTAGTTTTCTTAGTTGTACTTTAAAGATTTTTCTATTTTTCCTTTGTCTTTTGTTGTTGTGTGAGTTTGAGGTTTTTGTGCTTCACGACTGTACTCAAATCTACTTTTCTTTTACAAGTTTTTCTCATTATGAAATACTTAAGACAGGCCTTCAGACTCACCAAGGTAACTCATCAGCATTTTCTTCCAGGACTCAAAAAAGTGTTTATAACATTTATTTTTTGAGAGAGTCTAAGAGAGTGCGAGTGCGAGCAGGGGAGGGACAGAGAGAGAGGGAGACACAGAATCTGAAGCAGCTCCAGGCTCTGAGCTGTCAGCACAGAGCCCAACATGGGGCTCGAACTTACGACTGAGCCCCCCCAGGCGCCCCTCTTCCAGCACTGTTCTCTAGTTCTATGTCATTTGTGTTAATGCATCTAGAATACAAGTCTTCAGTGGGGATCTGACTGATTTGCCAGATGGTTGGCCAGATGGATTCTGACTGAAGAATCCCTTTTTCCCATTGGTTTGCAGTGCAGTGGCTGTCACACATCAAACTCTTAGCCTGTGACAGGGCAGGTGACAATGCCAAGTAGCAGGTGAAGCTAGGTATTTCTTGTCTGTCTTGCCTTACAGGTGGGGTCCAGTCAGCGATTTCTGTTTGGAAAGTGTGCATCAGAATCCGGGTCCATGGTTCTGATCTGCTTTCTGTTCTGGGGACCGAAGCTCAGAGAACGACCATCAACGGGGACGGCAGATGTCTGTGCCGACATCTAACTGTGGAGGGTGTAAAGGGACGAGGAGGGGGCAGGTGCAGTCAGATACTTGGAGATCTGGTGAACACTAGGCCGGATGACAAATGTCGGGGACTCTCTAGATGGGAGGGAGAGCGAGCCTTGGGGTCCCCTCAGATCCTGAGTTGGGGATTCAGTGTGTGCACTACAGAGATTGCAGGCTGCCCCCAGCTGCAGGCCTCACCGGAAATGCACAGCCACAGCCAACTTTCTGTCAAAGGCCTTCCGGTTTACCTGCAGGAAAGCAAATTAGAGCCTATGAAATTGGTTGAAACTCACTCTGAACCTGAATCCTATAATCCTCGGACACCTGCATTTGCATGCCTGGATTAAGCACTTGGGAGTGTTTGGTGTGGGGGGTGTTTTGATGTCAGTAGAAGAACTTAGGCAGGTGCTGGAAAGTATGTCTGTTTTGTACACTATTCAAGGGCTAGAGAGAGTGCAGGAGAGCATCTGGGCGGGGAAATGTTTGGTAGGTTTGTAGCAGATAAAAATCTGATTGCGGGATTGCGGAGGCTTCACAGAAGAATAGCATCGGAGCTTCAATCAATCCCAGATGATAGACTGGGAAGACGCTGCCCCTGTGACAAAGGACTGACGCTTGAATATCTGTGAGATGACGTGTCCTTGTGAGGCGACCCTAAGTGCCTGACCAGCAGTTCCTCTAACCGGGCTCCGTCCCGAGGAGACCTTTCCCACGCATGTGAGCGGACACCCGCGCTGGTTGAGCCTAGCGTGTGGGATGGGTGGGAGGCAGCCTGAGCGTCCAGTGTGGAACTGGCTTGTGAAGGGCTAGTATCTGTCCCATGGCGGGCGAGGAAGCCCAAAGCCATCTGAGATGGTGACAGAAATGCATGTGAAAAAGTAGAGAACGCACACCCCCATGCCTCTAAAGGAAACGAATGTGCAGAAACACACCTCTGCCTAGGAGAGAGGCTCAGGATGCATGTCAGACGGGAATGGATATTATCTCTGGGTGGGATCGTCATACGTAACAGAAGGAAGGACAGTGAGAGATCTCGCCCATTGCTTTTGTTTTTTTTTCTTAAACAAATAGATTGCTCTTATTATAGTCACTTTAAAAGAAAAGCTTTTCACAAACATGCCTTCTCATAAGCGCTGTCGGTGTGCCTCATTCCCACACACTCATTTTCGTTCTCGCTCCCTCCTGTAAGCATAAAGTAGACTAAGACTTGGGTGTGGGCCAGTGTCCATGCAGTAGCATCTTCAGAAACCCCTGCACGGGCCCGGCTACCCCGGAAGGAACACTGATGAGCAGCCGCAGCTCCGCACACAAGATCCTGCAGGCCCCGGGTTTGAATGGGCCTGGGTTGCAGCGCGGGCTCCTCCACAGCCCAGCAGAGTGGGTCAGAGGGCACCCGCGGGCCCCGGGGCCTTGCAGAAGGCTTTGTTGGGGAGACCAGCATGTGTGGATGCAGCGTGAAGACGCTCCCACGCAGGTGACATGAGCCGGTGTCCAGAGTTGAACACTGGGCGGCCAAGGAAGCAGTGGAACGGGGCTGGATGGGTCAGTGTGGCAGGCATGACTAGGAGAGCCTGTGACCGCTTTCTCTCTGTTGCAGCCTCCCAAAGTGAAATGCCTGACCAGGATCTGGCACCCCAACATCACAGAGACAGGCGACATATGTCTAAGGTGAGTTTCTCTTCTTTCCCGTCTTCTGTGTTCGTGAGCACTGGGCTTCCCGACACACGGTCTCCGCTGAGAGAAGATTTTGAGGCTGGGCTGAGGTGAGGGAGGTCTGGGAAACCTTTGGGCGGCACTCTCCTAGCTGGAGGGTCTCCCACCCACCCACCCCTCCCCCAGCCTGCCTCCGCCTCCTGCCCCATGTCCTCCTGGGCCCTCTGGTGGCCAAGACCACTGCTGATCCTGGTGCAGCCCGTCGCCTGGCTGGGGTGCTCCCTCTGGGGCTCCTTGCCCTTTTCTCTTCTGAGGTAGTGAGAGGCTGCAGTCCCTCCACGTGGCTGCTCGTAGCTACGAAAGAAAAACATGGTTAATAAAGTCCAGGGGGTGCCAGGGAATGTGGATGTCAAGTTTAAGAAGACCTGGACATTTGTACTTAAGATGCCCTCTCTTCACCAAAGTGCTCTGGATGTGCGTGAGCAGGACCACTTTCCCAGGGCTCCATGTCACCTGTGGCCTGTGTACCCCTCCCTTCCAGTGGGGCCTGATCAGGGGCCCGCGATTCCCTGCTTAAGGTTCTTGTAGAGCACTGCTGGGGGGGGGGGTTGTTGTTCTTAAGTAAATTTAGCACTTGGGTGTCGTCTTTGTGTGGCTTGTCACTTTCTCCAGCCGGGCAGTGATGTGGAGGCTCCGGGGCCGGCCCGCCTCGCGCCAGTGCGGTGTGACTCGGGCAGGGGCTGTGCCCGGCAGCCACAGCCTGCAGAGGAGGCGTCAGCGCTAATCTCCTTTCCTCCTGTGACTGAGTCCGTCCGCCCTTCTCTGGGAGCACCGGCCACTGCCTATGAGGGGAGCCACACACTGTCTGCTCTCAGGCCAGAGCTGGACCCCTCTCCTTAGCAGTCAGCACCAGCTCCCGGGTCAGCTCGTACGTGGGGACCCCATTCTTGCATATCAGCCCCCTTTTTATAGATAGTTAAAAACACAGTTTACAAGAGGCTCCCTTTTTCAGATCTGTCCTTTGAGTACCAACACTTCTAACGTGACGCTCCGGCGTCAGGTATAAATGGCACCCGCTGCAGCCTTGTCCCCCAAGGTCTTCACAGGTGCTCGTTCTCCGGGGCTCTGCACACTCCACTTCCCTATCTCCTCCCTTCCTGTCTCATCCCCTCCTCGGTAGCAGTTAAGGCCAGAGCGGGAATTCCTCTCATCACTTTTGCTGTCTTCCGAGAAATCACATTCTAGCGAAGTCTCAGGAGAGCTCAGCAGGCTCCACAAACCTTAAAGGAGATCACTGATAGACTGGCCTCATTCAGATTAGAGATACAGAACACAAGAGCAAGAGGGGAAAAGTCAGCTGGGTTACATCCTTTGTATGTAAATGGTCTTTACCCCTCAAATGAGAGATGGGCACGGCCGAGAGGGAAAACGGGCACCTGCTACTAGCAGTGACTCATGGGAGAATCACAGGTGGTGGCGGGGGAGGTTCTGAGGGGCGTTCAGTCTCCGTGGTAACCAGCGAGGCCCATGGAAACGACAAGGTACCACTCACCACTCCTCAGACTGTCTGGCACGAAAGCAGATACCCCGTGGGGTGTGAGAGCGAGCGAGACGCTGGGACATCACGGGAGGGCAGGAATATCTGCGTACCTTTTGTTGGTCCTTCAGCTGTAAGGTCTCCGTTTAACTTATATTTACCCTTGGACTTGTCAGCTGCACTTGTCGGGATTTGTGAGAAATAAGATTCCAGATTAAGTGCAAAGACCTAGACAGTGTCCAGCAGGACCGTGTCCAGCGGTGGCTTAGTCCACAGCTGACTTGTGGCGTCTCGTGAATAAAGAGAAAGACAAGCCTGGCCCGGCCCCTCCTGGTCCGTAGTGACTGCCGGGCAGCGGCTCCCGGGATCCCTCGCTCAGCACCACTGACCGGTGCCTGGTGCTCTGGGGGCCCTGTCTGGTACACAGAGGTCCTGCCCTGCTCCTGCCAGGGGCCCTGCCCTGCTCCCGGCTCAGGGTCAGAGGTGAGAGATGCCATGTCTGTGGGATTAGAAGGCCCTGGGCCTGGGTTCTGGTGGTCGCACCTGAGACTCTCTCTCCTGGAGTCCACGCTTTCAGCGTGGTCCCTGAGGCATCCTGCACTCCCTTGCCTGGTGCCCTCTCTGATGGCCTGTCACCTGAGCTCCCGCAGGACTGCCACCTGCCGTGGCTGGGCTAGAACTTCTGGTGACCACGTGCTCCCTCCACAGGGTCGCTCTGCCCAGACCTGTGGCCTGCAGGCATGGGCGCCGCCTGCCTGATTCAGGGCACTCCCTGCTCCCACCCCCGCCCATGCCCTTGCTGGGCGCACCAGGCGTCTGGGTTCAAAGCCCTCCTGCTCTGGCTGCGCTGCTCACAGGGGACCTTGGAGGAACCCGCCTGGTCTGCCGGTTCCACCGGCTCCTTCCTTTCCTCCACCCATCAGCGCATGTGGGACTCTTTGATTTATGGGGCTTACTGGCGGGTGGGTAGCTGGGCGGTAAACAGGTAAACCATCACCTCGGATTGTGATCAGGTCCCTAAGAGAAGGGCAGAGCAACCAGGGATGACTGTCTCCTGCCTCAGCGAAGAAATCCGTCACTGGGTCCCATCAACGCCTGGCAGATGGTTTCCAGAAAGTTACTCAGATTTGTAGAGGTTTCCGGTCAATGGGCACAGGCCTCTGCAGGGCGGAGACCTCTGTTTTTTCTTTCTTGTTTTCTTTTTAAGGCTCAACGTAAGTGGTAGTGGTCAGTTTAAGGTTTTGTTTATTCTAACTGAAATCTTGGGGCAGTTAAGATTATAGCATATTTATATTATCTCCTGATTGTAGTTGATTTATGTGAACTTGAACATGCTCCGATTCAAAGATTCTCTTCACAGTAACAATGAAGACCCAGACAGCCCGATACCGAGAGCCTGACACTGACATGTGAGCTTAGGGAATGTTAGGTGCAGGTCGGGGCATCAGTGCGATGCACACGAGTCAACAGTGCCAAACTCAGCTTCCCCAGGAAGGGCCTTGGCAGTACATTGCGGTTTTCAGAGTATGGAATAGTCATTTATGTGAGAGTATAGAATGGCGCTCACAGCTGATGGAACCGTGATGAAAATGACCCCGAGGTCCGGCTTGAGGAATAGGACTCAGGGTACCCCCAGAGCCGTGGGCACCTTCTCTGAGCCCGGTCCTCCCACCCACCTCTGGGCACCGTCCAGAGTTTTGGGTTAGTCCACCTTTATCCTTCATTTTTCCCTTTTGAACTTTTTAAAGACAAAAACAGGATATTAAAAGGCGCTCTAGGAGCTGTCGTCAGCGCTAACCCGCAGCTCCCGGCAGGCTGCCCGGGTGCGGGGGGCTGCTCGTTCCCCCGGCCCATGTCCTTGGGCGTGTGCTGCCGCGCGCCAGGCTTTCTTCCCTCCATCAGTTGGAGCGATGGCCGTGCCCCCCTCGTGGGTCGCCAAGGCACTGAGGTCAGGGTCACGCTGGCACACGCACGGGAGGCCCTGGACACTAGGTTGACAGGTGCTCGTGGTGCGTTATTTTGAGCATGCTTTCTCCTTGCTGCCAGCCTCCCGAGTGCGTCCAGGATTAGGCCCTGTGTGGACAGGCAGTAAAGGCGGCACAGGAGTTGGACTTGCGGGTGTCCGGCCTCGGAGGTGGAGAAGGCCTTCGGCAGCGAGGCGGAGGCTGCGAGGCCACCCAGGAGACGCGGGGTGCGGGGAGGGCTCGGTGGCAGCGTCGCGGCACTTCCGCAGCTCACGCCACCGGAGGCTGCCCTCGCTGACTGCTGCGCCTTCCTGTGTTTCAGTTTACTGAGAGAACATTCGATCGACGGCACCGGCTGGGCTCCCACAAGGACGTTAAAGGTAGAGTGCGGTGCCCTTGACCACAGGCCTGGAGGCCTCTCCCTCCGGGAGCCAGTCTCCTTGCTGCCCTGTCCACCCCGGTGGCCGGGCACAGCCTACACCCTCCTCGCCCCCTGCCTGCCTGGGGCTGCTCGGCTAAGCACCTGCCCCTGCGGGTTCCTCTGCCCCCAGTTCTCTCCGGGGCAGTGGGGGGTTCACATTTTCTCCTCTCCCCTCTCCCCTTTCCCACTTGTGCCTCGGGTCATTTACTGTTCTCTCTCTCTGTCCCGGTCTTGTGTGGTGCCCCGCTGTCAGAGGAGAGCAGAGCAGCCGGGCTGGGTGGAGGGTGAGCAGGGAAAGGGCGGATGGGGCCTCTCTCTGTTCCACGTCACAGGGACCTACAGGGACAGACCCTGGGTGGCAGGACAGCGGCCAGGTCTGCCCTGAGGGGGGGAACGGGGAGTCACTGGCACCAAAGAAGTGGCCCCCACTGCTTCTGCGTGGGCTTGAGTCGGTCCTGGGACGCACGACACGGGCACCCCACAAGGCCACTGGCTGTGGCTTCACCTCGAGACTTTGCTGCTGCGGCATCCACAGGACACCTACCCTTCTGTCACGTTGCCTGATCTTTTCATCAGAAGCAGAGCTACCGGCTAGTGTTCGCTTCGTAGCGAGCCTGACTGCGGCCATCATTCCTGGTGGGATACGAGACAGTCCACGCAGCAGGACCCCTTGCCCTTGTGCTGTGTGCTTCAGCCCGGGGCTTGGCACAGAGGTGCGGTTACCTGGACCGGGCACATTTTCCTTGGTGACCGTGTCCTACTCTGAGGCTGACAGTCACACCTACTCAACCTGAAAGTGATGTGGGCGTCAGATCTGCGTGTCTGGGAAGCTCTGAGACTGGCTGGCTGGTTGCACGTGCCGTCTTCCCCCCTGTCCCCCTCCCCTCCTCTTCCTTGGTCTCCAGGGCAGTGTTTTCCCACATGTGTTAACTTTGGCTCAGTCACGTGTGGCTTTCAAAAGTCGTCCTAACTAAAGCCACTTGTAAGTCGAAGTCTGTGCCAAACGCATAAAAAATAAGCATGGCCACCAACCGAGATGCTGCATTGGATGCCGTCCCTTGGGTCACAAGGCTGAGCCCAGGCTGAACCGGGCAGGCCTGGGCCCTGGCCTGCACACGTGTGTCGGGCTCTCTCTCCCCACCGCCCTTCACCCATGAACTCTCTAGGCCCTGCCTCTGGAAAGAGCTGCTGTGGATAGACTGACCTTATTTGTTAGGTGCCTACGTACTGGTTCACCTCCTAGAGACCATCCTCACCCCCATCCCCTACTCTCAGCAGAGGACACTGAGGCCTGGAGAGGTGTGCATGGGCCACAGTGGCCCGCAGGTGACTGCACCAGCCCTGGGGCCCTGGCTAGTTCTGTGCGTGACCACACCTGGAGGGCACCTCGGATGAGGAGGGGGTATCACCACGTAGGCACTTTGGGGGAGGGACACAGGGAATGAGTTCGGGGCCCTGGCCCAGGACACCGCACACTCCACATCCTGACCGTGGGTCCTCTCGACACGTGATTTCTACCGCCAGCGGCAGCCTGCCCTGTGTTGCCACACCCTGTGCATGTCCTGCCCACTGGGGACTGAGCTTCCGACATGGGTCCCCTACCTGGAAAGTGCTCCCTTCTTTCATCCCTCTACCCCGCAGGCCCCCCTTCCTCTCCTGCCTGCTGGGTCCTTTGTGGGAACACTTCTGTGGAGGCTCTCCTGGCACAGACTGTCCGACCTCCCTGCCGGACCCAGAGCGTGTTCGCTCCCAGCCCCAGCCCAGGCCCAAGTGCCCCCCAAAGGACACGGGTGGGCGGCTGAGGGAAAGCAGAGGGAGCAATCAAAATTGCCAGTTAGCACAGAGTGTTGAGTGGGGCTGGGAATTAGCCTAAGAAAGACAAGGCTGGAGCCGATGGGGAGGAAGGCTGAAAGGGAATCTGTGGATGAGTAACAGATGGCCGGTCACTCCAGAGAGAACGGTGGTTTTCCATTCTGTTTTAATGAAAATTCCTGATCTTTGAAGGTTAGGAAATGTTAGCCTTCCTTGATTTTTGAAATAATTAGAGCAAAATTGTTAGGAGCCCCATGAGACCATGGGTAGTTAACTTATCTGGGGTCCCCAAGAGGCCATAGATGCAGAAACGACAGATTTTATTGTAAAGGTGACTCTCCTGAAGTCTGGACTATATGAGAGTGTGGCGAGGAGGAGGGGGCGCAGGTGGGGTTCTCCCGAGCAGACGCACCTGTCTTGGGCCAGGCCTCGCGCAGGGGCACTTTACATCATCCTTGATTCTGTGCTTTCTGCCCATGTCTGCTCACCTCCACATTCCCAGAGCCTATTGTCCCACTGAAGAGAAGTGTCTCGGGAAAAACAGAGCGCGCTGAAGATAAATTCTGACATGGTGCGATCCAGATCTCTTTGTCGCGGGTTTGAAAGACTAAGTGCCCAAGAGCTTGAAACTTGTTTTCTTCTTTCTTTTCTCTTTCCAGGATGTTGTTTGGGGATTAAACTCCTTGTTTACTGTAAGTATGTTGACCAGAATCCCAAGTTTTTCTTGAGTCCCCTGCCTCCTGGTTTTAAACCTCACATTAAGGATCACACGGCGGGGAATGGGGATTAAAAACAGTGCCCTGTACAACACGCCGAACCCCTCGCTTCTGTCGTATTCTTACAAGTCGGAGGAACAGTGACACGGGAACTCAGGGCTTCGGGGTAGCACACAGGGAAGGGGGCGCCAGGAGCCCTGCTGGAGCGGCTGCCTCTGCCCTCTGGGGCCGGGGCTGTTCCCGGCCCTCGGCTTCCTGTGGGCCTCTGGGGACACCTGGCCCCACCCCGCTCCGTGTGTATCCTCACCAGCAGCCCTCTTCCCTCCCGCCTGTCCCGGTTTGGGTGGAGGAGCATGTGGTCACCCGACTTCTAGACTTTTCACAAACTCAGGTCTGTAGTCGTTCTCTCCTCAGTGATGAGCTGCCGAAGGTGACTGTCCTCAGAAAACAGCATGTCACAGCCAGGGGTGGAGGGTGGGCAGGGGACATGGGGAGAGGCTAAAATCTCGTATTTGAACTTTTTTATGTAATATTCTTCTGAGTTTTTACATTTGGATCTTAAAAGAGCTTTAAAAGAAATAAGCTTCAGGGGCGCCTGGGTGGCTCAGTCAGTTAAGTGTCTGACTTCTGCTCAGGTCACGATCTTGCAGTTCACCAGTTTGAGCCCCGCTTTGGGCTCTGTGTTGATAGCTCGGAACCTGGAGCTGCTTCAGATTCTGTCTCCCTCTCTCTCTGCCCCTTCCCTGCTTGAGCTCTGCTTCTCTCTCTCTCAAAAGAACATAAACATTTAAAAAAATTTTTTTAAAGAAATAAGCTTCAGGGATCTGTCTCTGTGGGGGGGAGCTGTGCTACTTTTAAACCCAACAACCGTCCCGTGAGAATGAGCCCATCCTGCTCAGCCCCCAGGACAGCAGGGCGTTGGAGGGGCAGCTTCCGGCCCCACGGGCAGGTGCGCAGTGTAGCGTCGGGATCATGGTGTTTTGCTCGTGCCTTCAGCAAAATGAAAAGCAGCGAGACCTCAAAAGTAGCCCTCGAACTCCTGCCTCCCTTTGCCTTGTCATCCGGTGTCCCGGGCCCCACCTGCAGCACAAGCTGCAAACCCAGCAGTCCCTGGCTTCAGGCCTCCCCTGAACCTCTGGGAGGGCAGCGCTCAGGGGCACCGAGCCTCCGTCGTTTGCCTGTGAGCCTGGTTTGGCTTTTCCATTGCTGTGTATGGTTTACTTCTGGGGCTGCAAAGGCTGCAGCATGAGGTAAAATCCCCCCCAGCTGATTCTGCTGCTGTGGTTTTGATTTGGTTCTTAATCCAGTACAGTCCCCCCCATCTCCCGTGCTCCAAACCTTCCAAATTCTGAAGAGCTAACCAAAATTGCTGACCAATAACCCATGGTTATTCCAGCCAATATATTCACTTCAGGGTAGATGTGTGGTAAGGGAGATGGAGGATTTGGTGTGTCTGCTGGTCTTTATGTGCAGTAGTGTCTCACGTGTGTGCTTTATGTTTTTCCAGTGTCTGGGACTTTACAGTTGATCATAGCATAGAGATTTAAGTGTTCCCCTTGCAATGTTTGTGACATATCAGTCATACCCTATATTTATTACCAAATCAGAAATACAATCTCCAAATTTAACATTTCTCCTGAAGAGAAGTACAGGTGTCTTTACAGTGGCCATTGATGGCTCTGGAAAGCAATGACTTCTAAGAACAAATCTCACTACCTTGGTTTTTAAGAAGAGGAGTAGGCGATATAAAGATAAGGCACGGCCTCTGATTTGAAATCTGTGAGGAGAGGGGAGTAGCCCTTCCAGAGTTCTCTTTAAGATTTTATTTTGTTAAGTAATCTCTATACCCAGCCTGGGGCTCAGTCTCACAACCCCAAGACCAAGACTCACATGCTCCACTGACAGAGCCCCCCAGGATTTTCTAAGGAAAGGTCTGGGGGGACGGGCCTCCTGGCACTGTCTCGTGCTCACGCGGGCTCCACATGCCATTCCTGCTGGGTGTGAGTGCTGTGCTGTTGGGGGGGGGGGGATAACGGATACAGAGGGGACCCAGTTAAGGTCAGCATGGAAACCACAGACTTACATGGGCAGAGACGTTCATCGCAAAGTTAAGGAAGAAATGAATGTTGGAAGACAACAGAGTGGGACTTTTATTTGGAAATGCTAATGAGAGGGGTTCTTCATCAAAAGTAGAATTAGAGCTTAATGTGGTTACCGTCCTCCATTTTCACCAAACTTCGGACAGTTATGTGTAAACATCCCCAGTCTTCCAGCCCTTCACCAGCATTTTGAAGAAGACACCACACGTTCAGCTGCTTCTGCCCCAAGAACCGTGGTCCGTGGTGGGATTTCTCCACTCTCTGGGTGCTCCCGTTGCCGATTAGATTTCTGCCTCCTGGTTCATAAACTGAAGACGCGTCATAGCAGAAAAACAGATTCTTTCCATTGTTTACTTTGAGTTTTTCTCTTTTTAAGGATCTTTTGAATTTTGATGATCCGCTGAATATTGAAGCTGCAGAACATCATCTGCGGGACAAGGTAAGCTGGTGACAGCGCTCTGGGCTGATGGGTTCAGTAAAGAGATGATTTCCGTCCCCTGATCAGATAAACACAAGGCTGAGAATGGTAGGTCCAGGCCTGCAATTTAAAGCAATTGGTAAGTAATGGGAAAAATATAAGTGCTCTCAGTAAAGTATACAACCCAAGGTCAGACAGAGTGTTTTTATTAGATGTGGTTTCCTAGTAGAATTCAATCTGCGGGATTTAAAACAGGCAGCTGTTACTTCTACTTATTTACAGTGCGGGGACCCAGTGTTCGCCATCCCCCCACCGCACACCCCCCTCGTCCTTCCGTTGCACTTACACTCACACACTCACATGCCTGTTTGGTTTTGCACCAACAGAATGGGATCCTGTTTATTACTTTTAATCTTCAATTCCTTTTTTTTTTTTTTTTTGTAACTTTTTTCCTCCCAAGTCTGTGCATAAACCCATCAGTCACTCATTTTAGGAGCTAATGGCCCATAAAATGGCTCTACTGTACTTTTTCAACCGTTTCATTATAGGCACTCAGGTTTTTCCCATGGTTTTTTTTCCCCAACTATAACACTAATCCAGTAAATACCCTTGTACTCACTCCTTACAAGTACGTGAACTGAGTGTGGGAGTGGGAGGCGGGGAGGCGGCCCTGTGACTGGGACGGGCTGTTAGGGGCCGTTCAGCTGCACTTGGGGCCAAGCTAAGTAGCCGGTGAGGCCCGCGCAGACAGAACTGCAGGGCTAACTTGGCTGAGTCATAGACCCCCGATTTTTGTCTTCTGAACCAGATTCCCTGCCGAACCCTCCCCACCCCACAAGTTGGCCATCCGGCGCCGCTGCCAACACCTGACGTGAACATACAACATCCTAAATGCCATCAGCCTGGTGCTAAAATGCGCTTAGGGAACGGCTGCTTCTGTGTGCGCACGGCCCGCGGGGGGTGTGCCAGAGCGCACGGGGGCTCCTGCAACCTCGGGCAAAGGGGCAAAGCAAGCCACTGCCTCAGCAGGGCCCCAGAGAGGAGGCAGGAGCACCCGCAAGAGCTGTCCTCCCCCCCCCGCCGCACGGGTCCTGACACAGGCTCACGAGACCCTGTGACGGGCACGGCAAGGGCCAGAGAGGCGTGCGGCGGGGTGCTCGGGCCCCGGGCAGGGGCGGCCCCCGGCTCCTCTCACGGCTCCCCTGCCGTCAGCAGTCAGCCCCGCGCCACCTGGGCGGGCTTGTGCTGCCTGGCAAAGCCCTGGTTTGTCTGCTGCACTGACGGCCCTCGTGGGTGTGCTCCTGGCCCCCATGCACATTGTCACTCCGCTGTCATTGTCCCTGGCGAGGGCTTCCCCACTTAGCACCGTGTCTTCTAAGCCTAGCCGGGGAAAGAAAGCGCCGCTGATGGGAACACACGCAGGACCACGTGGAGAAAGCCCCGCTATAAATCGTCTGTTTCTCGTCAGAGGTTGCTTTCCGCCCTTTGTGTGAAATAAGGGCAAGGCAGCCGTGCACCTGTGAGCTGGTAGCCCCAGTGAGATGGCCCTGAAGTCCTCCGAACTGTGACGCCTCCACATGGGTTCCGGGCAATGCGCCAGCCCCACCCACGCCCTCCTGCTGAGTCAGGGTGACAGTTAGTCTGTCTCGTGCCCGTTGTTCATCTAAAGTTTGATGGCGGTCGCTTCAGCGCCAGGCGAGGTGCTAAGGCTCAGGATCTATTGATGAACAGTCACCCTCCCGGTGGAGGGACAGGCTTGTGGGCCGAGGCCTAGATAAGCGAGCATAGCCTGCGGGCGGGGCAGCGCTGGGGCTGCTCACAGGCCTTTCTGATAAGACAGGAGTAGAGAGCTGATGTGAGCCAAGAGTATTCTGGAGTACTGACCCGCAGTGCAAAGGCCCCGAGGCAGCAGTGACCACGGGGTGTTCAGGGAAGAGCGCGGAGGCCAGTGTGACTGGAGCGGGGTTCCGGGACAGCGGTGACATGATAGCAGCAGCACCTTAAGTGGCCTTGTCCCACACACTTCTCAGGGCACATTCATTCTCCTGGTATCTCCATGACGGAGGGGGTCTTGTTACCCCTGACGTGCTGCCAAGGAGGCAGCCGCCAAGGAGATACGAGACTTGCCAGGAAGGGGCAGAGCCCAAGATGTGAACGCGGGCAGTGGGCCTTGCTCTGGGGGCCCTGAGGCAGGGGAGGAGGTGGGAGGCCCGAGGGAGGGAAGAGCGCAGGGGTAAGACTGAGCACAGGCCACTTTGGTGTTGAGGGTGGACGGGGTGGGGGTGCCTGTGGGGTGTTCACACCCCGCGAGCTTTGGCTCTGGCTCCTTAGGCGCTGACGGTCCTGCCGGCCTCTGGGTACTGTGGAAACGGCCAGGTCAGGGCCACCGGGAGGGCAGTCAGAGCCCCCGACTTCAGTCCCCAAACCACTTCCAGACCCTTAAATCCGGGAACCCGCCGGGCCTTGAAAGGGTCACTGTGTGAGTGGAGTGTGGGGACAGCAGGCCTGCTCGGTGCCCCGCCCCTTCTAGGTGGCCCCTGGAGTGCAGTCCTCACAGCGCCCACCAGGGGTCAGCAGTGCGCCCCCCGCTGCCGCGCTGTGCGAGGTCTGCGGGGTCACCGCGTCCTGATGCTGAACGCGTGTGTCTGTGCTCAGGTGGGCGCGTAGCCCCAGGGCCCATTGCCCGGCCCTGCAAGGCCCAGGACCTTGGGTTAGAGCAGGCCTGTGTGCTGGCCTGGACGTGCCACGGGCCACGCCGCCCCTCGTCACCAGACGCGTCAGGCTCTGCTTGATGCCCAGGGAGGGGGCTGTGCAGCGAGCCCACCTCTCCCGGCACCGTAGTCACTCGGATGGTGGGCCGCACTCGCACCGTGAATGGTGGGCTTTTTTTTTTTTTAACATTTATTTTTGAGAGAGAGAGACACAGAGCGTGACTGGGGGAGGGTCAGAGAGAGACAGAGACACAGAATCCGAAGCAGCTCCAGGCCCTCAGCTGTCGGCACAGAGCCCGACGCAGGGCTCGAACTCACCAACTGTGAGATCATGACTTGAGCTGAAGTGGGCCGGTTAACCGACTGAGCCACCCAGGCGCCCCACAGTGGGATGTTTTAAATCGGCAGCAAGATGTGTGGGGTCGTTCTAGGGGACACGTCAGGACATGGGTCTTCCGGAGAGCGGCAGCTAGGACTCCTCCCCTGTTGCGGTCAAGAGCCTGTCTTGACCGTGCCGTCACCTTGACCGCACGGGGGGCCAGCCTCCCCCCGTCTACAAACCAAAGAGCTTAGGCTCCCTTCCACTCAGAGGTTCTGCGTGTGTGTCCCCACCCCCAGGCCCCCTGCCCGGCGTCCCGCTGGCAGGGAAACAGCACTCAGCTCCTCGGGCCTCCGACTGTCCCGCGGCCGTGGCAGCCGGGGGCGGGTGGAGGCCAAGTCCTTCCGGTGCTCTCAGAGCTCGCAGCAGCTCCTTGGGGTGGGGGTGGGGGGGTCCCACGTGTTCTGGAAGTGTCGCTGACTCGCTCCCCCTTGTTCCTTCTCTCCCTGATCCCTCTCGCTCCGCAGGAGGACTTCCGGAATAAAGTGGAAGACTACATTAAGCGTTACGCCAGATGATAGGAGGAGGAGACGGTGGGGCTGTGGACTGTGTGTTGTAGGCTTGTCCCCAGCCGCAACCAGACGGGAGCCTCCTCCCCAGCCCTCGCGCTCCCTGACCCCCGGGGCCGTCCGCATCCTGTGACCTCGCTGTCCCGAGGAAGAACCTCTTCACGACTGCCCGTTGTAGATGGAGAGTCCCACATAAATACAGCAGGAAAATGTGTCTGGGGTCCTAAAGAGTTGTCTGCTTACCTTAACATGTTTACTTTTTGGAAACTGTACTGTATAGGCTGTTGATGAGATTCCTGAGAAGCTGTCATGAACTCAGAGCTGAGGCTAGCGCTTGCTTCCCCTCTTCCCAGAGCCCTCCCCTGCACAAGCGATGCTGATGATGTGCTCAGTGTAGCTGTCGGCTGGGCGCTGAGAAGCCCGCTACACACTGTGACGGAATGCAGATCCTCTCAGCCCCCTCCCGCCGTGTCGGTCCTGCCTAGATGTCTGAACCTGCCCAGAATGCATAGTCACTCACTGTAGATCTCTTACCGAAATGCGTATTTTATTTAATGTAAGTATATTTTGGAACAGATTTGTAATTTGTACAATTTAATGCTTTAATTATTTTTTTCTATCATTTAGTTTGTATTTTCATTGTATAGAGCAGACAGGAAGATATTGGGGAGAAATACAAAGAAAATATGAAAGACACATTATTCCTTCTGTACAAATGAAACAAGAATTTGGCTTTTAAAAATCAGCTCTCTTGGGTCCAGACGGGGCGAGGAAGTTTTTGGAGCCTTTTGGAGCTAGATCTGGGTGATTGGAAACAAAAGGCAGGGAGCCCTCCCTCACCTGGTGCGCAGAGGAGACCAGCCGGGGCCCTGCCCAGGCAGGGGCTTGCTGTGTCCGCAGTGGTCTTGTGGTTGTGAGCCAGTCGGCAGCGCCAGGGACCCGGACTCTCGTGCCCTGAGGGAACCGGCCCACCGGTGTCTGATGTCACTGAGACCGTGCCTGTGGCCTCCCGAGTTTGCTGTGGTTCCGGGCCATCCGCAGGGAGCCTCCTGGGGCCTTGCAGGGCCGGGACTCAGCAGCATATGGCCAGACGTGGCCAGGCCGGTACACTCCGGAGGAAGAGAACCAGGGAGGCAGGTGGATTTACTCCAGCATTTAGACATTTAGACCTCTGAAGCAGTGAAATCAAGCGCAAAATAAACGTTTGTGTGGTTTTCACCTGCTGCCTGCCTGGCACACTCAAGTCTACCGGACAGCCTCCTCTGACCTCTGCATCTCCCTCTCGGCCACCTACCCGGCCTGGTTTGGTTTTCCTAATTTCCTCTGATTCTGAGATCCGTGTGTCCAGGAGATCGGCAGGGAGGGAATGTAGGCCATGCTTCCCATTCGTAGTCGGGAATTGTGCCCGTTAGACCGAGGGGGCCCTGGCTAGTCGGCCACACCTCTGGTACACAGAGCAGGAAGAGCGGGGCTGGATGGAGGGCACAGTGGCCTCGTGGAGGCTCGGGGCCCATGAGGAAGACACCAGTAGCCCTACTTCCCGGAGCCTGGAAGAGGCCCTGTAGCTTACACGCTTTCATTGGAGCTCGGCCCAGTGTCACAGGGACCTGGTCAGCAGGACCCGGGGGAGATCAGCAGCTGGTCTGCCCACTGGCCCTGTGACCCAGGCCACGCGGTTCTGTGCCTGGGCGACCCCAGGCCTGAGTCGTGACGCCCATCACGGCGCTCCGAGCTACTCCCAGGCTGCACAGCTGGTGGCGCAGATGGAAGTGGAAGAAATGACGCCAGCGCCCACGGTCGGATGGAAATCTGTGCGTCATAGGTAAAAGCGCCTTCTGGATAAGACTGGAAGGTACAGCTGCTAATGTGACCGCGAAATATTTGCACAGTAGAAAAATACTTTGCTTATCAGAGATCTCTTAATTCCTCAGAGATGACCTTTCCACGTGACCGGGTCATCCCTCTCTGTCCGGTGGGAATCCCTCAGACGCCTCCCCTTCCCCTGTCTTGGTAAGGCGCACACCCAGCCCGGCCCGTTGCAGTGGGGAGCCAGTCCTGCGCTGGGAACGTGGCCGCTGGGGCCCGTGGCTTTTGGTGGCCACAGAACCCTGACTTCCAGGCCTTTTGGTTTCTGGGAGTCCCCTCCCCACTCGGGCCAAAGTACCATTTGGGACTTGCGTCCATGTGCTCCACCAAGCTGATGATAGTTGGTGATTTCTGATCTGTCGGGAGGGTTTCCTGAGGCAGCCCTGGGGCCATGAGACTCCGGGCGTCTCTGACGTCCGCTTGGGTCGCCTGGCTCTGAGGCCTAGAATTTGGACGTCAGCAGCACGTTTTCCAAGCACGCCCGGAAGGAAACCGTTCCTGGGTGGACCGGTCGGAAGAGAAAGGCTCACATCTCTCCCCTTCCCTCAAACACCACCTGCAAGTCCCCTCGCTCCGCAGTCTGTCTAGGAGCCCCGGGGCGAGGGTGTCACTCCAGTGTTACGTGCCGGTCTCCTGGCTGTTACTCCCGTCCACTTACCCGTGCTGGCCCAGGGAGCAGCGTCCTGGCTTATGGTGAAGGTAACAAGACCCCCTGCTTTGTCTGCTTTATCCCCCGAAAGCCTTAGAGGGGCTGTTGATGGTTTCTGCCAACTACAGACGAAGCAGGTTGTGCACCTGCTGGAGGAGTCTGCACAGAGTGCACGTGAAAGCTCCGGAAGGGCCGGTCCGGACTGCCGCAGTAGCTAAAATAGTTTGAACGTAGAGTCTTTGAAAGGAACGTGGTACCTTAGCGTTTGCTAGTTTAAATCTTCCAAAACGTCCAGGCAGATTTTCCTCTGCCCTTAGTCCCCCGGCCCCCCTGCACTTCTGTGACAGGCCCCCACCGGCGCCGAAGGCAACAGCCGCCGTCCCTGTGATTCGGCCGGAGCTGGGCCAGCATCAGCAGAGCCTCGGGCCCCCTGGTGGCGGAGCCAGCGTGCCTTGCTCTTATGGCAGCAGGAGCAGGGATCGGGCTGGGCCCTGGAGCGCGAACTTCAACTCCCAGGCGGTGGTGCTCCCCGAGGATGCGTCCTGCTGTTCCCTGCGGTTGCTTTAACCCTCACCCCCACCCCACCCCCATTGCTTAAAGAACTGCTGTGAAGAAAATCACAAATTCCTATTTCGTCAGACTTTTTCCCCGAGTGGATGATCAAAGTCAACCAGAATATTTATTAATGTAAAATCCCAACCAGCTGTAAAATTGAGCCACCCAGTGCAGTCTGTAGCCAGACTTCTTTCTCAGTGCCGTCTGTCCCGGGGTTGTTTTCACTTTCATTCACTTAAAAAGTGTTTTTGACCTTGGAAAGTCAGGTTTGCTACAAGTTCATTATTCATCAAAATGTCTAGTAAAATGCTAGTATATAGATAGTCTTAGCAAAATAACGTGTTTTAACTTTGCCAAAGAACTTGGAAAATGAAAGCACCTGTCACTCCCCTTTCCTTCTTCCCAAAGCCCTGCCTCAAGCAAGCCAACAGCTGGCAGGGGCTAATTCTGAGGGGTCCGTGTTGCCCACCGAGGTCCCCACTCATGCCCGGGTTTCCATGGTAACCACGGTTGGTCGAGTGAAAGAACTGGGGTTTGAAAAAAGTTCTCCAAAAAGCCCAGTGATGAAGGCATTCGGGGACCTTGCCTTGTTAAGAATGTCTATTTATTCATGTTAAGCTGTATAAAGAACTGAATTATATTCTTTTTTTAAAAAAAAAAATCATCTCAGGGCTCATTCATTTCCATTGCCAAGTTCACTGAGCCAGAGTTCTTGGGCAAACTCACTGTTTAGCCCGTGTCAGGGCCCCCGCTGGAAGAAACCACACCTGCCCAAGGGTCCCTGGTGCCGGAGGAGAGACAGGCGCCGCAGAATGGGGTGAATCCTTGTCAGGAGCCAGTAGTCAGGACAGACCGGCCGTGGGTGGGTGTCCCCACTGGGGCTGGCCCCGCCCCTCGCAGTGTCGCTCTCCCTGCCTCGATGCCTGTGTGCCACCCGCCCGTCTCCGGCCACGTACAGCTGACTCCCCTGTGTTGCAGGTTTTGGCGTTGGGTTTTTATCACCTCGGTGTCGGACCTCGTTGACCTTCCTGACCATCCGTCGCTCCCGTGCACCGCGTGGTGCCCGCCAGTCGTGGACGTCCCTTTAAAAACACCCTGTTCACCCGTGTCCTGCCCTCCCACCCCACCTCCCAACCAGGGTGAGGCCGAGGGGCCACAAGGGGGGTGCAGCACCGTGGATAAAGAGCCCTGTTGTCTCTTCCTAAGGGGGTTCAGCCTCAAGTGAGTCTAAGAGAGGACCTGTCTCCCTGGGGTGGTCCTCGACGGGAGGGTGAGAAGGGGGAGTCCAGTGAGCACGGGCCCCCCTGTGGCTGCTGTGCGCCTCCCCGGACCAGCCCGTGGCATGTGACAAGGGCCACAGCCGATGCGGGAGGACCTGGCAGACACCCCGGTGGGACGGCCTCTCCGCATCCCCCCAGCTTGCCGCCGGCCGGGTTCCTAACGCCTTCCACCGAGCCTCTTCTCTTCCTGTCCCCTCCTGCATAAGCCCCCTGCGCCTGCCCCTGTCCGCCATGCAGCCACCGCCCTGAAGGCCCTGCCTGACCTCCGTAGGTCTTGAGCTTCACGTCTTGTGACGAGGTCCACCTCCCACTCGGGGCTCCTTTCCCGGTTCGGCCGGAGAGGAGCCGCTGCTGTGGAGCCTACCTCACAGGCAGCCGACCGCTCCTGCGGCGCCCTCCTCTTGGCCAGGCTTCCAGAAGCACAAAGGGTGTGGTCTGGCACGCCCGGGAGTCCGGCGGCACGTGGAGCGCGGGCCTTATCTCAGCCTTGCCGCGAAAACCGAGTCGCTTGTCACAGTAGGGTTGCTGGATGCTGAGTAGATCGAGCACGGCGGGTGCAGAATGCCTGTCTAGACGCCCTTCCCTGGAAGCCGGGCGTGCCGCCTGCGAGGCACTGGCCGAGGAGGGCAGCGGATGCCCCACAGGTGAGCAAACCACCCTTGTCTGAGCTGGCAAGTGGGGCTGGAGAGGTTCCGCAGAGAAGAAACAAAACCGAGCAGACTCAGGATGAACAGGACGCTTGAGGTGTAGGATTAAAAGAAGCTTTTTCAGGGAAGAAAACCACGTTTAGGAAAACGCAGCGAATTGCACCTTGGACGCGGAGTCAAAGTCCCAAGGGGACAACGGGCTGAAAGCAAAGGGCAACAGGATGGAGTGGTGGCCGCTCACCCCTCCGCGGCAGGGCAGGGTTGATGCTGGGAAAACAGATCAACGGTGTGGAGACAAGTTTGTTGAGTTGCCCGAGTGCAGAAGAGAACAGAGAACCATTGTAGAGAAGATAACGGGCAGGACAGGCCACTTGGACTAGTCCAAGACGGGGTATCTGTCCTATCTGAACAAGCAAAATCCTGACAGTGTAGACACAACTGACAGTTTTGAGCCCCCGGACAGCAGGCGGCTCAGGGAGGCGATCGCTGAGTGAGACCTGCCCGGCCTCGGCCCAGGGAAGGGGCGATGCAGGTGGAATCCAGCAGGCACTGACCTGGAGGTGAAACTAGGAACGGGGGAAGGCCCACGGAGCACGAGTGCCCAGGGCTGCACAGAGCGCGCTCTGGAGCGCTGCAGGCCCCCAGGAAAACGACCTGAGGTGGGGAGCGGGGGGACCACCCAAAAGGAGAAGAGAAAATGACCCCGGGAACTCGGACAAGACAAGCCCACGTTCCCATGAGCCGGAGTGGATTTGGGATCACCTGGGGTCACAGACCAGCGCGGAGCGCACCTGCTCAGTAACAGGAAACAGACAGCAAAGGCTGCGCTTAGTCCCGGCCGAATATCTTAAAAGCAAGCCTTAGCGGGATCGAGTTATTTCAGAGGAACTGCGTCCCGGAACAAAGACGAATAGCAATTTTAAAAATCCAGAGCCCGTCACCCGCACCCCAGCCCAGAAGCCTCTGTCTCAGCCCGAGGCCACCAGCCCCCGTCCAGAGGCCCCAGGGCGGCCAGAGGGCACCTGCAAAGGCAATCCCACGACGGGCACCCGGCCCCAGAAGGCCTTGGCCTCCGTGGGCCTGAGGCTGCGCGCTGTCTAGCGGCCCCAGGGCGGCCCGAGCCCACCAGGAGCCCACCCCCACGAGGGCCCAGCCTGGGGGCAGCACCAGCGGGAGCCCCGGCAGCACCACGCGCACGAAGCGCACCCAGGAACCCTGCACGGGCTCTCCTGCTCCCGGTGCTCTTCTGCCTGCACTAAAAACCTGGCCTGGAGCTCATGTCACAGCCTCCTAACGTGACAGACACAACGTCCAGGACACAGACGGAGCCACTCTTCATATTGAGAACCGGGAAAATAGCAACTAAAATGAGAAAAGACAATCAACTGACACGATCAGATGCTGGAATGACCTCCCAGGGATTTTAAAGCGCCCGTTATAAAAAGTGTTTCCGAAAGCTGAAATGGAAAAAAAAAAAAAAAATCCCAGAGAATTTATAGAAAAGAACCAAGTGGAAATTTACAGAAGTCAAGGATAAAATGTTTTTCATGGATTCAGTTGCTTAAGCGTCCGGCTTCAGCTCAGGTCATGATCTCCTGGTTCATGGGTTCGAGCTCCCCGTCGGGCTCTGTGCTGACAGCTCGGAACCTGGAGCTGCTTCGGATTCTGTGCCTCCCGCTCTCTCTGCCCCTCCTCTACTCATGCGCTCCCTCTCTCTGTCTCTCTCTCTCTCAAAAATAAATAAACATGAAAAAATTTTTTCACAGTTCCCAGATGGCCTCTGGGGCAGAGTGGAAATGACAGAGGACAGAATCAGCAAACCAAGGACAGCAATACAACTAACCCAGCCGGAACCACAGAGAAGAGACGGACAAGGGGGCGGCGGACGAAGCCTCAGGTGCACGTGGGGCAACAGCCGAACCTGCAGCACGCACGGCATCTCAGTCCCGAAGGGAGGGGACGGGCTGAAAGACAGCTTGACGAAGTCAGGCTGCAGTCTCTCCAGATTTGGTGCAAGACAAGATCTTGAGAGATCCGAGAGGCCGAATCAACCCCAGACAATGAATGCAAACAAATTCCTGCCAAGACACATCCTAAATCAAACTTTTGGAAACTAAAAACAAGGAAAAAGGGTCTGGGGGCACCTGGCTGGCTCAGCCGTTTAAGCATCTGACTCTTGATTTTGGCTCGGGTCACGATCTTGTGGTTTGTGAGTTCGAGCCCCACATGGGGCTCTGTGCTGACAGTGTGGGGCCTCCTTGGGATTCTCTCTCTCTCTCTCTCTCCTTCTTTCTCTGCCCCTCCCCTGCTTGTGCTCGCTCTCGCTCTCTCTCAAAATGAATAAAGAAAAACTTTAAAAATTAAAAAAAAAAAAACCTCTTGAAAGCAGTCAGCAGGAAATGATGCATTACCTAGGGGGGACGGAGTTTGAAAGGCAGCTTCTCCTCAAAACCATGGAGTCAAAAGGAAGCAGCAATGATACTATTCAGGTGTTGGGGGAAGGTCCCGTCAGCCACAAATTCTGTACCCGGCAACCCTGTGCGTCAGCAATCAAAGCGAAATTAAGATATTCTCAGATGAGCAGCTTTTTAGTAAAACTAAAGGAATCTGTTACTAGCAGACCTGGCGAGATTAGCTAAGGGGGAGGCACCTGGGTGGCTCAGTCGGTTAAGCGTCTGACTCTTGGTCTCAGTCAGGGTCACGAGTTCAAGCCGCACACTGGGCTCTACACTGGGCATGAAGCCTATTTAAATAAAATAAAAATGGACAGAGGGTCTGAATACACATTTCTCCAAAGAGGATGTACAAACGGCCATAGGCACGTGAAAAGATGTTCAAGATCACTAGTGGCAGGAAAACTTCCCCTCTGTTCCCTACTCGATTCTTTCTTTTATTCTTTTTCTTTTTCTTTTCTTGCTTTTTCTTTCTTTCTTTCTTTTCTTTCTTTCTTTCTTTTTCTCTGTCTTTCTGTCTTTTCTTTCTTGAGAGAGAGAGGGAGAGTGTGTGTGTGTGTGTGTGTGTGAGAGAGAAAGAGAGAGAGAGAGAGAGAGAGGAAGGGGCGGGGGGGGTGGGATCCCAAGCAAGCCCTCTGCCCTCAGTGCAGAGCCTGACGAGAGGCTCAGTCCCATGAACTGTGAGATCAAGACCTGAGCCGAAATCAAGAGTCGGATGTTTAACGAACTGAGCCACCCAGGCGCCCCTTCGCTACTCACTTGTGACACCAGACCTGTGGGATTTGTCCCACGCGGACCAAATCTCTGACGCCAGCTGGTATCTTATAATTCAACTCAGTTCTGACACACGTACCTGCCGGGAGCATCAAATCCCACAGGTTCAGAGCTCCCTCCTACAAGACTGCCCCTTCCCCCCGCTTCAGATGCCTGTCCCAAGCCCTGGCCTCTGACTGGCTGCATACCAGGGGGTCCCGCGACCCCCTCCGTGGGCTCAGTAATTTGCCAGAACACCTCACAGACCTCAGGGAAACAACTTTACTAGATTACAGGTTCAGTACAAAGTGACACAACTCCGAACAGTCATATGGAAGAGATGCATAAGGCAAGGTCAGGGGGAAGGGCGCCCATCTTCCTTGCCCTCTCCACGTGTGCACTCCCCCCGCACCCCGCGTGTTTCCAGCCCCGAAGCTCTCTAACCCCTTCAGCCAGGGATTTTACGGAGGCCTCACTATGCAGAGATGATTGATTAAATCACTAGCCGTGGATGCTTCGGTCTCCAGCCCCTGTCTCCCCCTCAGAGACTGGAGGTGGGGATGGGGGCTCAAAGTTGCAACCCTCTAATCAAATGATTGGTTCCCCGGACACCAAGCTTGAGTGTGGCAGAAAAGGGCTTGCTACAAATAACAAAGGATGCTCCTTTCAGCTGTGTTGGTGTATCACTGAGAGATTCCAAGGGTTTTAGGTTCTCTGTGCCAGGAAACAGGGACAGAGACCAGATACGCATTTCTTCTCAATTCGCAATATCACAATTAGTCACTAGGGGAATGCAAATCAAGACGGCTTCACACCCACTAGGATGGCTAAAATAGAAGACAGTAACAAGGGTTGCTAAGGATGTTGGGAAGTTGGAGTCCTCTGCATTGCTGGTGGGAATGTGAAAGAGTGCAGTCAGTTGTGAAAACATTGGCACATTTCATCAAGTTACTATAAAGTGAACATAACAAGTTGACATGAAGTTACCATATGACCCAGCCATTCCACTCCTAGAGAACTGAAAATGTATCTCCACGTAAAAGTATGTACACAAGTGGTCAGAGCACCATCATTCTTAATAGTTTAAAACCGGAAACCCAAGTGTCTATCAACTGATGAACTGGAAAACAGAATGTGGTTTGGGCAGAGAAGGGCATAGTAATCCTCGATAAAAAGGAATTATGGAAACGTGCTGCAACCTGGATGGACCTCACAGACATGAACACATCCGAAAGAAGCTGTGCTTCCATATAAATGAAATACCGAGAAAAGGCAAATCTATGGGTACAGAAAGTAGCATCGTTGTTGCTAGGGGCCGTGGGGAGGAGGAAATGGAGACTGAATACTGAATGAGTACAGTGTTTCTTTTTGGGGGTGATGAAAATGCTCTAGAATTAGTGATGATGGCTGCACAACCTTGTAAATATACTAAATTGTACACTTAAATTTTTTTAATGTGTATTTATTTTTGAGAGAGAGACAGAGTGCGAGTAGGGGAGGGGCAGAGAGAGAAGGAGACACAGAATGTGAACCAGGCTCCAGGCTCTGAGCTGTCAGCAGAGCTCAGTGCGGGGCTAGAACTCACAGACCATGAAATCATGACCTGAGCAGAAGTCAGATGCTTAACCGACTGACCCACCCAGGTGCCCCAAATCGTACACTTTTAAAGGGGTGAATTTAATGTATGTGAATTATAACTGCTTTTAAACACGATTGAGAAATCAAGAAGGAATACTAAAGAAATGTTTGAATAACCCACAGGAAGCCAGGTAAAGAGAAACAGGGTTGAAAACCAGATGAAACACATGGAAAACACGAAAATCGTACATTTAAGAGTCAACATTAATAATATGTAAACACTGATAGGCAAAGATTGGCAGAATGGATTACTATGGTTTTGGAAGATGAACCATTGTGGGAAAACTGGAAAAAGCACCTCATATCATTTATTACGACTGCATGTAAATCTACAATGCTCTCAAAATTTTCAGTTAAAACTATATATCCAGCACCCAACAAGGTAAAATGTACAATGCCTGCCTCCCACTGTAATACAAAATTACAGCCCAACACAAAGTCACAGGATATGCAAAGAAGAAAAGAAGAAGCATGGCAAGGGGGGAAATCAGTCAAAAGGAACAGACCCATGAATAAAAAACATGACAGAATTAGTCGACTAGAGAATTAAAACAGTTCAAGAAGGTAGAGGAAAGATTGCTCATATCAAGATATGGAAAATATAAAAAAGACACAAATTCAACTTCCAGAAGAAAAATGCATACCGGTGATGAAAAAATATACTAGACGGGCTTGAAAACAGGTTATTTACTGCAGAAGAAAATACTCATGAACTTGAAGAAGATATAACAGCAAAAACAATACAGAATGAAAGACAGGTGGGGAAAAAAAACTAGGGCAAAAAATAAAAAGAAGTTCACGGAGCTGTGGGACGACCTCACACACCCAATATACTTGTAACTGGGGGTCTTCAGAGGAGCAGGGGAGTGAAACGTGTTTGAAATAAGAGCTGAAACATTTCCAAACTGTTAAATCCTACAAGCCCACAGATCCAAGAAGGTCGACAACTCCACAGCACAAGGACATAAAATTACACCAAGTCACGTCCTAAATTGCTTAAAATCAATGATAGAGTGGGGCGCCTGCGTGGCTCAGTCAGTTATACGTCTGATTCTTGGTTTCAGCTCAGGTCATGATCCCACAGTTTGGGAGTTCGAGCCCCGCATCGGGCTCCGTGCTGACGGCACGGAGCCTTCCTGGGGTTCTCGCTCTCCCTCTCTCTCTGCCCCTCCTCCACCCTCTCTGTCTCTCAAAATAAATAAACTTTTAAAAATGTTCAAAAAAGTCTATGATAAAGCAAAAATATTAAAAGCAGGCAGGAAATAAAGACGCATAATACGTAGAAGAACAAAGAGAAGGGTGACAGCAGATTTCTCATTGGAAGCAATGCAAGTGAGAAAACAGTGGAGAAACATCTGTACCAAAAGAAAAAAATTCAAGCTAAAATTCTTTATCTAGAGAAAATATCGAAGATGGAGGCAAAAGACTTTTCTTGGGGGCATCTGGGTGGCTCAGTGGCTTAGGTGTCTGACTCTTGATTTGGGCGCAGGTCATGATCTCTTGGTTCTTGGGATTGAGTCCCATGTCAGGCTCTTCACTGATAGCATGGAGCCTGCTTGGGATGCTCTCTCTCTCCCTCTCTCTCTCCCAAAACAGATAAACATTAAAAAAAAAAAAAAAGACTTTTCTCATGCATCTAAAAACAGAGGTCCTATCAGCAGACTAGAATTTAGAAGAAATTTTGAACGAAGTCCTCAGACAGAAGGAATATGATCCCAAATGGAAATGTGGAACCACAACAGCGTTTCTCCCCCTCAGCACTGTTCCATCTGGGGACAGATAATTCGTCGTTGTGGGACGGTCCTGTGTGTTGTAGGAAATTAGTGGCATCTAATCACTAGGTCCCAGAAGGGCCTGCCCCCCAATTATGACAACTAAAATTATCTCCAGGCATTGTCAAATGTCCCCTGGATGGAAAAGTCACTCCCAGTTGAGAATCACTGTATTGGATGGATGTTTCTTTTCTTTGAAATTTTTTATCCCTTTATGCTTCTAAGAAATAATCGGAAAGAATTCCTATGCTCAGGCATTCAGCTTCCTAATTTGCTCTTTGCGCCTATTCAGCTCATCTCTTGTGTTTAAAAAATTTTTTTAATATTTATTTATTTTTATTTATTTTTGAGAGAGAGAGAGAGAGAGAAAGACAGCGTGAGCAGGGGAGTGGATCACAGAGAGAGGGAGACAGAATCTGAAGCAGGCTCCAGGCTCTGAGCTGTCAGCAGAGTCCGACGTGGGGCTCAAACCCACAAACTGTGGGATCACGACCCGAGCCGAAGTCGGATGTTTCACCGACTGAGCCACCCAGGCGCCCGTTTTTTTTTTTTTTTATAGGTTTTATTTTTTAGAGCAATTTTAGGTTCACAGCAAAACCGAGTTGAAAGGAGAGTTCCCATCTACCCCTGCACCCCACATGCACAGCCTCTCTCACTGCAGACACCCCACAAATGTAACATTTGTTACAACTGATGAACCTGTACTAAGGGGTCATTATTACCCAAAGTCCATAGTTTACTTTGGAGGTTCACACCTGGTGTACAATAAACAGGTTTTCACAAACGTATACTGAAATGTATCATTATAGCACAGCCATACCTCCAAGATATTGCAGGCTGGGTTCCAGAACACCAGTAGAGCAGATATCACAATAAAGCAAGTCCAATGGTTTTTGGTTTCTCAGTACATATAAAAGTTACTGTTTCCACGACACTGTAGGGTATCAGGTGTGCAATAGCATGTCAAAAACCACAACGTACATACCTTAATTAAAAATTAAATTATATTAAACAATACTTTATTGCTAAGAAATGCTAATCATCATCTAGCTCTCAGTGAGTCGTGATCCTTTTGCTGGAGGAGGGTCCTGCCTTGATGTTCATGACGCTGACTGATCAGGGTGGTGGCTGTGACAATTCCCCAAAATAAGACAACAGTGAAGTTTGCTGCGTTAATTGACTTCCTCTGGTTAACAATTTCTCTGTAGCGTGTGATGCTATTTGATGGCATTTGACCCACAGTAGAAATTCCGGCAAAACTGTGGAGTCCCTCCTCTCAAACCAGCCACGGCTTTATCAACCGAGTGTACGAATCTTCCAGATCCTCTGTGGTCACGTCAACAGTCTTCACGCCATCGTCACCAGCAGCAGATTCCATCCCGGGAAGCCACTCTCTTGGCTCGGCCCTAAGAAGCAACTCCTCATCCATTCCAGATGTCCCCCCAAATTACAGCCAGGCATTCAGTCCCGTCTTCAGGCTCCGCGTGTCATTCTGGCTGTCCTGTGTTCCCACCCCGTCTGCAGTGACTTCCTCCATGGAGGACTTGAATCTTCAATTTGCAAAAAAAACAGTATCTGAGAAGCACAATAAATTGAAGAATGATAAAACAAGGTATGCCTGTATCATTCAAAATAGCTTCACAGCCCTAAAAATCGTCCGTGCCCTTCTCTCTCCCCAATCCCTGGCAACCCTATTGAGTTTTGTTTGTTTTTTGTTGTTGTTGTTTTTGTTTTCTTAGAGAGACAGAGCATGAGCAGGGGAGGGGCAGAGAGAGAGGGAGACACACAGAATCCAAAGCAGGCTCCGGGCTCTGAGCTGTCAGCACAGAGCCCGAC
>CM053578.1:104245630-104264150 GCA_028646485.1 Cryptoprocta ferox
GTCCCGCCCCAGCCCCGCCCCGCGGACCCCGGGCTCACAGCCCCACCCCCAGCCCCGCCCCCGCGGACCCCCCCCCCTCACTGTCCCGCCCCAGCCCCGCCCCGCGGACCCCGGGCTCACCAGCAGCCGCTCCTCCAGGTAGTCGCGAACGTCTCTCATGTGGGCCTCGTAAGCCTCCCCATTCTTGGTCACCAGCTCAGCAGCCTGGGGACACAGGGACGGCAATGGGAAAAAGTATGTTCAATTGTCATAGAACAAAGAATAAAACAGGCTTCAAGAGCAGAGGTGAGATTTCCCGATAGCAGAGAAGTGACATTTCCTCACAGTGCTCATTTCCTGGAACATCAGGAATAGATAGTGTTTACTGAGTGCGCCCGTGTGACAGGGGCCAGGATAAGTGCTTGGGAAGCGTTATCTTCACTTGTTCAACAGGAATTTACTTTATCGGGCGCTTCCTGATGCCTCCGGGCACCAGAGATCCAGTCGGTCTGAGCAGCGAGCAGCTCCGCTCGGTTCCAGAGACCGAGGACAGCTTCGTGCAGGCGGGGGTGAGCGCCCTGAGGGGGCGCGGGGCATGCAGGGGAGCGCCCCGAGTGAGGGTGTTCACGGGGCGGCAGATGGAGGGGCAGGTGCGCTCCCAGCACAGAGTGACCGAGGGGGTCAGGGCCCCGGGCGCCCAGGAAGGGCAGGATCAGGACCTAAGTGCAACAGGGCAAGCGCATGTAGGTTTTGAGAAGGGGGAGAGGTGCCCTGATTTGCATGTACCATCATTCTGGATGCGCGTGGAGAATGGAAGAGACTAGGGCAGGCTCCAGACTACAGATGGTCCAGAGTGGCAGGTGCTGGAGACACACAGGACACAGACCTCGGTATATTGCGGAGACAGGACACAGGGACATGGTGCAGGGGACAAGGACCAGGCAGGACAGGCATCTCCTAGATTTCTCAAATGAGGTCCTGGATGGCAGGGGGCACCATGGGGAGAGAGGGGGGTAGGGAAGAGGGACACATGTGCGGGCCCGGCAGGAATGCCAAGTAAGCAGTGAGGGACCTGGGTCTCTCAGGAGAAAGGTCAGAACTGCCCTGATGCCAAGTTCAAAGCCCTGAGCACAGGCTGGTGGTGGGGCTGCAGGACAGGAGGAGCCACAAGGGAGCTGTTAGTTGTGGGGAGGAGGCTGGGAGGGCGTCAGGAGGCTGGCCAGCTGGCCACACAGGGGTGGGGGAACTGGGGGGAGGGGGGGCAGGCCTCCCCTGGCAAGGTCCAAGGTCCAAGGTCCAGGGGAGAAGAGGAAAGAGCAGAGAGAGGGGCACCAGGGAGTGGGGGGGAGGGGGGGAGGAGGCTGCAGGGCAGCTGGAAAGGCAGTCTGAAAAGCCGGGAACATTCTAGTGGAGAGGCACAGGAGGCGCACGGGGGCCTCGTGCAGGAGGGGCTCTTCCTCGGGAAGCGCACGGGGAGGGAGGGAAGCTGGGAGGACACCCAGACTCGGCCTGGGCGGGGAGAGAGGGGCGGTCAGAGACTGCGGGCCAAGGCGCAGCTGCAGCAGGGAGCTGAGGTGCGAGCATGAGAAATCTCATGCTGCAAACCACACCCTGGAGGAACAACCAGGGGGGCGGAGGGACAGCCAGGGGGGCGGAGGGGCAGCCAGGGGGGCGGAGGGGCGGCCAGGGGACCCAGCAAACCTGTGGGCCTGACCGTTGGTCTCTGCTGTGAAGACATCACTGTATTTCTCATATCAGCAGAGGCCTGAAGAAAGAGCTTTTCGCTTTCAAGGCTAAGCACGTACAACCCACTCTACAGACCTCGAAAAGTACATTTCTGGGATGACAAATACAATTTGAGGCTTTTTCTAACATCAGTCCATGTATTTGGCTCACGAACGTGATCTCCCCCAAAGCCTGGGGGAAATGGATCATGAGAGGATAGATCTCTGCCCAGGTCCCAGCACAGAGCCCCCGAAACCCCTGTCATTTCCTAAGTGATACGGACGCGAGCAGCACCTCTTGTTCTAAGACTGGACTTTGGTTCCTGGCACAGTGTTCCTAAATCCCTTGGGATTTCCGGGAGCTAGGAGGGTCTTTTCTAACTTGGAGACTCTGGGTGGGCTCCCGGGGGGCGCTGGTCACTGAAAGTCATGATTAGAAGCTTGGAATTCTCACCCCCGCTACCACATTCTCTGGAGAGGGGAGAGGGGCTAAAAATGGGGTGAAGGATTGAGCAAAGCCTCCACAAAAATCCCAGTAGCCCGGGTCTGGAAGACTTCCAGGCTGGGAGCACATCCATGCAGGCGCTGCCAGGGTAGCCCCTCGCCCACACCTTGCATCTCTTCCGTCCGCATGTTTGTCTGTCTCCTTTATCACATCCTTTCACACTAAACCAATAATCTAGCGAGCAAGGTGCTTCTGTAACTTCTGTGAGCCGTTCTGGCAAACTAACTGACCCTGAGGAGGGGTCCTGGGAACCTGGCTGCGTGTGACGTGGGGGTGGCGGGGGCAGTCCTGTCAGCCTGAGCACTTGGCCTGCGGGGTCTGCCGCCGTCTCCAGGTGGACAGTGTTAGAGTTGACTTAAATTGCAGGACACCCAGCTGGTGTCACAGAATTGCTTTGTGTGGAGGCCGTCCCCCCGGACCCACATCCGGGGTTGGGGTGTGGTGCGTGTGGGAGGACAGGGGACACCTCTGGAGGAAGACTCGGTTCTCCTACACGTGAGACAAGGCAGCTGCTTCACCTGTCCAAGCTCAGCAAGGCTTACCTTCCCAAGGCCGGCAATCATCGGGGTGTTCTCTGTCCTGCAAGAGACAAGGGATTCAATCTGATTTCCATGCAAAGCAACTAACAAGTGTCCAGGAAGGAATCCTGTCTGCAAAAGTCATGAATTAAAATAAAAACAAAATGACACCAACATTTTCCCTAGACGTGTGCCCTGTGGCTGCCTCAGTGGCAGCCGGAGGCCCCCAAACCCTCCATGCAGAGTTTCCTGGTCCAGTCACAGTCGACATGGCCCGTCTTGGAGAGTATATGTTGGTGTCCACAGTGACCATTCTGTCTGGGCCCTTTCCCTACCCAGGAGAGACCCTTCTTCCAACTGCAGACCCCAGAGCCTTTCTCTTTGGGCCCCCCTGTCGAACCAGCCAGGAGTCCAAAGACAGCTCAACACTGTTCCCTTCACCTGAAGCCTCTCAACTGTCATCCGGGACGAATCCTTTGTTCTTAGAGACCGTGTGTGTGTGCAGGAGAGGGACAGGAGGGCCCCTGTAGACCGGCGGCCTCACTCAGATCTAACAAGCGGAAAGCGGAACTCTTTACTCTATTTTCATTCACTTAATCATTTTCTTAATGTTAAGTTTTGGTCACACAAAGTTTGCTTAAACCTTCGGGGCTGGTGGCTGCTTGCTGCCCAGGAGATAACGCGGTAAGTTAACTCCAAGCACAGGGTGTCACAGAGAATGTGACCCTGCTGAGCATTCTTTGACAAGTGTATCGGTCAGTTCTGTCCCCGGAGACAGGCTCTGCCACCTGGGGGCGGTCTGGGACATCCCCTCTTCGGGCATCACCCCCTGACCTGTCGGGCAGCACGGCCAGACCAAGAGCATCTCTCAGAGGCCTAGCACCTGTGACGGGCCTCGGCGTGGGGGGGGGGGGGCTGCCCAGGTGGAACAGCCAGACCCCGGGGAGAACCTGGGCCCTTCCCTCCCTCTGAGTGTCCAGTCAGCCCTCCTCTACCTCCATCTAGAGCCACGCAAACGCTGCTTCCCCCTCCTTCTCCACCTGCTGACTTCCCGAACACCTGACATTCTGCCTCTTTTTTTTTTTCAATTAAACTTTTTTTGAAAAAGAGAATGTAGAGTCACATGTGGTCTTAAGAAATACTATGGAGACATTCTGTTACTCAGCTTTCCCCCAGTAACACCATAGCACAAGATCACAATCAGGACCAGGAAAAGATACGAACATTTTCGCCACAAAGGTCCCTCCCCTTGGCCTTTTATAACCAGACCAGCCTCCCCGTGGCCCCACCCCTTCCTTAACTCCTGGCAACTGCTAATCCGTCCTCCAGTTCTGATTTTGTCATTTCGAGAATGTTCTGTAAGTGGAATTGCAGAGCTATAACTTTGGGGGATTGGCTTTTTTCATACACCATCATTCTCTGGAGATTCCTTCTGGGCTGTTGTGTGTATCAAGAGTTAATGCCTTCTCATTACTGGGTAGTGTCCAGGGTACAGATGTGCCACAGCTTCTTAGGCCATTCACTCATTAATGGACGTCTGGGTTGTCTGCATTTTGGGGCATTTATACATAAAGCTGCTATACGCACTCGTGTACAGGTTTTTGTGTAAATGTAAGTGTTCGTTTCTCTGGGATGAATGTCCAGAAGTGAAATTCCTAGGTTGTACGGTGGGTGCATATTTAATTTTAACAGAAATGGCCAGGCTGTTTTCCAGAGCAGCTGGACCACTCACACTCCCACCAGCCGTGTGTGAGTGATGCTGCGTCTCTGCCTCCTCGGCACTTGGTGGTATCACAGGGTTATGCCATTCTGACAGGTGTCGGGTGTTACTCCCTGTGGTCTCATTTGCACCCCCTAACAGCTAGCGATGTTGCCTATCAGGTCATGTGTTTCTTTGCTATCTGTGTATCTTCTTCACTGAAATGTCTGTTTTTATCTTTTGCCCATTTTTTGACTGACTTGCTTGGGGGGTTTTGGCTGTTGAATTTTGAGTGTTCTTTATATATACTAGATACTCATCCTTTGTTGAAGCCATCATTTGAGAACCTCTTCTGGTGCACAGCTTGTCTTTTCATCCTCTTAATGAGTCTTTTGCATGCTGAAAGTTTTAAATCTTGATGAAATTCAAATGATCAATTTTCCTTTTTATGGATGCTTTTGGTATCAAGTTTAAGATGTCAGGGGTGCCTGCTGGGTGGCTCAGTCGGTTGAGCATCTGACTTCGGCTCAGGTCATGATCTCACGGTTCGTGGGTTCGAGCCCCACGTCGGGCTCTGTGCTGACAGCTCGGAGCCTGGAGCTGCTTCAGATTCTGTGTCTCCCTCTCTCTCTGCCCCTCCCCCGCTCATGCTGTTTCTCTCTGTCTCAATAATAAATAGACATTAAAAAAAAAAAAAAAGATGTCTTTGCCAAGCCCTAGAGCCTGAAGATGTTTTCTGGTTTTTTTTTCTAAAAGTTTTATAGTTTTATGTTTTGCATTTAAGTTCATCATGTACCTTGAGTTAATATTTTATAAGGTGTGAGACTTAGGTGGAGGCTGGTTTCCTGTAAGGACGTCTAATTGCTCTAGCACCATCTGTTGAAAGAGCGCCTTTCTTCTACTGAACTACTTTAGTATCTTTGTCAAAAATCATTTGGGCATATTTCTGGTTGTATCTATTCTGTTCCATTGGTTTACTTGCTGGGTTTTTGTTAGAGACTGGGCTAAACGTTTACCAGTTTGGGGAGAATTGATATCTTTACTAGACTGAGTCTTTTGATCCATGAATAGAGTATGTCCCTCCACTTATCTAGATCTTTGCTTTCTTTTATCCACATTGTGTAGTTACTGGCTTAAAAGTCCTGTACACATTTTGTTAGATTTCTGAGTATTTTTGAGTGATTACAAATGGTATGCATTTTTTTAAATTTTGTGGTTCATATGCTCATTACCAATATATAGAAATACAATTGATTTTTGTATGTTTGTATTGTAACCTGTGATCTTGCTGAATTCACTTATCAGTCTTAGGAGTTTTCTTATATATTTCTTGGGATTTTCTACAGAGACTATAAATAGGAATAGTTTTACCTCTTCCTTTTCAATCTGTATCCCTTACATTTCCTTTTCTTGCCTTCTGCACTGACTAGAACTATTGAAAAAGAGGTTAAGAGTGGACATCCCTGGCTTGTTCCTGATCATAGGGGTAAAACATTCAGGCTTTCACTATCGAGTAGGATGTTAGCAGTAGGTTTTTTTGTAAATGGCCTTTTCAAACCAAAGAAGTTCTCTGGTCATATCCTTGTGTGAGTTTTTAATGAATAAATGTTGAATTTTGTTAAATGCTTTTTCTACATTAAATGATGTTACTTTTCTTTAATATGCTGTATTACATTGATTGTTGAATACTGAAACAGCCTTGTACCCCTGGAGCAAACTCCGTTTTATCATGGTGTGTATATTATTTTTATATATTGCTGAATTCCATTTGCTAATATTTTGTTAAAGAGTTCTGCATCTGAATTCATGAGGGATATCTGGTCCATAGTTTTATTTTTTTACACCATCTTTGTCTGGTTTTGGTATAAATTCATAAAATGAACTGGGGAAATGTTCCTTCCTCTAATTTTTCTAGAAGGGACTGCATAGAAATGGTGTTAACTCATTAAATGTTTGGCAGAATTCTCCCATGAAACTATCTGGGCCTGGAGATTTCTTTTTGGAGAGTTTTAAAATTACAAAATGAATCTGAATCTCCTTTTCCTAATAGTTATAAAACTATTGAAATGATCTACTCTCACATTGAGTTATAGTAGTTTGGTTTTCTAATTTTTTTAATGGTTTATTTATTTTTGAGAGACACAGAGACAGAGTGAGCATGGGGGAGGGGCAGAGAGAGGGAGACACAGAATGGGAAGCAGGCTCCAGGCTCTCAGCTGTCAGCACAAAGCCCGATGTGGGGCTTGAACTCACAATCTGTGAGATCATGACCTGACCCGAAGTCGGACACTTAACCAAATGAGCCATCCAAGTGCCCCTGCAGTAGTCTGTTTTCTGATGAAGTGCTTGCCTCTATCTGAATTGTCAAATTCATGTGTGTAGGGTTGTTCACGGAATTTCCTATTTATCCCTTTGATGTTTGTAGGGTCTGTGGTCATTCTTGATATAGGCAATTTGTTTCTTCTTTCCTTTTTTTCTTTGGCAGCTTTACTAGAGGTTTGTCAGGGTTTTTTTAAATTAAGTTTTTATTGGGGCGCCTGGGTGGCTCAGTTGGTTAAGCGTCCGACTTCGGCTCAGGTCATGATCTCGCCATTTATGGGTTCGAGCCCCGCGTCGGGCTCTGTGCCGACAGCTCGGAGCCTGGACCCTTCTTTGGATTCTGTGTCTCCCTCTCTCTCTGCCCCTCGCTGGCTCACACTCTGTATCTCTCTCTCTCAAAAATAAACAAACATAAAAAAAAAATTTAATGAAATTAAGTTTTTATTTTAATTCCAGTATAGTTAACATACAGTGTTATATTAGGTTCAGGTGTGCACACAACATAGTGAGAGGTTTTCCAGTTTTGTCAGTATTTTTAAAAAGCCATTATCTTTGTCTCAATGATTTTTTAAAACTTATTTTTGTTTTCAACTTCACTAATTTCTGTTTCTATCTTTATTATTTCCTTATGTTTGCTTTGGGTTTATTTTGCTCTACTTTTTCTAGGTTCTTCAGGTGAAAGTTTGTTGACTGCAGATTCATCATCCTTCTGAACACGTACATTTAGTGCTACAAATTTCCCTCTCGGCTGTGCCTCAGTGTGTCTCCCACAGTTTGAAATTTTGATGAGTCGTATTTCATTTTCATTCATTTCAATGTATTTAATTCCTTTGAGCCTTCCTCTTTGACCCATGGTTTATTTAGATGCATTTAAATGCATCTAAACAATACTTAGATGTTTCTAAGTATTTGGAGATTTTCCTATTAACTTCCAGTTATTCATTTCTGGTTTGATTCCACTGTGATGAGAGAATACTCTGTATGATTTCAGTTCTTCAGATTTACTTGTTTATTTTTAATGTTTATTTATTTTCGAGAGAGAGAGACAGAGTGCGAGTGGGGCAGGCAGGGGCAGAGAGAGAGGGAGACACGGAATCCAAAGCAGCTCCAGGCTCTGGGCTGTCAGCACAGAGCCCGACGTGGGGCTCGAACTCAAAAACTGTGAGACCATGACCTGAGCTGAAGTCAGAAGTTTGACTGACTGAGCCAGCCGGTGCCTCAGGTCTCCAAATTTACTGAGGTTTGTTTAACGACACAGGAGGGGATCTATCTTAGTATTCATTCTATGGCACTTGTAAAGAATGTGTATTTTGCTGCTGTTGGGTGAAGCGTTCTACACACTTCAACTGGCTGGTTGTTGGGTGTGACCGAGTTCTTCCGTATCCTGGCTGACCTTTGTCTGGTCGTTGCATCCATTGTTGAGGGAAGGGTACTGAAGTCTCCAAGTGCAGTTGTAGGTTTTCATTCCGTTCAATCTGGTTTTGCCTCACACTGGTTGCGGCTCTACCGTGCAGTGCCTTGGCATTTAGGATTGCTAGGACTTCTTGATGGACTGACCTTTTATCATAATACAATGTCCCCTCTGCGTCCCTGGTAATTTTCTCTGCTCTAGAGTCTCCTTTATCTAATATTATATAGCCATTCCTGCTTTCCTTTGATTAGTGTTTGTATGATACATATTTTTCCATTTTTAATTTTCAGCCTCCCGCTATCAGTATATTTGAAGTGAGTTTCTTATAGAGAGCATATATACTCGACCCTTGAGCAACACAGGTTTGAATACCATGCATCCACTTTTATGCACATTTTTTACAGTACTGTAAATGTGTTTTTCCTCATAATTTTTGTAACATTTTCTTTTTGCTGACATACTTTATTGTGAGAATATACTGTAAAATACATGTAACACACAAAATATGCATTGACCGCATATGTTGTCAGTAAGGCTTCTAGTCAAGAGTAGGCTATTAGCAGTTAAGTTTCTGGGGAATTAAAAAAGTTACATGCAGATTTTCAACTGTGCAGGGGGTTGGCACCGCTAACCCCCATGTTGTTCAAGGCTCAACTGTAGTTGGGTCAATTTTTTAAAAAATTCACTCTGCCCATCTCTGTCTTTTAATAGCTATATTTAGGGGGGCCTGGGTGGCTCAGTCGGTTGGGCATCCGACTTCAGCTCAGGTCAGATTCTCATAGTTCGTGGGTTCGAGCCCCGCATCAGGCTCTGTGCTGGCAGCTCAGAGCCTGGAGCCTGCTTCCGATTCTGTGTGTCCCTCTCTCTCTGCCCCTCCTCTGCTCATGATCTGTCTCTCTCTGTCTCTCGAAAATTAGTAAATGTTAAAAAAATTTTTTAAAAATAAAAAAAATAATAGCTATATTTAGATCATTTACATTTAATGTAATTAATATGTTAGGGCTTAGGTCTGCCATTCAATTTTTTTCTGTTTATTCTATTTCTTATTTCTCTGTTTTCATTTTCCTGCCTGCCTCCCTGTGGGTTATTTGAACATTTTTCAGAAGTTCCAGTGAGTAGAAACCTTACCTCCATTTACATCCTTTTAGCCTTCCCCCATTTGTAATATAATTACCTTAAATATTTCTTCCACATATATTTTGAACCACATTAGACAGTGCTATACATTTTGCTTAAGCCATCAAATATAATTAAGAAAACTCAAGAGGAAAGCCTATTTTATTTACCCACACCATGCTCACTCCCTTCCCTTCCCTTTCCTCCCTTCCTTTCTGATGTCCCAAGTTTCCTTTTTTTACTGTTTCCTTTCTGTTTAAAGAACTCCATTTTGTCATTTTTAGCACTGGTCTTCTGATGACAAATTCTTTAGTTTTCCTTTATTTGACAATGTCTTACTTTCCCCTTTATTCCTGAAGGATATTTCCGCTGTGTACAGGATTCTGGCTTGACAGTGCTTTTTGCACTTGCAAAATATTGCATCACTTCCTTCTGGCCTCCATGGTTTCTGGTGAGAAATACACTGCCATTTGAATTATTTTTACTCTATAGGAAAGGTGTCATTTTTTTCCACAAGCTGCTTTCAAGATTTTTACTTTGGCTTTCATTTTCAGAAGTTTAACTATATGCCTTGGCATAGATTTCTTTTGGTTTATCCTGCTTGGGGGTTGTTCAGCTTATTGAATCTGTAGGTCTATGTCCCTTGCCAATTTGGGAAATTTTCAGCTATTAGTTTTTTTCAAGTTCCTTCTCATCCCACCCTTTCTTCCTCTCTTTCTGGGACATCAATGAAATGGATGTTACATCTTCTGTTATAGTCCCATAGGCCCCTGAGGCATGGTTCAAGTTTTTTCCAGTCTGTTTCCTCCCTGCTGTTTGGATTGGGTAACTCTATTGTTCTGTTTCAATTCACGGGTTCTTTCTTCTGTTGTCCCTATTCTGCTGGTGAGCCCAACCACTGAGCATCGGAGTTTGGTTGCTGTCATTTTAGTTCTAAAATTTCCATTTAGTTCTTCTTTATATTTTCTTTCTCCTTGCTGACACTTCCATTGGTGTTTCTGAATTGCAGGCTTCAACAGTTCTAAGTCAGGATAAAGGAGGCAAAAGAAAACCCAAGGAACCCACCACCATGTTCTGGTTTCTCCTTATTAGCATTTCTGATAAAAGGTGTGGTCCTGGTACCCTTTATCCCCTGGCTAAAGTGTCGCTGTGTGTCACGGGGACACAGGAGCCATCAGAAAGGAAACAAGTGTGTCTGTGCAGCCCCGCTCATCCCATGGTCGTGAGCACAGCAGTCCATCTCAGTAAGGAGGGCTCCAGCTTAGAATCATCCCCATAGAGACTGAAGATCTGGGAGTCCAAAGGGCAGAATCCGTCAGCGGGGCAAATTCTGCCTCAGTAGGGACGTAGAATGTGCTATCACAGTTCTTCCGAGAGACAAAGACAAGTCGCCGCCCGGCAGACCAAGAGCATCGCCTTACCCTGGCCTGAAATTCCGTTCTTGTCCACCTCCAAACAGCATAGGGTACAGAGGGGTAAGTTCACCGAGTCCACGGACGTAAAGGGCTCCAATCCTGGGGCCGTAGAACTGAAAGGAAAGGTCAGTCATTGATTTAATGAGAACCTTCTGAGCTCCTACTCCGCACACATGCCAAGTGCTCAGAGGCACCCAGAGACTCCTCCGTGCTGTATAAGCCCCACCGCCGCGCTACCTGTCACCGTTCTGGACGCGCCGGAGTCAAAAACACCTTCGGGTTCAGGGCAGAGCCTGGACTCCTGTGCCCAGCCCGGAGGCAACAGAGCTTGACTGCATGTCACAGAACAGGATTCATAAAAGGAGAGGGGCTGGAACTAGAGATCGCCGAGGGCTTTTCCTGGATACGACTCCACGTTTTCAAAACGACATTTTCCAAAAGCTGGTTAAGTGCCACAGTGTCAGGTCGGCACACATCCTCCTTTGCAAACTAGCTGAGCACCATGCTTCAAAATAGAGGACTGAACACATTTCAGGTTCTGGTCAGCTGCCAGAAAGATGAGCAAGGCCTCAGAGGCGCCTTCACTGTAATGTTTCTCTCTTCCACCTTGAGGAGAAGAGCTGAACCTTTGCATTCAGAAGCCACACTTTAAATCAAGTTCAAGAAAGCAACGTCTTGAACCCCGCATCTTCCGTCCCTGTGGTGGGGGGGCTACACCGCAGAGGACACTCACTGTCTGACTAAAGCCACCTGCCGTAGGTCTCACCTGAGGCCTCAGGGCCCTCCCTGCCTGGCCAGCCCCCTGCCGCCCCAGGGAGGGGTGCCCCATTCTCCCCACTGTGCCACTCATGAAACGGCCTCCCTTCTTTAGCTCCTGTGGGCGGGGGCTGCAGGCAGCTCCACCATGGCCCCGGGGCGCCCTGGATGACCAACAGATGGTCAGTGGTGCTGTGGGCCCTGCTCTAGGGGGAGCCTCGAGGTCATGGACGGAAGGAGGCCTCTGTGGACGCACCTTGTGCCCCACGATGGTCAGGAAGTCCACGCCCAGATCCTCCACGTCCACGCGCCGTTTCCCCAAGGCCTGCGCGGCGTCTGTGTGCAGCAGAATGACAGGCAGCCCGGAAGCTGCCCGCTTCTGGTTCAGGGCTTTAATTCGCTGACTGATCGCAGCAACGGGCTGGAGCAGGGAAAAAGAAACCGTTGAGTGTGTTGCTTTGATTTCGTGAAAACCGAAGGAAGGAAATACGGGGTCATTAAGTGTGGGTGATGGGCTTAGGAATCCCCCGGGCTTACACCAATGGGTTAACAAGGCATAGAGAAATAAACAGCCACAGGATGCTCACACCCGAATTAGGGTAAACATGACTGGCCCCCCGAGAATAGGACGGTGCAAAGGCATCCCACGAATAGAGGGGTGTGGAACCCCAAAAATAAAGAGGGACGGGCGAAGG
This sequence comes from Cryptoprocta ferox, assembly GCA_028646485.1. NCBI lineage: Eukaryota > Metazoa > Chordata > Mammalia > Carnivora > Eupleridae > Cryptoprocta > Cryptoprocta ferox. The sequence continues at coordinate 104,257,768 of CM053578.1, forward strand.
TCCAAGATAGGAACGGGCACAAAGGCTCCCAATACAAAGGTATATGAGGTAAGCAAGATTAGGCACAAGGGCAGAAGGGCCCCCCAGTTTAGTCCTACAGCAGAGAAGCTGCTTTCCCAGGAGAAAAGGGCCAGGTCAGGCAAAACAAGTAAATTGGACTACAGACCCCTGAGCTGTAGGCGAAGCAGCCCAGAGTGGAGACGGTTAACAGAAGAAAAGGCACCTTGTTAACCCTGAGGTTATTTCCGCCATCTGTCCTCTCCCCTAAGCCAGTAAGATAAACAGACATGGCGCCTCCCATCTACCGTTAACAACCATCTGCCCAGCTGCCCAGTGCCTGGATTTTGTTTTACATTGACCCAAACCGCAAACATTGTATATCTTCAAAAACCCCCCTTTCCCTCATGCCCATAAGATAATGTTCACAGTTTCCTTGTCTCTTTGTGCACACCCATCATGTTTGGAAGCCTTCTGATCTTAATAAATACGCGGCAAGGACCCTTATTCCAGGCTCTTGTCTTTTCCTGGACATTAGCCATCTCTCTCTCCTATTTTTTAATCCTACGTCCCACTCTCTTGCTAGACAAGAGAGAACTTTCGACCCAGAATCTACGACAATTAAGGAGGACAGGCAAAAAAAAAAAAAAAAAAAAGAAAGAAAAGAAAAGAAAAGAAAAGAAAAAGAAGAGGAAGAAAAGGAAGAGGCCCCGGTGTGATGCATGAGAACATCAGCAGAGTGTGGGCTCCCTTCATTCCTCACTACATTTTCTTAAAAGGATAAATAACTCACCATGATGACCCCAGTCTCATTGTTGGCCAGCATGACAGTCACGAGGCACGTGGCTGGGCGGACAGCAGCCAGGATGTCCTCAACCTCCACCTGCCCGTTCACCTTGGACACGGGCACAAAGGTGACTGCTGAGGAAACAACACAAGGACCGAGGTTAATCTTATAAAATAACCTCTTTTGAAAGTTCATTAACAAAAGTATTTCCACATTAAAAAGTAACTGATTGTAAAAGTTCCAAAAACAATAAAGAAGGAATATAAGCCACCCATCAGAACAGCGCCCAGATGTAGCCAACCTGAACCGCTTCCGCTGCTGAGTGTGCTCCGTGGAACACACTTAGTTCATGAGGGCATCTTTTTTATCTTCTATTATTTTAAGTTTATCCATTTATTTTTGAGAGAGACAGAGAGAGAGAGAGAGAGAGAGAGAGAGAGAGAGAGAGAGAGAGAGAGAGAATCCCAAGCAGGCTCCGCACTGTCAGCAGAGCCTGATGTGGGGCTGGAACTCATGAACTCTTGGTGCCCCAAGAGCATCATTTAAAAAAAATTGTCTTTATTTTAGGGGCACTTGGGTGGCTCAGTCGTTCAAGCGTCTGACTCTTTATTTTGGCTGAAGTCATGATCTCATGGTTGGTGGGATTGAGCTCTGCGCTGACAGTGTGGAGCCTGCTTGGGATTCTCTCTCTCCTTCTCTCTCTGCCCCTCCCTTGCTCACGCCTGCAAGCTCTCTCTAAAAAAACCAATTTTTTTTTAAATTTTAATTCCAGTATAACTAACCTACAGTGTTATATTAGTGGCAGGTGTACAATATAGCGATTCAACAATTGCATACGTTACTCCGTGCTCATCCCTGTAAGTGTGCTCATTAATCCCCTTCACCTATTTCACACATCCACCCCCCACCTGCCCTCTGGTACCCACCAGTGTGTTCTCTATAGGCAAGAGTCTGTTTTTTGGTTTGTCTTCTTTAGTTTGTTTGTTTTCTTTCCTGAATTCCACGTATGAGTGAAATCATATGGTATTTGTCTTTCTCTGCATAACTTGTTTCACTTAGCATCATATTCTCTAGATGCATCCATGTTGTCGCAAATGGCAAGATTTCGTTGTTTTTTTAGGGCTGAGTAATATTTCACGGAGTATATGCCACACCTGTCAGTGGGCGTTTGGGCCGCTGTCATATCTTAGTTATTGTAAATAATACTTCAGTAAACATAGGAGTGCTTATATGTTTTCAAGTTAGTGTTTTCATATTCTGTGGGTAAATACCCAGGCGTGTGATTGCTGAATCACAGGGTAATTCTATTTTTAATTTTTTGAGGAACCCCATACCGCTTCCCACAGTGGCTGCACCAGTTTGCATTCCCACCAACAGTGCATGAGTGTTCTTTTCTCTCTACATCCTCGCCAACACAGGTTGTTTCTGTGCTTTTTAAGTTTAGTCATTCTGACAGGTGTGAGGCAATATCTCATTGAGGTTTCGACTTGTATTTCCCTGATTATTAGTGATATTGGGCATCTTTTGATGTGTTGGCCATTTGGAGATCTTCTTTGGAGAAATGTCTCTCCATGACTTCTGTCCATTTTTTAATTGGATTATTTGATTTTTTGATGTTAAGTTGTATAAGTTCTTTATGTATTTTGAACACCAACCCTTTACTGGATATATCATGTGCAAATATTTTCTCTCATTCGGCAGGTTGTCTTCTTGTTTTGTTGATTATTTACTTTTTTACATTCAAAGTAATTATTGTTAGGTGTGTATTTATTACTATTTTGTTTTATGTTTGTTTTTGTAGTTCTCTGTTCTTTTCTTTTCTTGTTCTCCTGCTCTCAAGGTTTGCTGGCTTTCTTTAGTGATACACTTGGAGTCCTTTCTCTTTATTTTTTGCATATCTGTTACTGTTTTTTGATGTGTGGTTACCATTAGGTTTAAATATAACGTCTAATGCATATAGCAGTCTGTATAGGTTGATGGTTGAAGCCATTCTAAAACCACTAAAATTTGGGGGGCAACCTGGTGGCTCAATTGGTTAAAGATCTGACTTTCGATGTTGGCTCAGGTGTTGATCTCATGGTTCGTGGGTTCAAGCTCAATGTCAGCCTCCATGCTAACAGCATGGAACCTGCTTGGGATTCTCTCCCTCCTTCTCTCTCTCTCTGCCCCTTCCCCACATCCTTGCATGCTCGCTCGCTTTCTTTCTCTCTCTTTCTCTCTCTCGCAAAATAAATAAACTTGAATAAATAAATAAAATACAAAATCACGAAATTTTCACTCCTCTCCCCTCCACACACTTTAGGTATATGGTGTCGTATTTTACATCCTTTTATTTTGTGAATCTTTTGACTGATTTTTATAGTTATACTTAATTTTACTGTTTTTGTGCTTCTTTCTTTTCTTACTCCTATTTATGGTCTTTCCTTTCTACTCAGAGAGTCCCCTTTAACGTTTTTTTTTGTAAGGCTGGTTTGCTGGTGATACATTCTCTTTACTTTTGTTTGTCTGAGAAACGACCTCTCCTTCTGTTCTGAATGATGGCCTTGCTGGATAGAGTATTCTGGGCTGCAGGTTCTTTTCCCTTTCAGCACGTTGAACAGATCATGCCACTCACTCCCTTCTGGTCTGCAAAGTTTCTGCTGAAAACTCAGCTGATAGACTTATGGGGTTTCCATTTTATGTAACTATTTTCCTTTCTCTTGCTGCTTTTACAACTCCCTCTTTATCACTACTTTTTGCCTTTTTAGTTACTATGTATCTTGGTGTGGACCTCCTTGGGTTGATTTTGTTGGAGGCTCTCTCTGCCTGCTGGATCAGGATTTCTGTTTCCTTCCCCAGATTTGGGAAATTTTCAGCTATTATTTCTTCAAATACATTTTCTGTCCCCTTTTCTCTCTCTTCTCCTTCTGGGATCCCTATGATGCAAATGTTATTACTCTTGATGGTGTTACTGAATTTCCTTCAATTATTTTCTTTTTTTTTTTTCTTTTTTATAAAGAGAGTGCAAGCAGGGGATGGCGCAGAGGGAGAGAATCTCAAGAAGCCTCCATGCTGAGCATGGATGCAGGGCTCAATCCCATAACCCTGGGATCATGACCTGAGTTGAAATCAAGAGGAGGACACTCAACTGACTGAGCCACCCAGGCGCCACGCATTTTTTATTATTCTGTTTTTCTCTCACCTGCTCAGCTTGATTGATTTCCATTACTCTGTCCTCCAGATGGCTGATCCATTCTTCTTATTCCTCTAGTATCCTGTTTATTCCTTCTCGGGTATTTTTAATTTCAGTTATTGAATTCTTCATTTCTGTTTGGTTCTTTCTTTATGTACTCTGTCTCTTCATTGAGAGTCTCACTGAGGTCTTCCATTCTTTTCTCAAGTCCAATGAATATCTTTATGATCATTACTTTAAAATCTCAATTAGGTATATTACTTATCTCCATTTCATTTAGCTCCCTTGCTGTGATTTTGTCCTGGTCTTTCATTTGGGACATATTCCTCTGTGTCCTCATTTTGTCTAACTCTCTGCATCTGCTTCTCTGTGTTAGGGAAGTCAGGTACGACTCCTGCTTTTGAAAGTGGTGCCCTTGTGAAGAAGAGGTCCCTGCAGTGCAGTGTCCCCTATTGACCTGGACCTGGAGTTTCGGAGGTATCGCCTATGTGTGTTGTGTGTGCCTTATTGCTGTGGTGTTTGCCTTCAGTGCAGTTGTCCACAATGGCTGTCTTTGCCTGTTGTGGGCAGAGTTCGGTCCTTGTGTTGTTAGTGGGTGGGTCTGCAGAAGAACATGGGGGCGGGACATGCAGTCCCAGCAAGGTCCGGACCAGTGCCCTGCAGGAAGGGGCCTGCAGCTGCCTGGGAAAACTGGCCAGGCCACGATGGAGAGGGTGGGGGCAGGGCATGCTGTTAGCAAGCTAGGTGCAGTGTTGCCATGCACTGGTTCCCACAGGTGTCCATGTATCTGGGCTGGGGGGTGGAGGAGGGAAATGGCACCCACCAGCTTCCTTTGCTTGTGAAGAAGTCTCCCAAGGATCCTTGCCTCTCTAGCACACACTCTGAGCTTCATAAGGAAATCTCCTTCCCATATACCCAAGGCATTTATCAAACTGCTGTTTCCATGCTGTATCTCCTTGGGGCTGTTTGTTGTACTGTTTCTGTAAGGGTGGGGCCTCCACTTCCTCTCGTCTTCCAGCTCCTTCAGAGCCGAGCCTGCTGACTTTTAAAGTTCTAGGTGTTAAGCCTCACTGATTGTAAAAACTTGTGAAGTTAGTCCCCTCTGGATTTCAAAGCCAATGTTACTCATCTTCCCAGTGTAGGTCCCCCATGCCTGGCGTTCCTGGTGTGGGGTCTGCTCCTCTTCCCTGTTGGAGCCCACAGTACCCCTCCCCCCGTGGACAGTCCCACAGCTCCATTTGGCTCCACTCTTCCTACTCTCTTCAGTGTGGCCTCTTCTCTATGTTTAGCTGGGGAGAGTCTGTTCTGCCAGTCTTCGGGTCATTTTCCAGGTTATTTACACTGATGTGGACGTTATCTAGGTGTTCCCTGGGATGAGGTGAGCCTGGGATCTTCCAACTCCGTCTTCATGAGAGCATGTTGATGTACCAAGTACTTAGCCTTCACTCACTCTACGCTCAGCCAACATTTGTTAAGCACCTACTACATTCTCGGCACTGTCCCCAGCTCTTATAATCTGTTTGCTTCAGACAGATATTAGGGAAGGTGATTAAATCAAGATTTGGGTTCAAAATGGTGTAAGACAATGCATCCACTCTCCCCGCAAGGTCCCACTGAACGGAGAGAACAGGTATTTTCTAAATTAGGGGTATCACTTGTGGACAAGGAATTTTGAGGAATTCTCAGAATATAGAAAGACGATGGCATTAGATTCAAAGGAATATGGAAAAAAACCCCACTCAGAACAGTAACAGGCAAAATCTATGGAAGATCTAGTGATCAAGTGCAGAGTGTAGGGCGTGGAGTCGGGGGGCGTCTGCTGAGGCAGACGGAGGGCTGGGTGCTGCTAGCCTGGCACCCCCGCCATATGCCCAGCAAGTGCTGGCTGCCACTGCGTCAGGTAAATGGCCGACTCGATTTCGGCTCAGGTCATGATCTCACGGTTCGTGGGTTCAAGCCCTGTGTCAGGCTCTGCAGTGACAGTGTGGACCCTGCCTGGGATTCTGTTTCTCTCCCTCTCTCTCTGGCTCTCCCCCCACCCCAAAAATAATAAACAAACATGAAAAAAGTAAAATAAAGTAGTGCATCTAGGTAAGACCATAAAGAGAAAAACTCTCTTACTAGTCCAACAGGAAAATCAACAAAAAGGCTTCACAGTCAAGGAGAGTTTCGTGACATTATGTCCTTTATCTTTATGATAAAAATACTTTTCCGTGATCCACCTTCAGGTTTGCAGGTAGGCGAAAGGCGGCTGAGGAGCCACTGTTTAAAGGAAGGCAGTTACGTTGACGGTCTTGGGGGAAGAAAAGGCTCTTAGTTTTAAAAAGTACGTGGTCTGCGCCCTGTGTCTTAAGGTTTTGTATCACAGGGAAGGTGAAAGGTGGCAAGAGACGCCGTTACTGCCGGCCCCACCCCCACCCCCACCCC